>JAPVLO010000820.1:0-383851 GCA_027257055.1 Cephalopachus bancanus
TGGCACAGTAACCACATTCAGATTTGAAAACAATAAATGGCAATCTAAAGTTACTTTTAAGCCTGCTTGCCTTTTAAACTAGCCACGTATGAATTAAGCCATCACTGCTATATCTTTCAAGTCATTGTTGATGACATTTACCTCTGCATTTCTAACAGGGAGGCAGTATTGCCTTTTTGTTAGGGATGTAGAGTTCCCAAAGATTCTACTTGGCCCCCCTTTCCCCCAAATCATCCTTTAAAGCACCATTTTTGAGGCTTAAGGGGCATACGAGTGAATTCTGTCATTTGCTGAGTATATGCATTTCGTTTATACCCTCAGTAACTGAAGATATTTCCACCAGATTGGGTTTGGCAGTTTCATTGGGCCTAGTAATATCTTGTTAATCCTTGTCCCAAAAGTCTATGACTGGTAGTCATAGCATTCTGGCAGTCCAGAAATTAGTGTTAACTCAGAACTAGGCTTTACCGATTTCTAAACTCTGGGGTTAGTTCTGTTTCCCTGGAGAAAATGTTGGCAAGTTCACTAGGAAAAAACAAAAAGAAAAATGCATCCATACTTGTGATGTTCTTCCTAAAGGGAACCCAGCCTCCTCTTTACTTACTCAGGTCTGGTGGTGAAAGATCATGGAAAGTCCATCACTTTCTATTATTATGGTAGATTAAGTCAGGTTGTCATTCACCAAACCAGGAGTTTTGTCAGCTGTAGAAGAACTTCAGCAGGCTTCCTGGCTATTTCAGTCCTAGGATCTCTACTCAATTATATAATGCCAAAGATCACTGTAAAACACAATTCCTAACTATCCTATAGGCCCTGCTGCCTATTCTAGTGCTCACCCCACCTGCCTGTCTATGCTGGTTCTGTGTTCCCGTCTAGTCTTTGGTATCTGAGACTCCTTAGTATTCCCATTGTGATCAGCAAGTCCATTGCAATTGCAACATGTCACCTGGATTGGTGAATGATGACCTGCCTTAATCTACCATAATAATAGAAACTAATGACCTTCCCATGGTCTTTCACCACCAGACCTGAGTAAATGAAGAGGAGGCTGGGTTCCCTTTAGGAAGAACATCACAAGTATGGATGTATTTTTCTCTTTGCTTTTCTTTAGTGAACTTGCTGACATTTTCTCCAGGGAAACAGAACTACCTCCAGAGTTTAGAATTTGGTAAATCCCACACCCAGAGAGGACAAGATAGTAAAGTTTTTTAAAATATAAAGGGGCTAGCATATCATCATTTTCCAGGCATTATAGTAAAAATAAATTTAGGCAGGACATATTAACTGATGCTGAAACAAAGGGGAAATTTTGAAGAGAAGCAAAATGTTTTCATTGTTTTTAAAGTGTCTCTCACAGACTGCTTATTAGTTGCCAGAGAAAAAAACAGTAACTATAAAGTGGAAAAAATCAGAAAAAAACTTTATTAGGTGATCAAAATTAATATCATCCACAGTGAGGGGGGCAAATAGACATCTCGTGACTTCCAATATTATTCCCTAAGAAAGACACAGCATTAATTATGTCGTTTTCTAGCCATGAGTACATAATATGAATCTCAAAATGAGAAAATATCAGAAAAACTCCAGATTAAGAGCATTCCAAATCAGGAACAAAAAGAAATAAGACTGTATTCTTCACAAATCTCAATGTTATAAAAGAAAAACTGTGTAAATGTTCCAGATTAAAGGAGGCTAAAAAGACATGGTACCTAAATGCAATACCTGGTCCTAGACTGAATCTTGTGCTAAAGGATAAAAAAGTGTTATAGAGGACATTATTGGTCAAGTGACAAAAGTGAAATATGGAAGTTAGATTAGATCAAAGCTTTGTATTAACATTAAATTTAATGGAGGGAATAACTGTACTTTGGTTGTGCAAGAGAACATTCTTATTCTTAGAAAATACACAATGAAGGATTTAAGGGTATGCAACTTACTCTCAAAAGGTTCAGAAGAAACTTATATGTACGTATACACATACATAAAAGAGTGTGTGTACAAACGATAAAGAAAATAAGGTAAGAATGTTAACAATAGATGAATTTGGGTAAAGGGTATATTAGGTTTTTTTTTTTTTTGCTGTTCTTCTTTTAACCCTTCTAAAAGTGTTATATTATTTTCAAAAAGAAAAAGAACTAAGAAGGTATTTTGGACTTCACTCACCAATTTGTCTCAAGTCACTTAACCTTTCAGGGGACAGAATTAGGGAATGGTGCTGTGAATCACAAGTGACATATTTACACTAGCATACTTCTTTCTCAAATTCCTTGAATTCCTTTCTCTGCATCATGCTAGGGAATTTCTAGGGTCTGAGCATCTAGTCTAGATTTGAGTTAACAAGATCAGTAAACAAATAGTAGTACAACTTGGTATTCCAGTTAGCAAACATAAGGGTGAGCTCCATCAGCCTTGCTAGAGCATCCTCAATACTCAGGTTTCTGGTACACATAAAGTAAAAAATTCCTGCAATTCTTCTGGTATCTTTGACACTGACTTTGTATTTGCCCAATCCCCTGAGACATGCTGAAGCTTAATTCTAGTTACAGGTCTACTGTGAATGAGGGGTAGGCATAAAGAGAATTGTCTTCCTCTAGGAAGGCAATACACTTAGAAAAGGAGGAACAGTTTCATTAGACTGAGGGTGGGGTGAGCTGTTTCTTTTGGTCAGGGATGAGTTTCTTTCTATAAACCCTTGAGTTTCAGTTCATACTTTGAAGTGAGAAATTAGAAACTTTTTGTAGTGAAAAATTAGGAACTTTTGCTTCTTACAGTTTTGTCGTTTATCTGAAGTTGTAAAATGCAGCATTGCTATCCCCTGGGTCCTACCCTTCCTTAACGTTTTAGAGCAAAAACTGTGCAGTTCCAACCTCAGTGAACACTTTGTCGCATAGCTAACAATTTTTGTTTTATTACAGTTTATCAGGGACTGCTAGGTTCTCATCTTGGAATCCAAACTGGAGCTTCATTGCCTTTTACCCTAGTCCTGTCAAACCACTAGGATGTACGTACTATGAGACATAGATTTGGAATAAATGTTGCATTTGGTTCTTTTCAAATAACTTTCACATAAATTATCCTATACCCTCTTTTATCACTATCACAAACCATGTTAGATGGTAGGATAGTTCCTGTTTTTTACAGTGATGAAAATGAGGGACAAAGCAGTTAAAGTCTTACACAACTTAGTGATGGACCTAGGACTAAAACTTGAGTTTTCTGATTCTGTTTTAGTAAAGCATCCCAGGTTCAATGAAAATAGTGCTAATTTCTTGAAAATATTAAATATATACAAAGAAGGCAGTAGAGACCACTTTAACCCATGTGAAATAATCACTGAAAAATAAAATCACAAAATGATGTCTAAACTCAAACTCAAAATTTCTCTCTTTCTTATCAGTTTTCTCTCTCATTGTCTGTTTTTGCTTATGATACCATAGTTCTTTGCTTACTGTTCTTTCAATTCCACTCTCAACTCTGGCTATACACTACACCCAAGTTTTAAAAGTTAGGATCACTTTGCTACATGCATACCTTTCTGTTGGGGCCTTTCAAGAAGCTTCAAGCCTGGATACCTTCTTTAGGACTCCTTCTAGCCCATGGTAAATACTTTGTACTTTTGTTTCACTAAATTCTTGAAGCGCAGAATGCTCCCACTGCAGCCCTCTCTCTGCTTTGCTGTCTGGAGCAACTCCAACCAGTCTTTACATTTATTTTTTTAGGCACACTTCAGTCACTACCCCTTGGGCTTTCTCAACTTCAAGGGGCACATATCAAGCTCAGAGTAGTTCTCTTGAAGCTTCTCTAATTTGGTTTGAAGATTGGGGGGATGGGGAGACAAATGCTCAGTATTCTGATGATCTTGAAAGTATTCTTTACTTATCAGTTATCCTTCCTGATCATTCTTATCTTTCCTTTTATAGACTGGAGGCTGGTAGTGGGCTAGGAGTTATAGAACCTGTTTAATGATGTATGAAGCATTTTTTTATTGGATAATCTATATTTTCATTTAGAATGATAGATATTTGCACGTATATTTTCCAGCAGCAATTTTGGGACTAAAATTCTCAATTTTAATACTCTGTTTCATAAATAAGAGATACATTCAAACACAAAAGACAGGAATCCTGGCTCAAATAACCCAATCTTCTGAAAATACAAACAGTTTTATGCTGAGTTATAATGCATGAGATAATTTGTGATATTATCTATTCAATTCCTAGAAAATAGCACAAGTTGGTCTAACAATGTTTGGTGCAAAGGAGGAGATAGTAGTAGACATTAAAATCTCAGATCTCGATGAGTTTAAGAATGGTAGACTAAAGGAACTCCAAAAACCACTCCTACATAAAAGCAATAAGAACACTAGCCCCCCCAAAATGTGAAAAACAACTTTTTTCAGAACCATGAAAATTAACCAAAAGCTTGCAAAAATCTAGAGAGCGTTTCTTTAAGAAAAAAATGGCATAATTTTAGTAAGATAAATGAGTTTTGTGTCATCATAACTTCCCCTATCTAGCTCTTTGGTAGCCTTGCAAATCAATAGCCCAAGATTGCAGTGAAAATCATAAGCTTATGAGCTGATAGCAGGATTAAAATAGAGCTGGAATTATCTTAAGAACCAAATCTCAGAGAATTGTCATTATTTGACTAGTCTGACAATTCCTTGGAAAACTCTACTTACAAAGTTGTCTTTATTTGCCCTTTATTTGCTTGGGAGCTTGTCTATTATGAACAGCCTTTTATCCAGAGGTATTTGTTGAAAACAATCCATAGATATTGTTTATCATTGGAAGTGCCTGAGGCAGCAATAACAATTGGGCAAACAAGAAGCTAACCAACAAACTTAAAAGGAAAATATGGAGATTGAGATGTTTGCAGGCTTTGAAAAGCTCCAACATATTCATGGGAATCTAGAAAGCCATGTGATTGCATAAGGCTTTGTGCATAGCCAGGGCTATGAATTAATAAATGCTTAGAGATACCTAAAAATGCCCTAGATGCCCTAGCCCCTCACCTCTGACTGATCTTAGGGCTCTGCATAAATAAGAAATAAAAGCTAAGTCCAAGTTACCAATGACCTGACTGAGTATTGAGTGCTTCCCTGAACATACACTGAGAGCTCCTCAGCAAAGACTGGAGAGTTATTGGTACGAAGAGTTTAAGAAAAGCTTTGCTCAATCAATAGTTGACCACTAAGCTCATCAGGCAGAGATTTCGCCAGTCACAAATGATGAAAAATAAAGACTACACTCTTGACTTCAAAATTTGCTACTAAACCATGTTAATCAAGATAATGTGATATTTGCCTAAAGATAGACATATAGATCAGTGAAACAAAGAGAGTCTGTAAGTAAACCATACATTTATGGCCAATTTATTAAGGAAAAGAAATCATTATATTAAAAAAGTCTGTACTCATATACTCATTGCAGCACTGTTCACAATAGCAAATTATGGAACCAACCTAAATGTCCATCGGTGATTGACTGGATAAACAAAATGTGGTCTATATAATTCATGTAATATTATGTGGCCATAAAAAGGAATGAAATCATGCCTTTTGCAGCAACATGATTGAAACTGGAGAACATCATCTTAAGTGAACTAACTCAAACAGAAAACCAAACACTGCACGTTCTCACTTATATGTGGGAACTAAATGGTCACAAAGATGGAATTAATAGACATTGGGGACATGTAAAGGGGAAGGCAGGGAAAGGGTTAGGGCTCAAAAGTTGCCTATTGGGTGCAATGTTCATTATCTGGAGAGTGGGTCACCTGAAGCCCAATCACCACCAGTATGCAATATGTCCATGTAACAAATATGCACTTGTACCCCATGAATCTAAAATTAAATTAAATTAAAAAGAAAAGAGAATATAGCAAGAAAATTAATAATTTTCAACAATAGTGCCAAGGTCATTCAATGGGGGAAAAATAGTCTTTTCAACAATAGGTGCTGGGATACTGGATATCCACACACAGAAGAATGAAGTTAGATGCCCCTACCTCACATCATATACAAAAATTTACTCAAAATGGATCAAAGAGCTAAATATAAGAGGTTAAAATATAAAACTCTTAGAAGGAAAGATAGATATAAATCTTCATGATCTAGATTAGGCAATCTAGGCACTTCTTAGACATGTCACAAAACAATGAAATAGATAAATTGGATTTCATCAAAATTAAAACCTTTGTACTTCAAAGGGCACCATCAAGCAAGTAACCAGATAATCCCCAGAATGGGAAAAAATATTTGCAAATCACCTATATGATAAGAGTCTTGTGTAGAAATTATATAAAGAGCTTTACAACTTAACAAATAAAAATATAACCCAAGTAGAAACTGGGTAAAGGATTTGAATATTCATTTCCCCATAAAAAAATGCACTAATGGCTAATAAGCACAAGAAAAGATGCTGGACATCATTAATCATTAGAGAAATGCAAATTAAAACCACAATTATATACCACTTCATACCCACTAGGATGGCTATATGGGTTAAGATATATAGTGTGTATAGATAGATAGATAGATAGATAGATAGATAGATAGATAGATAGACAGATTATAATAAATATTCGCACAATGAGAATTGTTATACATGCTGGTTGTAATGTAAAATTGTGTAGCTTCTGAAGAATGCAGTCTGGAAATTCTGAAATTTTAAAATGTAGTTACCACATGATTTATAAACTCTACTCCTAGGTATATATCCAAGAAAAGTAAAAACTAACATCCACAAAAAAACTTGTACACACATGTTCATAGCTGCCTTATTCATAATATCCAAAAAAGTAAAAACAACTCAAATGTCCATGGACTGACAAATAAACAGAATGTGATATATCCACACAAGGGAATATTATTTGACAATAAAAATAAGTTAAGTACTGATATCTGCTACAACATCAACGAACCTTAAAGACCATTATGATTCATGAAGAAAGTCAATCAGAAAGGTCACGTATTGATGTTTCCTTTGATATGTAATGTCCAGAATAAGCAAAACTATAGATTAGCGGCTTCCAGTCGCTGGTAGGAGGGAGGAATGGGGAGTGACTGCTAATAGACATAGGGTTTTCTTTTGGAGTGATGAAGTGTTTTGGAATTAGGCAGTAGTGATGGTTGTGCAATCTTGTAAATTCATAAAAAATCATTGAACTTTAAAATGGTGAGTTTTCACATGTGAATTAGATCGTACAAAATAGCAGATCCATAAAATTGGTTGCTATTTGTTTATAAACAAATATAAACAGATGTTCTAATTGTCTAGCATTCCACTTATCAAGTTAGGGACTGAGATATGAATGCAACTCATTTTCTTGTATTTCCAGCAGGAGACCAAAATACTATATCTCTGAAAGTCGTCCTTTACCCTACAAATGAAATTCAAATGGAACAGTAAATGGTGTTTTTTAGAACATGCTTAATTATTGTTTACAAATGTGCCATTCCTCTTCTTAAGAGAGAAAACTGTGTAATTCTCTTCTAAACAATTTGTGCCTTTAAGATGTGTTTTAAAATATCATGTTTTAAAAATGGAAAAGCCTCTTTAAACAGAGCAGCAATTGCTTAAAAATCATCAGTGTCCATATATTTGAGAATTTTCATTGCATGTTAAAAATTGACTCCTTTGAAAGAAAATGGAAGAAGAAGCGTGAAAAATATAGAGAGGAGACAGAACAGGAGCTTCTTACACAGAATCGCAGTTACCCAGGTAACCACATTCTGATTTTACAAAAGCCATTACTGGATCTTAGTCTATTAGGGTGAAAGAAGGGCAATGTAGTACATTCGTTCCTTCAGTTCCTCATGTTTTCCTCTTTTCTGTACTATTTTTGCTAGTATGCATGCCTGAGATTCTGCCTTGGATTTACCCTCCTTCTTTCCTCATCAACTCCTCCCTTTCTCCATATTCTGAGTTGTTGATTGGGATTTTACTCTAAACTGGCTGGACCACTCCAAACCACACTACTGACTCTTGCTTTATTCACAGGTTCATTCATTCCAGTTGGGAGATTCTTGCTGCTGTACTTCACCTTCTAGACTGACCCCTTTAGATGTTGATGCTGGTATAGATCAAGACCTGTACTATGTTAACCTGTGATTTAAGTTGTTAGCTATCATCTTTAGGAGAAAGTCTAACAGCTAATTTAGTTCCCCTAACCTGAGCCCGACTGTTCACAGCTTCTTCCTTTCCCTTGGGATCTATCTGCTGAGTTGCTACTTCACATATATTGATTCACTTAAGGTAAAAATAAGTTGTGTCCCTCATCTGCCACATTACTTGTGTTCCAAATTCTCATTTTTGAAAGAATTAGACTTAAGAGAAAAATGAGGTAAACTAGACTACTTCAAATATTTTTTTTTTTCTGCAAATGGTATCATGAAAGTGAAAAGACAACCCACAGAATGGGAAGATATTTGCAAATCATTATATCTGATAAAGGTCTAGTTTCCAAAATATATAACAAACTATTATAACTCTGCAATAAAAAGACAAACTACCCAATTTTTAAATGGGCAAAGGATTTTAATTAGACATTTTCCCAAAGAAAATACACAAATACTCATCAAGCACGTGAAAAGATGCTCAACATCATTAGTCAGTGGGGAAATACAAATCAAAACCACAAGATACCACTTCACATCCGCTAGAATGGTTATAATAAGAAAAGATAGACAATAAGAAACACTGGAAAGATATAAAAAAGTTGAAACTATTATACATTGCTGGTTGGAGTATGAAATGGTTTAGCGTCTTTAAAAATTTTTTTTGACAGTTTCTTAACAAGTCAAAACGTAAAACGTAAAGTTACCATATAACGCAGAGATATTGAAAATACTCATGATAATTGAAAACATAAATCCACACAAAGACTTGCACATGAATGCCTATAGCAGCATTATTCATAAAAGTCAAAAAGTGGAAACAACTCAAATGCCCACCAGCTGATGAATAGAGAAATATAATGTGGTATATTCACACAATGGAATATTATTTAGATGTAAAAATTAATAAAATACTGATACATAATACAACATGGATGAACCTTGAAAACATTATGGTAAGTGAATGAAGCCAACACAAAAGCCACATTAAAATTTTTTTAAAAATTTTATAGATGTGGGATACGATTCAGGGTTAGGTATACAAATGTTCAATATGCAGGTACCCTTGTTGATGAGGTGTGCCCGTCTGTCCCCCGGCAGTTTCCCACTACTGCCAATCTCTTTTTTATAGTATTATGATAATTATTCAGGGTCCGCTTATGAGTGAGAACATGTGATAGTTCTTTGTTTCTTTGATAGATTGCTCAGTATTATAGACTCTAAGTCCTTCCAAGTTGCTATAAAGTTCATAATTCTGTCCTTCTTTATGGCTGTTTAATACTCCATCATGTATATGTACCACATTTTAAAAATCCAGTCCTCTTTTTTTATTAATACATATTTTTTATTTTAAAATTGTGGGGTACAGTTAAGGGTTAGGTATACAAATATGCATTGTGCAGGTACCCTTGTTGATGAGGTGTGCAGTCCTCTTTCAATGGGCACCCTGGTTGGTTCCACGTTTTTGCTATTCTGAACAATGCTTCAATAAACATGCATGTGCAGGTATCTTTTTCATAGAATGGCTCAAGTTCGCTGGGTATATTCCCAGTAGGTAGACTGCAGAGTCATATGGAAGGTCGATTTTTACATCTTTTAGGAATTGCTAAACTATTTTCCACAGAGGTTGTACTAGTTTACACTCCCACCAACAGTGTAGAAGTGTTCCCTTTTCCCCCTGCATCCTCTCCAGCATCTGTTGTTTTTGAGTTATTGATAATGGTCATCTTGACTGGAGTTAGATGGTTATCTCAGTGTGGTTTTAATTTGCATTTCTTTGATGACTAGTGAGGCTGAGCATTTTATATGACTACATTTACATGAAAAGTCCAGAATAGGCAAATCCACAGAGACAGAAAGTAGAGTAATGGTTGTCTGAGGCTGGGGTAAGGGACACTGGGAATGGAGAATCACTGCTAATGGCTATGGGGTTTCTTTTTGGGATGATGAAAGTGTTCTGGAATTAGGTAGTGGTAATGGTTGCTCAACCTTGAAAATACACTAAAATTTTTAAAATTGAAAACACATATTTAAACAAAAATGTATGCACTAATTTTAATAGCAGCTTTATTCATAAAAGACAAAAAGTGTAAACAACCTAACTGTTTATCACTCGGTATATAGACAAATAAAACATGGTATATATGTATACACAATGGAATATTATTCAGCAATAAAAAGAAATTGGTGGTAAGCCGAGGTTAGTAATGGTAGGGGGAGGGGGAGAGGAAGAGAAGTTGGTTAATGGGTATAAAAATACAGATAGAAGAAATGATTTCTAGTGTTTGATTACACAATAGGGTAGTTTGTTGTATATTTCATAGTAGCTAAAAGAAGATTTGGAATGTTTCAAAAAAAAGTGGTAAATATTTGGGAGTGATGGATATCCCAGTTACCCTGATTTAATCATTACATGTTGTATACATGTACCAAAATGTCACATGTACTCCAGAAATATGTGAAATTATTATGTATCAATAAAAAGTAAATAATGTCTGATACATGCTACAAGATGTATGACACTTGAAAACATGGAACTTGAAGTGAAAGAAACCAGTCACCAAAGATCACGTATTATCTGATTCGTTTTCTAACAAATGTACAGAATAAGCAAATTTATAGCGACATAAAGTAGATCAGGGATTACTTATGGATAGAAAGAACAAGGAATGAGGAATGACTACTAATGGAGTATGGATTTTTATTTTAGGGGGTTTAAAGTGTTCGAAAATTAAATTGTGGTAATGGCAGCACAACCCTGCACATTTACTTTAAATTATTAACTTCTAGCCGGGCTCGGTGGCTCAGCCTGTAATCACGCACTTTGGGATGCTGAGGTGAGTGGATTGCTTGAGCCCGCGGGTTCAAGACCCGCCTGAGCAACTTGGTGAGACCTCATCTCTACAATAAATCAAAAAATCAACCGGGAGTGGTAGCGCATGCCTGCAGTTCCGGCTACTTGGAAGGCTGAGGCGGAAGGATCTCCAGAGTCCAGCAGGTCGAGGCTGCGGTGGCCGGGAGCGGCCACTGCACTCCAGTCTGGGCGACCGAGTGAGACTCCAACTCAAAAAAATAAAAATAAATAAAAAATAAATAAAACTTAACTTATGTTTTTTAAATGGGTGAATTTAGGCAGGCTCAGTGGCTCAGCCTGTAATCCCGCGCTTCGGGAGGCTGAGGTGAGTGGATTGCCTGAGCCCGTGGGTTCGAGACCCGCCTGGGCAGCGAGACCTCATCTCTATAGTAAATCAAAAAATCAGCCGGGTGTGGTAGCGCATGCCTGTAATTCCGGCTACTCGGAAGGCTGAGTCAGAAGGATCGCCAGAGCCCAGCAGGTCGAGGCTGCGGTGGCCAGGAGTGGCCACTGCACTCCAGTCTGGGTGACAGAGTGAGATTCCAACTCAATAAATAAATAAATAAATAAATAAATAAATAGGTCAATTTTATGATATATTGATTGTATCTCAGTAAAGCTGTTAAAATTAAAAAGAAAACATTGGATTGTACTCTTTAAGGGTGTGAAGTTTAACATATGTGATTATCTCAATAAAACTTAAAAAAATTATAACAAGACCAGGCTCGGTGGCTCAGCCTGTAATCCCAGCACTTTGGGAAGCTGAGGTGAGAGGATTGCCTGAACCCGCGGGTTCAAGACCAGCTCGGGCAACTTGGCAAGACTTCGTCTCTACAATAAATTGAAAATTAGCCAGCTGTGGTAGTGCACACCTGTAGTTCTAGCTACTTGGAAGGCTGAGGCGGAAGGATCACCGGAGCCCAGCAGGTGGAGGCTGCGGTGGCTGTAAGCATGCCACTGCACTCCGGTCTGGGCCATGGAGTCTAAAAATTATAACAAATAAATTAAAAGGCATCCTGAGTTCATGGATTGTAAGACTCAGCACTTTTAAATGCCAACACTACCCAAAATCATCTAAAGAGTTAATGCAACCCTTATCAAAATTCCAATGGCATTTTTTCAGAAATATAAAAATTCATCCTAAAATTCATATGGAATCTCAAGGGACTTTGAATAGCCAAAACAATCTTGCAAAAGAAGAACAAAGCTGGAAGTCTCACACCTTCTGATTTTGAAATGTATTACAAAGCTATAGTAACCAAAACAGTGTGGTACTAGCATAAAGACAGATATGTAGACCCATAGAATAGAAAAAAGAGCCTAGAAATAAACCTCCACATTTATTGTCAAATAGTTTTGAAAAAAGCTTCCAAGACCATTCAATGAGGAAAAGACAGTCTCTCCCACAAATGGCGTTGGGAAAATTGGATATCTATATGCAAAAGAATGAAGTTCAACCCTTACCTCACACCACATAAAAAAATTAGCTCAAAATGAATCAAAGTACTAAATGTAAGACCTAAAACCATAACATTCTGAAAAGAAAACATATGGGAAAATCCTCTGACATTGTATTTGGCAATGATTTATTGGATATGACACAAAAACATAGACAACAAAACAAAAACAGAAAAATTGGACGTCATTGACATTGAAAGCTTTTGCATACCAAAGGACACCATCAATAGAATAAAAAGGCATCTCATGGAATGGGAGAAAATATTTGAAAAGCACAGGCCTGATAAGCAATTAATATCCAGAATATATAAAGAACCCCTGTAGGCCAACAACAACTAAACAAACTAAATTTTAAAATGGGCAAAAGTCTTCAAAAAATATTTCTAAAAAATATATGTGTGTGTGTGTGTGTGTGTGTGTATACACACACACAAATGGCTAATAAGCACATGAAAAGATACTCAGCATAATTAATCATTAGGGAAATACAAATTGAAACTTCGATAAATATCACTTAACACTCACTGAGATCACTATTAATTTTTTTAAAAAAGAAAATGCAAGTATTGGTGAGGATGTAGAGAATCCTTGTGTCTTACCAGTGGGAGTGTAAAATGATTCAGCTGCTGAAGAAAATGTATTGCAGTTCTTTGAAAAATTAAACATAGATGGATAACTATATGCAGAAGAATGAAACCAGACACCTATCCCTTACCGTACTAAAAAAAAATCAAATCAAAATGAATAAAATACTTAAACATAAGTAAGAACTGAAATTATGAAACGACTAAAATAAAACATTGGAGAAATGCTTCAGGACATTGGTATGGGCAAAGTTTTTTTTTTTTGGCAAGGCTTCAAAAACACAGGCGATAAAAGCAAAAATAGACAAATGGTATTGTATTAAGCTAAAAAGCTTCTGCACAGCAAAGGAAATAGTCAACAAAGTGAAGAGACAACTCACAGAATGGGAAAAAATATTTGCAAACTATCCATCCAACAAAGGATAAATAACCAGAATATGTAAGAATCTTAAACAACTCAACAGCAAAAACCAAATAATCTGATTTAAAAATGGACAAAAAGAGCTGAATGTACGTTCCTCAAGAGAAGGTATACAAATGGTCAACAGGTATATAAAACTGCTCGTATTTTCAGAAAAAAAATGTATCTTTTATAGATGAATAGTCAGACTAAACTAGGGGATCTAATCTTTGAAACTTCTTTGTCCCCTTAGGGAATGGAGTATTACATCTTGGGTGCTTTTTAGTTTCTAGTGGTTTGAAGGTAAAAATGCTTTCTGCATTGGCATTCCTATTATACAGGGCATCAATGAATGCATACTGTGTGCTAGAAGTAAACTAAAAGGTATTCTCAACTTGGTGAGACCTCATCTCTTACAATAAATAAAAAAACATTAGCTGGGTATGGTAGCGCACGCTTGTAGTTCCAGCTACTTGGAAGGCTGAGGTGGAAGTATTGCTGGAGCCCAGCAGGTCGAGGCTGTGGTGGTTGGGAGCGGCCACTGCACTCCAGTCTGGGCGACAGAGTGAGACTCCAACTCAAAAAAAAAAAAAAAAAAAAAGGTTTCCTTTTCTTACAATGCAAAAGAATGAAGTTTGACCCTTACTTCACACCATATACAAAAATTAATAGCATGTTAGATGTGTTTAAACCAATGTTGAGTTTTCTGTTGGAGTGGTTGTGTTTAGTTAAAAAAAAAAAAAAGACTGCAATTACTTCTTGTCAAAATCTCTCCTACCAAGATGGTGGTCCACTAGTCTAGCTTAGCATGAGTAGGAAATAGCACAGCCTTAATGCTTGTGAAACTGGCTTTGGTTTAGTGCCATGTTTGGTAGAACATTACTGACCAGATAAAACGTGTGTCACATACCTTAGAATGAAAGAAAAACATAGTATATTGCTTGTTTTAAGTATGTCATTTGTAGTTATTATTCTATGTGAATCAAAACTTTTCCAAAATAGAACAGCTAAACAATAAAAAAAATACAGGACTAAAGATGTGGAAGCTAATATACAATAGCCATTCATAAGCGTTGGTTCAAATTGTGAATTCACTTCAACTGCTTTACTATCCTCATTGTCTGTTCTTACCATAAGAGCTTGTTATAATTTGAAATTGTAAAATAAATTTGAACTAACAAAATAAAAAATTCTCAGTATCACTAATCATCAGGGAAATGCAAGTCAAAACCACAATAAGATATTATTTCATACCAGTGAAAGTGCCTTTTTTTTTTTGTCGGAGTCTCACTCCATCACCCAGGCTGGAGTACAGTAGCACACTCATGGCCACCACAGCACCGACCCGCTGGGCTCAGGTGATCCTTCTGTCTCAACCTTCCAAGTAGCCGGAACTACAGGCGCATGCTAGCATGCCCGGCTAATGTTTTGGTTTATTGTAGGGATGAGGTCTCACCAATTTGCCCAGGTTGGTCTCGAACCCGTGGGCTCAGGCAATCCTCTCATCTTGGCCTCCCAGAGTGCTGGGATTACAGGCTTGAGCCACCACACGCAGCTGAAAGTGGTTTTCATAAAAAAGACAAGAAAATAACATGCAGCGAAAGGGGAACGCTTGTACACTGTTGGTGGGGATATAAGTTAGTACCGTCACTATAGAAAACAGTATGAAAGTTCCTGAAAACCTAAAAATAGAACTACCATATGATCCAGCAATCCCACTGCTGGGTGTATACTCAAAAGAAAGGTAATTAGTATATTGAAGAAATATCTGCAGTTCCATATTTATTCGAGCACTATACATAATAGTCAAGATATGGAATCAATCTAAGTGTCCATAAATGGCTGTATGGATAAAGAAAATGTGGTATATATACAAAATAGGACACTATTCAGCCACAAGAAAGAATGAAAATCTTGCCATTTGCAGCAATGTGGATGGAACTGGAAGACATCATGTTAAATAAAATAAGCCAGGCACAGAAAGACAAATACCACATGTTCTTATTCTATGAGTGTACCTGTCCACACCACACAGTTTTCAGTAATTTTTGACAAAAAACAGCATGACCCCTGTGCCCCACCCTCCCTATTCACCTGATCTCTCCCAGAGAGACTTTTTTTTTGTTTCCTGGGATGAAAAAAGTCCTCCAAAGGGAAACATTTTGTCGATGTGGAAGAGGTGAAACCAAAAACAGCAGAAGCACTAAAAGGGATCAAAATGGACAAGTTCAAAAACTGTTTCAAGCAGTGGAAAAAGTGTCTTGATAGGTGTGTTGGGTGTGTTGCATCAGAGAGTACTTTGAAGGTGACTGAACTGTAAACATGTAAAAATACACAAGATTTTATAAATAAATCCCAGGTTTTTTGGGTCCCTCTGTGTATACTTCTGGTTATGTAACCAAAATAATGAGAAACAGAGAATAAAACAGATATTTTTATACTTATATTCATAGCAGCATTATTTACAATAGCCCCAAAGTGGAAGCAACACAAATGTCCATCAATGGATAAATGGGTAAGCAAATTGTTGTCTATCCACACAATGGAATATTATTTGATCAGAGAAATGAATGAAGTATTGATACATGCTACAGTATGGATCACCCTTCAAAACATTATACTAAGTGAAATAAGCCAGTCACAAAAGACAAATACCATATGATTCCACTTACATGAGGTGTCTGAAGTAGTTAAGTTTTAAAAAGCCAGAAAGTAGAATGGTAGTTACCAGAGGCAAAGGGGAGGGAAGAAATGAGGAGTTGTTTAATGGGCATAGAGTTTCAATTGTGTAAGATAGAAAAAGTTCTTGAGATTGGTTGCACAACAATGCAAATATACTTAACACTAATACACTGTATACTTAGAATTAAGATGGTAAATGTTAAGTTTTTAAAACCATGATTTAAAAATTTTAGAAAGAAATAAAAAATAAATGGAGGTTCTACTTTACACTACAGTCAGCAAACTCAAGGACATAGCTAGTCATGCAAGAGTTGGTATAGGTTCAAATGGTAAATAAGTTTAAGAAAGATCTAAATACAATTATCAGTGATTTGTAAACAAATTTGGGATGTTTTGGTGATAACTAGATCTCTAAAATGATCACTACATAGGAGATCATTAAGATGTCAAGTTTCTGGTACATGGTACAAAAATATCTAGTTATCTTAGACTTCAGGCCTGGATGACCACAGTTCAGATAGTATGAGACTATTCTTACTTTCCAATAAAATTAAAAGTCTACTCCATGCCTATTTAAATATTCAATGGCTTAAATCTCTTTACTTGATGGAAGTTTGCTGAAGCAAAGTGATATTGCACAGAGCTTTGTAAAACAACCAAACCAAAACAGTGCTATATACTATGTATTTAAGAAACTGAAAGAACCTTTAATCATTATTTTATAGTTCTATATTTTCATGGCAGATGTTGACATTTTACTATTGTTCCAGAATCAAATGTCAAGTTATTCCTGTTCAGAAATTTCCATTTCCATTTTCAAAGAATTCCATCTGCAGCTGTATTTATAGCGCACTCTCTGCTTGCAAAAAAACCCCCAGCATTTTTAAGCAGGTTTGTAAATAGGTTTGAAAGAATACATGCAAGCACTGGAGATCTGCCTAGGTTAATTAATTCTCTTTTTAGGCATTAGAACCTACACAAGTAGGCCAGCTGGAGGTGAATGTTTTCTTTGAAAGTGGTAATTAGATGCCTTACCAATTGTTTGCTTTTCCAAATCTCTCCAAGTCACTTCCCCCAGAATTTATAAACTAAGTATCAGGAGAAATGTTTTTCCCCCTCTTAGGAAAATGAACATGTAAATGAGCTGAGATAATAATTGTGAATAATCCAGATAGTCTGACGGTCTGGATGATGCAAATAATTACGAAGAGGAGACTGTGGGCTTCTGCTAAATATAGGATATAGAAACTGCTATGGCATTGTGAAAACGTTATTGTGTTTCAATTCACATTTTCTTTCTTTGTTACTTCAAAAATGCCTGGTTTTCACAGTCTCCACTGTCCTTCCAGTAAAGTGACACGGCAATGAGCTCCCTGTATCCTCTAGCATGTGTAAAAGCCAGGGAACTAGCCCCTTTCCATTTCTAGTGGGGAGCACCTTGCCTTATCATCAGCAGGAGGGACTTAAGAAGAGCTAGGACTAAGTTGGTAGTTCTCTACACAACTGGCCTTTGTCTCTTCAAAGTGGACCTCACCTGGGCGATAACTTCCTAGTGCAATGTTGGTAGAAACACCAAAGTTTTCAGTCTTCCTTCCTGTTTGCATTTGAGTATGTCTGACACACCCTTAAAGGAATTGGCCAGGTCTGCTCCTTGCTGGCTTCACAGGTTTAGATGTCAGTCTGAGCCTCTTGGCTTTTAGCTAACTAGGGGTCCAGGGTGGACATGAGGTTTGGGATGAACTTTCCCTGATTAATCTGAGGATGGTGACCAGAGGCAGGATGAGAAAAAGGTTGCCAAAGCAAGACCGCACTACCATCTAATTTAAATTTTCCTTGTCTTTTATTTTTATTTATTTATTTATCTATCTATCTATCTATCTTTCTATATATCTACTTATTTATTTATTTTGAGTTGGAGTCTCACTCTGTCACCCAGACTGGAGTGCAGTGGCCGCTCCCGGCCACTGCAGCTTTGACCTGCTGGGCTCTGGCGGTTCTTCCGCCCCAGCCTTCCAAGCAGCTAGAACTACAGGCGCATGCTACCACGCCCGGTTAATTTTTTTTTTTATTGTACAGATGAGGTCTCTCCAAGTTGCCCAGGCGGGTCCTGAACCCGCGGGCTGAGACAATTCACTCACCTCGGCCTCCCAAAGCGTGGGATTACAGGCTGAGCCACCGAGCCCGGCTTTTCCTTGTCTTTTAAAATGTATAGCATGTTTTTGTTCGAGGACAATGCAATGAACTGTTTTAGAGATCCCTTTTACACATACCACATACTTGAATGTACATCAGTATGCTAAGTTACATAATCTCAAAGATGATCTCTTGAACGATCTTTAAAAGGTTATATTGCTACAACAATCAGGAATATGGAAGGGGAATAAGCTGGCAAAAGTGGAACAAAAATTTGCCAACTTAGCCATGCTACAGACTTTAGACCAGAGATCGGTAAACTGTGATTTGCAAGTCATCAATGCCATGGTCTATTTTTCTATGGTCTGTAAACTAAAAATACTTTTTACATTTTTAAGTAGTTGAGAAACATCAAAAAAAGAATATTTTATGACATGCAAACAAGTGCATCAATTCAAATTTCAGTGTTTTTTAAATACAATTTTACTGGAAGACAACCATTTTCATCAGCTTAAGCATTGACTATGACTGTTTTCATGCTACAGTAGCAAAGCTGAGTAATTGCAACAAAGACCATACATAGCACTGTCATTGCTTTGCAGTGTTGATTTGAACACTGCAAATCACGGTGGCAAAACTATAACTTGACAATGTTTCAAGTGCTGCACTTATTTGCTGGAACATAACATATTTTCTATTACTATTGTGTACACATCAAGTCAAAACAAGAAAAGAAAAGTGGACTTCTAATGTACTTTTAAGGCACAATGGAGTGTGCATTCTTTTGTTAACAAATTAGAAGGCAAAGCATTGTGTGTATTGTACAACAACTTAACAGTATTGTGTTAAAAGAATGCAATACACATCACAATTAACCACTGATAATATTCTCAACTCACGTGAAAGCAGTGGCCATAAAAATTAGAAAATTTAAAAGAGAATATCTAATCACAGTGGAACTACTTCACAAATACAAACAAAAGAAAATGAAACTGCAACCAAAGTAAGTTTCCAAGTGGTTCATTTGTTAGCCAAGCAAGGAAAGCTATTTACCAATGGTGAGTTTATTAAACTGTATTTGATTGTAGCCGCTGAAGAAATGTGTGCAGAAAAATAAACTTGTTTAAGACCATTAGTCTTTTGGCAAGAACAGTTGCTTGAAGAATTGAAGTTATTAGGAGTAACATTAACCAACAATTTAAAAACAAGGTAAACAATATTGAATGACCCTTGATAGATATTACTGATACCATTCGGTTATTATTGTTTGAGAAATCAATACCAAATTTTAAGTAACTAAATAATTAGCCTATATGAATAGTCTGTGTGAAAAGCTGCAGATGCAAATATTTTCAAAGAAGCTGAGAAAACATGAATTCAATACAACATGAAGTGGAATCAACTAAGATGTGCTGCTATAGATGGTGGTAAAACAATGCTAAGAATAGAAAGGCTTAGTTGGACAAATTTATGTAACTTGTGAAAATACAAAATGTTTAAAACCTATGGTTTGCATTATATGACTTATTAGCAGGTACTTTGAAAAAATATTTGAATCTATCATGTGTTATTGAACCAATGGTGTCAGTGGTGAACTTAATTTACTCTCCTGGACTTAATCATTATCAGTTCCATGACTCTTTTTTGGATCATAAATAGAAACTGAATATCCTGATTTGTCTTACCACCAGACGTTCAATGGCTTCTAAGTGGTTACAGTTCATTGCAATATTTTGAGAGCAGTTTCAAAATCCATTTAACTGTGTAATTGAGGAGTTTCCACCTAATCTTCAATTGGAAGTGATGAATCTGCAGTGTGATGACATGACACAAGGCAAATATCAGAAGAATCTAATATAATACCATAGATGCCTTTTAAGTGAGGAATAGACTTAAGTAAAATCATATTCTCATACCAGTCATAAAAGACTGTATGATTCTATTTATATGAGATATTCAGAATAGGAAAATCTATGAGGCAGAAAATAAATTAGTGATTACCTTGGGCTGAGGGCAGGGAGGTTGGAAGGAAATAGTGACTGCTAATGTGCATGATTTTCTTTTTGAAGTATTAAAATGTTCTAAAATTTATTGTGGTGATGGTTGTACAACTCTACATATGTACTAAAAACTATGAAATTGTAAACAAAACTCCTATGCTAATGAATTTATATCAGTATTTGACTGCACCTATCTGTGAAAAAAGACATTTTCAAAGATAAAATACATAAAATTTCATTTCAGATTAGTATTTAACAGATAAATATTTGCAATCAATATTGATGATAAGCTACATTAACTTTGTTTTTTTTAAGTTGTCAATATATTACATATTTTTATTATAATAAACCAATAAACACATTAGAAAGCAATTGAAACATACAAAAATGTTACAAACAAAACTTTATCACATTTAGATAAAGGGTCATCTGTTACTATCCTCTTTGAGAAAGCCAAGATCTAATTTTTCTAAAATCTCTTCCAACATTGCTTTCTACCTGATTTATTAAATTGTAAAAGACTGAAAGTTAGATAGATATACACTCCTAGTAACAAAAGTGAAATAATGCATGTTCATGTGCCCCAGAAGAATAGAAAAAAAAAGGTTAAATTTCAAACGTCAATAAGTGGATAAATATGATGACAATGAAATGTTATGTAGCAAGACAATGAATGAATTACAGTGACACACAGACACATGGCTGAATGCCATAAATATATTATGGGCAAATGAAGCTAGAAATCAAAGGATACGCACTGAGTTACCTTATTTTAAATAGTCTCAAACTAGAAAACACGAAACTATATCATAAGAACTTGCACTTGTTAGCTTGGGAAGACGATCCAAGGGGACTTTTGGGTACAGGCATTGGTTTCTGGTATTTTTTCCAACTGGAACTTGGGGCTTGTATGAGCTCCACCTGATGCTGAGACAGAAGGAAAAATTTTCTGACCCACGTTCATTAGTAGGTTAACACTTCAAGAATCTTCTTTATGGGGTGGATTCTCTGGTTCAGCATCTCATTTCCCAGTGCCCTATTCTGTACCTCCTGCTACTACATGTGTGTGATTGTTCCCACGTTTCAGATCATGGGAGCTTATTTCTGTCCTGACATTTGGCCTGCCTGAGGCCCAGACAGCAGCAGCTAGTGGATGTAATGCTCCGACTTTCATTCCCTTAATTAATTAATTAATTAATTCATTCATTAATGAATGTTAATTAAGTGAAATGTTATCCTCCAAAATAGTCCATTTTCTTCTTATCAGCATACCTGTGTTACAAAAATTGTTCTCAACTATTATACTTTGTCCAAAAAGTTGTGGAAATTTGTTTCCTGTTTTGTTATGTAAGCAATGACATCATGTGCTTGTTTTTGGTGGGCATTTACTGACCAAGTTTGCTGTGCCTTCTAGACTCTACTTCTCACAGGCTTTTGTCCTTGGAGCCCTCTCCCTTACTCTCTTCTTTAGCTCTCCTTTAAGCAAAAACATCTGTGTTAGGACATTTATAGGGTTAAAGTCAGGGACTTATGCAATGTTTTACTTTTTCTACTATATCTACTACAGACAAGGGGGTGCCATCTGTTAGTTTCTAAAATAGATAAGCTAGGGCTGATCCTTGAATTTTTTGTCAGGGTAGACAGAGACTTATTGAAGTATAAGTAGGAAGACCTTAAAAAAAGGATATAACCTGAACAACAAAGGAAAAAGATGAACTGAACTTCATCAAAATTAAAAACTTCTGTTGCAAACAATATCATCAAGAAATAAAAAAAAAACTCACAGAAAGAAAATACTTGCAAATCACATATCTGATGAAGGCTTAATATCTGGAATATATAAAAAGCACCTACAACTCAACAAGAGCAACAACAAAAAACAAACCAATTAAAAACAGGCAAAGTTCTTGAATAGGCATTTCTCCAAATAAGGCGCTCAGATCACCAGTAAGCACATGAAAAGATTCTCAATATCATTAGTCATTAGTGAAATATAAATCAAAACCACAATGAGAAACCACTTCACAACCACTAGGTTGACTACAATTAAAAAGACAGATGATAGCAAGTGTTGACAAGAGTATGACCAAATTGAAACCCTCATAGATTGCAGAAGGAAATGTAAAATGTTGCAGCCATTATGAAAAGGTTTGACAGTTTCTTATGAAACTCAATATAAAATTAACACATGATCCAGCAATTCTATTCCTAGGCATACACCCTAGAGAATTGAAAACAGAAACTCAAATTGATACTTGAACACCAATGTCCATTGCAGTATTATTCACAATAGCCAAATGGTGGAAACAACCCATGTGTCCATCAGTAGATGAATAAATAACAAAATGTGGTATATCTATGCAATAGAATATTATTCAGCCATGAAAAAGAATGAAGTTCTGATGTGTGCTACAGCATAGATGGCCCTTAAAAACATTGCACTAAGTAAAATTAATCAGACACAAAAGGATATATATTATATGAATCCATGCATATGAAATATCCAGAACAGAAAGATTTGTAGAGATAGAAAGTAGATTTAAAAAAAAAAGAAAGTAGATTAGAGGTTACCAGACTTGAGGGAGTGTGGGAAATTGGGAGTTATTGCTTCATGGTTCTGTTAGGGAGATTAAGATCTTTTGGATAAAGATAGTGGTGATGGTTGCACAACATTGCAAATATAATTAATGCCACTGAATTGTACACTTAGAAGTGGTTAAATGGCAAATATTATGCTACATGTATTTTACCACAATACAAAAAAATTTTTAAGGGGTATGAGATTCACAACTTAAAAAAAACAGAAAGTGGAAGAGATCAAGAAGACAGGGTTTTCAGACTTTTGTTATCCTGATCCCTCTCATGTGTCAATCCTCCTGCCTCGACCTCTTAAAGTGCTGAGATCCCCTAGAGTCTGCTTTGCATGGGCCTTTATTGAGTGTTATCGGTATAGGGTATAGCTTTCTCAAATTACTGTATTCCTTATATTTATCTCTTCTTCCAAATATATAAACAAAACACCTAGGATTGGGTTTTCACAGGACTTAGAGACTGAAGTTACTCAAGTTTTTCTGCTCTTGCAAAGGGATCAACTATGTGTCAGACTCTTCTGGGTAGAATTGGGATCAGCTGAGTCCTGAAAGGGTAGAACGACATGAGGACAGACCTGGGTGTGGGAGTAGCTGTTGGGATGTCTGAAACTCTGTTTTCATTCTTCTTTCTTTTAAATACAGTTAAGGTATTTCCCATTTTGCATGTGGGAAATGCATTAAGCTGTTTTATATGTCACATGACAAGAAGCTGGACCTAAAGCCTCATGTACTATAATAGGCAGTTGGAAGAGCCTACTTGTTAGAATTTAAAAGTGGTAAAGCTTAGAAAACTGAGGCTCCCAAGGTTGTATTCCCAATTTTCTTTCCCTATCATATCTCCTTTATTTTTATTATTTACTTTTTTTTAGAGTCAAAGTCTTTCTCTGTTGCCCAGGCTGGAATACAGTGGTACTCACTGCAGCCTCGATCTCCTGAACTCGAGCGATCCTCCAGCCTCAGGCTTCCAAGTAGCTGGGATTATAGGCACATGACACTAGGCTCGGATAATTTTTTTTTTATATAAAGATGAGGTATTTCTACGTTACCCAGGCTGGTCTCAAACTCCTGGCCTCAAGCAATCCTCCTGCCTCAGTCTCTTAAAGTACTGAGATTACAGGCATAAGTCACTATGCATGGACTTATTTTTATTGTTTAAACAGTTTTTAAAATTTTAAATTATGTTAAAATAACACAGTACAAAAATTTACTATCTTAACCATTTTAAGTGTATAGTTCAGTAATATTTAGTATATTCACATTGTTGTACAACAGATCTCCAAACATTTTTCATCTTGTAAAACTGAAACTCTATAAACATTAAGCAATAACTTCCCACTTACCTCTCCCAATAGATTCTGGCAGTCACCATTCTACTTTCTGTCTTATGAATTTGACTATTCTAGATACTTCATATAAGTAGAATCATACAGTAGATGTCTTTTTGTGACTGGCTTATTTCACTTAGCATAATGTCTTTGAGTTTCATCCAGGTTGTAGCATATGACAAGGATTTCCTTCCTTTTTTAAGACTGAAGAGTATTTCATTGTATGTATATGCCACATTTTGTTTTTACAACCATCTATTGATGGACATTTGGGTTGCTTTAACCTCTTGACTATCGTGAATAATGCTGCTATGAACATGGATGTGCAAATATCTCTGCAAGATCCTTCTTTCAATTCTTTTGGATATACACCCAGAAGTGGGAATGCTGGATCATATAGTAATTTTATGTTTAATTTTTTGAGGAATCTCCACACGGTTTTATGTAGTGGCTGCACCATTTGACATTCCCACCAGCAGAGTGCAAGTGTTCCAATTTCTCCATAGCCTTACCATCTCATGTTATTTTCTGGTTTTATTGATAGCAGGCTTCTAATGGATGTGAGGTGATATTTCACTATGGTTTTCATTTGCATTCTTTTTTCTTTTAACTACAGCTAAGGGATTTCCCATTTTGCAAGTGGCAAATGTATTAACCTGTTTTATATGTCACATGAATATACAAACACAGATCATGAATATAAGCTTCTATCTATATTCATATAAACACACATATATAACATCATTGTCATGCACACATGGTCACTTGCTGGAGTAGGCAGGGCTGAATAGAAGATTAACTAGGGGGACACTGGAAGTGTTTTATGAGTCCAGGCCCTGAAATGTAAGCAGAGGGGCCTGGAGTGTAGAAAGACTTGCTTTGTTGACTTACTCTCACTAGCCTTTACAGGTGATTAGAAAATTACCTCTAAGGGGTATAAGTTCCACATGTTTCTCTCCAGTCATGCCCAGAATTGTGTCTCTCCTACACTGTGGGAGTAGTGGAGCTTTATAAAGCTAAAGACCTAAAGTTCCTTGATGTCTTTCCTCTTTCAGCTTTGTCTATACCCAAGGGAAAGAATGTGTGAGGAACAGGTCAAGAATGACCTTTGTCTCCCTTAGGGGAATAGGAGACCAAAGAGAAGTTGTCAGCTAGCACCCTGATTGGGACACAGGTTAACAGCTTTCTTCATAGTAAAAGCAACAAGGACAAAGGAACAGGTAACTTTGTAGCCCTGTTCAAGTAGCTGCTGCTCCACGGGCCAGTGCTGCTCTGTGCCTCTGGCCCATGTAGATTTCCTTTGTCATTTCACCAGCACTGCTGTTTTAATATAAAGGCAGGGGGCTCATCGTGCCTAATGTTTCCTTCCCCATCTTGCTTTTCAGGGGGAAAATGGGTTGTGGTTTATAAAAGGATAGACCAAAGACCCCAGGCTTGCTTGATGGAATGGAAGTTAGTTCAAAGAAAGAGGGCTCTGACGGGGACCTCTGGTGTTGGTCCACAGTGTGGCTGATGAGGAATGAAAACTGAGCTTCACTATTCACACCAGCTCCTTCTTCATGGGCCTCTGGCCCTAAGGATCCTATTTATCACTGGATACCTGGTTGCCTATTTTAAAAACATTGTTATATTGACCCCTTTACAGAACTAGAGGCCAGGAGTTCCTGATGGCTTCCCCCCTTTTTTTCCTCTTGTTATATGCAAGGAAATCTATAAAAGGGAAATTGAGAAGAGATAAATCTTGCTTTAATTGGTAGAATAAAAGGTTCACAGAGGGAGATTTTGGGGAAGAGAAACTCAGAGTAATGCTATCTATATTGGTTTGGAGCAGATAGAAGTTGGACTGTGCTATGGTTTAGATATTTGACCCCTCTGAATCTCATGTTGAAATTTGATCCCTAGTGTTAGAGGTGGGGCCTAATGGGAGGTGTTTGGGTCATAGGGGCAGATTTCTCATGAATTAATACCCTGAGTCATGAGAGGTGGGCTGAGTAAATGTTCACTCTATTAGTTCCCTCCAGAGCTAGTTGTTAAAAAGAGCTTGGGATGTCCCCCTACCCCTGCTTCCTCCCTCACCATGTGAACTCTGCCCACAAAGGCTTCCCTTTCATCTTTGGCCATAAGTAGAAACTTTCTGAGGCCTCCAGCAAAAGCAGATGCTGGTGCCATCCTTCTTGTACATCCTGCAGAATGGTGAGTCAAATAAACCTCTTTTCTTTATAAATTATCCTATCTCAGATATTTCTCTATAGCAATGCAAATGGACCAAGACGGGCTGTAAGGTTTTCCCATTTTCCCTATTAACACCAGCATTTCCTTCTCAGGTCTCTACCACCCTGGGCACATGAGTTTTGGAGACCTTATCTTTTCTCCTTTTGAGAGACTGAAAAAGAGCAGCTGCATTTTTTTTTTTCAGAGGCCAGGGACTGGAAATACTGCCAGATTTTCCATTTCCCTCAAGCATGATCTATTTTCAATAGAAACATTTGTGCAGTGACTGCAAGGGAGATGGATCAGGAGTGATACACACCTTACTTCATATGCTGGAAGGCAGCCCAAAAAGAGAATTAAAGGGAGCTCTGGTATGTGCCCAGAGAAAAGAAGTAGTGGTAAAGAAAATATTTCTGCCCTATGAAGTTCAGAACCTCATTCACAGGCCTCTGCTGCTCTACACCTGTGGGATTTGGATATGTCTCCTCTCTTAATCTTTATTAAAATAAACATTTAATTTCAGAACAGTTTTAGAGTTGGGCACAGTAGCTCACACCTGTAATCCCAGCACTTTGGAAGGCTAAGGCAAGAGGATCACTCAAGTTCAGGGTTTCGAGACTAGCGTGGGCAACCCAGCAAGAGCCAACCTTTACAAAAAAAAAAAAAAACTAAGAATTATCTATGCCCAGTGGCCCATGTCTGTAAACTTAGCTACTCATGAGGCTAAGGTGGGAGGATCGCTTGAACCCAGAAGTTTGAGGTTTCAGTGAGCTATGATCAAGCCCCTGCACTCCAGCCTGTGCAAAAGAGTGCGACCCTATCTCTCTCACACACAAATTTGTGGAGATAGTACAGAGAGTTCCTGTATACACTTTATTCAGATTTCATTGATTATTCCCTAAGATCCTTTTTCTGTTCCAGGATCCAATTCAGCATGCCTCCTGTGTTAGTCTGCAAGGACTTACATTGAAAATACTAGAGACCTAGAGACTGAGTGGCCTAAACAACAGAAATTAATTTTCACACACTTCTGGAGACTGGAAGTCCAAGATCAAGGTGTCGACAGGTTTGGTTTCTCCTGAGACCTCTTTCCTTGGCTTGCAGATGATTCTTTTACCTCTGTGTTCTCACATGGCCTTTGCTCTGTGTGCATGCACTCCTTGTGCCTTTTCCTCTTCTAATAAGGACAGTAGTCCTGTTGAATTACAGCCCCACCATTATGACCTCATTTAACTTTAATTACCTCTTAAAATTATCTTCAGGCTGGGCTTGGTGGCTCAGCCTGTAATCTCAGCACTTTGGGAGGCCGAGGTGAGTGGCTTGCCTGAGCCCTGGGTTCAAGACCTGCCTGGGCAACATGGCAAGATCTCATATCTACAATAAATCAAAAACTAGCCGGGTGTGGTAGTGCATGCCTGTAATTCCAGCTACTTGGAAGGCTGAGGCGGAAGGATTGCTGGAGCTCAGCAGGCTGAGGCTGCAGTGGCCAGGAACATGCCACTGCACTCCAGTCTGGGTGACAGAGTGAGACTCCGACTCAAAAAAATATATATATCTTCAAATAGAGTCACATTAGGGGTTTGGCTTCAACATACAATATTTTTTGGAGGGGGACATAATTCAATCCATCACACTCCACGTTCTGGAATCCAAAAACTCATTTCTGTTTTGCATGAAAAGTACACTTGCCACATCACAACAGCTCCAAAAGTCTTAACCCATTTTAGCATGAACTCTAAGTCTGAAGTTTCATATAAATATTATCTAAATCAGGTATGGGTGAGAGTTGAATTATGATTCATCCTGAAGCAAAATTTCTTTTCAGCTGTGAATATGTAAAACCAACAGATCATGCGATTCCAAAATACAATAGTAGGTCAGCCATGGGATAGGCTTTCCCATTCCCAAAGGGAGAAATAGTAAAGAAGAAAGGGGGTACAAATCCCAAACAAGTCCAAAATCTAGCAACAAAAATTTTATTAGGTCTCAAAGCTCAGAGCTAATCTTCGTTGACTTGATGGTCTGTCCTCTAAGCCCATTGGGACAGTAGTGTCACCCTGTGGCCCTAAGTAGTGGCCCTGCCACCATGGCTCTTAGGGGTGCCCTTCCCCCTGAGACTCTTGGCAGTCGTCTGGCCCCTGAGATACTGGATAGTGGAAGCCTGACTTGCTGAAACCAAAAAGGAGACAGTCTTACCCATTGAAACTGAAAAGAAAACAGTCTTGACATCCAGGCCTGTGGTGGCAATGGCAGCCCTGCCAGTCTATGAATCACCCTCAGAGTCATTCTCTTTTCTTGGAGGAAAAGCTCTATTGGTCCATTCTGTTAATCCCAGAGGTCAGACAGCCTTCCTTCATTTTGTCTTGTCTCTGCCTCCTTTAGTTCAAGTATCTTTTTTGGTATAATTGTATTATCATTGCTGGTTTCTGCTGAGATAGTTGATTAAACTTATGAGTCACACCCACGATTTCTTTATCAAATGAGTTTCCAGCCACAGACTTCATGCTTTCTCCAGAACACGCTTTTTTGTTTTTAGCAATACGGATAGGCTAAGAACTTTCCAAATCTTCAAGTTCTGATTTCTTTTCTTTTCTTTTTTGCTTAACAATTATTTCAATTTATCTCTTTTCTCTCATATTTTACTACAAGCAATAAGGAGAAACCAGGTCATATCTTCAACATTTTGCTTAGAAATCTCCTCAGACAAATATCTAAGTTCATCACTTTTTTTTTTTTTTTTTTGAGTTGGAGTCTCACTCTTGTCACCCAGACTGGAGTGCAGTGGCCGCTCCTGGCCACGGCAGCCTTGACCTGCTAGGTTCCGGCAATCCTTCCGCCTCAGCCTTCCAAGTAGCTAGAACTACAGGCACGTGCTACCACGCCCAGCTCATTTTGATTTATTGTAGAGGTGAGGTCTCACCAAGTTGCCCAGGCGGGTCTCGAACCCATGGGCTCAGGCAATCCACTCACCTCAGCCTCCCAAAGGCGCAGGATTACAGGCTGAGCCACTGAGCCCGGCTAGTTCATCACTTTTTACTTCCATTTTCTACAAAACACTAGAATACAAAACAGTTAAGTTTTAAAAAATCATTTTATAACAAGAATTATCTTTTTTCCAACTTCCAATAAAATGTTTCTTATTTCTGAGACCTCATTAAAATAACTTTTAATATCCATATTCCTATCAATAATCTCTTCAAGTCAAATGTCTTTGTCCATTCTGGTTGCTCTAACAAAATATCATAACCTGGGTAGCTTAGAAGCAACAGAAGTTTTTCCCCTCACAGTTCTGAAGGCTGAGAAGTTCAGGATCAAAGCAGATTTGATATCTGGTGAGGGCCCTTTTCCTGGTTCATAGATGGTGTCTTCTCACTGTACCATCACATGGTAGGAGGGGTGAACCAGCTCCCTTGCGCCTTTTTATAGGGGCACTTATTTCATTTATTAGGGCTCCACTCTCATGACCAAATCACTTTCTGGAAGGCTCCAATTCTTAATATATTCACCTTGGGTGTTAGAATTTCAACAGAAGAATGGGAGTGGCAGTCACAAACATTCAGAACATAAAACAATGGTCTAAGCTTCTTCTAATATGCACTTCAAAACTCTTTCAACCTGTACCCATTACCCAATTCCAAAGGTGCTTCCACATTTTTAGATATTTATTAGAGCAGCCCTCCACTTCTTGATATCAAAATTGTATTAATCTACTAGGGCTGCTCTAACAAAATGCCACAGACTAGGTAGATTAAACAACAAAAATTTATTTTCTTACACTGCTGGGGACTGAAAGTCTAAGATCAAGGTGTTGGCAGGTTTGGTTTCTCCTGAGGTCTTTCCTTCCATATTATCTCTGTGTCCTCACATAACCTTTTATTTGTGTACACACACTCCTAGTACTTCTTTCTCTTTTTATTAGAACACCAGCCTTATTGAATTAGAGCCTCACTTAACCTTAATTTCCTCTTTAAAGACTGTCTTCAATTATAGTCACATTAAGGGTTAGGGCTTTAACAAATGAATTTGGGAGGAAATAATTTAGTTCATAACACGACCTCTCTTCTTTTTTGGTAGATCAAGACTAAGCATCTATGTTTTCACCTTTACCGAGGTTGGGAACTGGAAATACAATCAACTTTTTCATTTTTCCAGAACTTTTTCTATAAAAAAAGGAAAAATGGAGCCATGGTCACTGTAAGGTAAATGGGTCATGATAGTTCCTCATCTTGTTTGGTACTGGAAGGCAGTTTGCAGGTAAATTTAGGAATTAGACCCAAACAGGCACTTCTGCTTATCAGTTCATAGTATTTGAGAAACTTTGGCAAAAAAGGAGCTGTCTTGTTCACACTCCTTCATTGGCTTTTGCCACTCTCTGCCTCTGGTTCTGTGGATGCTATCCCTCAGCTATATGTATGGCTCTACAGTTCTGTGAACATTGCTGGTAGCTCCTTAATAGAACTAGAGGCCTCAAGTTCACAGTGGCCATGATGACTTCTTTAGTTTATGCCCAGATAAAAGAATATGTGGAGAAAAGGCACAAAAATGATCTTTGAGAGACTGATGAGACCATAAATGCCAGAGTGGAGATCTTTAAAAGGTCTCTCCTCCATAAAACTACTGTGAAAACTGTCAAAAAAAGAGAGGCAGAATTGATGTTTTCAGAACTTTGGGAATTTACCAACGTCTTGCAAGAAAACTAGCTGCCCAGGTAAGAATGTTGCTTAGTGGCATTTTAACTTGCCTTATTCCCATCACCCTCTCTTCAGCTCCCTAGTATTCTTGAAAAACTACATTCTACTTTCTTATTCTGGCAGCCAACAAAGAGCAGAACAAGTCTGGAACTCTTTTAAAGACTTATTCACAAAGATTTGTTATTATTTGATGTGTCCAATGGTTCTCCAGAAGAACCCACTTGTAAAGGTATCTGTATTGACCTGACTCAGAACTCACCCAGTGTGGAAAATATTTTCCTGGGAGGTATTTGTTGAAAGTAATTTCAGGCAGTTGTCGAACATCTTGGCTGTCTGAGAAGGTGTTAACAGTTGGAGAGAAACAATAAGCTAACCAAAATAAAAATGCTTTTTTTATTCTCCAGTTTTTTAAAAAGCTGGGGAATAAAATGTTCATAGAGGCTTTGAAAATCTCTGACATACTCCTGAGACTCTAGAAGGTCATGCAGACGCCTAGAGTGGTGCACATACTTAAGAAAGACTTGAGAAGGCCCTAAAGGTTCACCTCTAAAGCCGAATGTAAAGGCAGAGGTTTAAACTGCTTGCTAGAGCATTGAAAGAGTACTCAAATACACATACACAGCCCCTCAGCAATGGTTGGTAGACTTACTGATTCCAGGAGTTTAAGAAAATTTCTGTCTAATCATTAACCAACCACTATGCTAATTGAGCAGAGAATTTAGTGGTCATACATGACAAAGAATATAAACTTTTTCAGAATTTCTTCAAGAAAATCACTGCGTTAGGAGTCTCCTGAGAAAAATTATAAATAAGCTATAAAGATGTATAGAAAGAGATTTATTATGAAAGGTTGACACACAAAGTTATGGAGGCTGAGACTTCTCATGACCTGGTGTCTGCAAGTTGGAGGCCCAAGAAAGCTGGTGATTTGTAGTACAGTTCAAATCTGAAGGCCTGAGAATTGGTGGGGGCAGGAGGGGGCAACAGTATAAGACATGGTCCAAGTCTGAAGGCCTGATAACCAGGAGTGGTCATGTCCAAGGACAGGAGAAGATGGCTGTCTGACTTCAAGCAAAGAGAGCGTATTCATTCTGCCTCTGCCTTTTTATTCTATTCGGGGTCTTCAACATATTGGATAATACCCACACAGGTTGTTAAGAAAAATTTATTTTTATTCAGCATACTGATTCAAATGTTAGTCTTTTCTGAAAACACCCTCACAGGCACACCCAGGAATAATGTTTTAGTAGCTATCTGGGCATCCTTTAGCTCAGTCAAGTTGACACATAAAATTAACCATCATAAGTCAGTTCACCCCTTGCACCTCCTTTATGCATCTCCTTACATTGTATTTAATCACTAAATAACAATAAGAACAAAATAATAATCCTCCAATTATCATACAACTATCCTGCATACAACCAAAAATGCACTAATTTTTCCCCCAGAAGAGAAGGTAAAGTCTTTGAATGATGTTTACTCTTCTCCTGATAGTCTGTAGCTTAAATACTATGATTATAAAATATTTAAATACTGATATTAAGTCAATCTTATGCTACATGAGAAAGGAATCAAGGGGAAAGAAAATAAAGACATTTGGTTAATAGATGTATACACACATATTCATAACAAAATAAGAGGAAAATATTCATGACAATTACACTTCTTGTTTCTGTAGTATTTATAACTACCTTTTCCTGCTACCCACTCTATATTACCTTTGCCTTCAGGAAGCACCCCAGCTGTTCATGTTTCTTTACCCAGAAGGGTGACCCAAATTTTCATTCCTGAAGAGCTAAGCCATTACTAATCTTGCCTGGATTGGATTGTTGTAGTTTTTCATTGACCTTAACCACAGGGCATGGAAATACTAAGAGACACACTAAAGGATGTCCTGTATACTAAGCATACTCTTCTTTACCTCCACTATAATGTAGTAATCTAATTTCCCCTTGGTAGTTTCATTCAGGCAGCACCATAACTCCTTCCTTTGCCTGTGGACTCAGAGAAGCCCAAAGTGGTCAAGTGGCAGTCTTAGTTTCCAGTGTAATAGAATCATTGTCATGTTTCCTGGTGGAAGCATTTTCCCCCTAAAGCTATGATCTCTAGACCAGCAGAGCATATAATTGGAAGAATAGGAAACAAAAATTGTGTTAGCGAGTCACTAGGGATAATGGTGACTAGTGTCATTCCTATTTCCACCACTTGATTACTGGGCACATGAATCCTGACTATCAGAGAAACAGCAACGTATACTGAACACTAATTCAGAGCATGAATAGCCTCCTGGAAAATGTTGACCCAGATCTACAAGATATTGGCACCTAGCTGGCTCTGTAATAGCCTTCAAAAGACCATTACACAGTTCTATCAAGCAGCTGTTTCAGGATGATAGGAGATATGGTAAGATCAGTGAATTCTACGAGCATGGGCCTGTTGCTGCACTTCTTTTGCTGTGAAATGAGTTCCTTGAGTAGAAGCAATGCTGTGTGTAATGCCATAATTGTGGACAATGCATTTTGAAGTCCACAGATGGCAGTTTTGACTGAAGCATTGTGTGTGTGTGCAGGGAAGACAGATCTGTATCTAGAGCATCTGTTTGAGCAAGAGCAAAATAATCCTCCTTACATGATGAAAATAGTTCGATATAATCAACCTGACACCAAGTAGCTCACTGATCACCCTGGAGAATGGTGGTGTATCTGGGGCTCAATGTTGGTTTTAGATGCTGTCATATTGGTCTCAGCCATGGCCATAGCCAGGTGAGCCTTGGTGAGTGAAACTACATGTTGCTGAGTCCATGCATAACCTTCATTCCCCCCTTTATGGCCATTTTGTTTTTGTGCCCATTGGGCAATGACGGGGATGGCTAGAGAATGAAGTTGACTAGTATCTACAGGATAGGTCATCCTATCAAATTCATTAAAGTCCTCCTCTGCTGAAGTCACACTTTGGTCAGAATTCACATGGAACACAAACATCTTCATATTTTTGGTCATTCATAGAGACCTATCTACATACCTCCTTCCCACATTTCTTCTTCACTAATTTTCTATATTTTTATTTTTTTATTTTTTATTAAAGATGTGAAGTACAATTCAGGAGTAGGACACAAACGTTCATTATGCAGGTACCCTTGTTGATGAGGTGTGACCCCCACCCCGGCAGTTTCCAACTACTGCCAATCCCACCCCGCCCCCACTCCCCTGGCGGCTTCTCACTACTACCAACCCCTTTCTTCTAGTATTATGATAATTGTTCAAGGTCCGCTTATGAGTAAGAACTTGTGATACTCAATTTCTTGTTTCCGTGATAGATCACTCAGTATTATAGACTCTAAGTCCATTCAAGTTGCTGTGAAGTTCATGATTTTGTCCTTTTTTATGGCTGCAGAATATTCCATCATGTATAGGTACCACATTTTTAAAATTCAGTCTTCTTTCAATGGGCAGCATTGTTGGTTCCACTTTTTCACCAATTTTCTAATCATGTTCATTTTAAGTTCCTAACCATGTAACCAAATCATTGTTTACATGAATACCCATGAATTGGTATATGATTGCATGTCTGGCTATTTCTCCTTCTAAGCAAAGTGCACAACCAGGTGCACTGCCCAATATTCAGTCCATTAGGAGGATTTCCCTCCACCAGAGTTATTCAAGGATGTCTAATGAAGGGCTCTTCTGCTGCAGCTGTTCACTTTCAGGTGAGTACTGCATAGTGTGCACAACCATCTGTTAAGTATACCTGAGTCTCCTCTTCCTTTGTCAACTAATTGTAGGGAACTCCCCATGAAGCCGTTGGCGCAGGCTGAGAGAGAGAAGTCAATGTATCAGGAGCGGGGACCACGGACACTTGGGCCCCTTCCTCATGTAACTTCCTCTACTTTCAAGGTCTGCTCAAGCCCAGTCACATATATACCACTTCCATTTGATGATGGAGTGTTGTGGTGCATGCCCAACTTTATGGTTTCATGGCTCTGCTAACACCCACATCATGATGCACAACTCAGACCACATAATAACTTGGTGGCCCATGGTCAAGTGTTCAGGCTCTGTTCACACCCAGTAGCATGCCAAGAGCTGTTTCTCAAATGGAGTGTATTTATTTGTGGAGGATGGCAGGGTCTTGTTCAAAAATCCTATAGTCCTGTGCTGCGATTTCTTATAGGGCCCTTACAAGGGCTCCAAATAGCACCTCTATCTGCCACTGACACTTCAAGCACCATTGGACCTGATGAATCATATGGCCCAAGTTGCAGAGCAGCTTGTACAGCAGCCTGAACCTGCTATTTTTTCTGGACCCCACTTAAAACTTGCAACTTTTCAGTTCACTTGGTAAATGGATCAGAGTAACACACCCAAAGGAAAATCCAAAGAGGCCCACTAGGTGTTGTGCCTCTTTCTTAGTTGTAAGAGGAGCAGATACAACAACTTATCCTTCACCTTAGGAGGCACATGTCGATATGCCTCACACCACTAGATTTCTAGAAATTTCACTGAAGAAGAAGGCCCTTGAATTTTAATTAGATTTATTTCCCACCCTATGACACACACATATCTTACCAATACAGTCTAGAATAGTTGCTACTTCTTGCTCACTAGGAACAATTAGCATAATGTCATCAATGTAAGGAGCCAATGTGATATGTTGTGGAAAGGAAAGGTGACTAAGGTCCTTGTGAACTAAATTATGACATAAGGCTAGAAGGTTGATATGCCCTAAGGTAGGACAGTGAAGGTATATTTTTGGACTTGCCAGCTGAAAGCAAACTGCTTCTGGTGGTTTTGTGGATAGGAATGGAGGATAAGGCATTTTGCCAGATCAATTGCTTGCATACCAAATACTAGATATGTGTTAATTTGCTGAAGTCACGAAACTACATCTGGTACAGCAGCTGTAATTGAAGTCACCACCTGGTTAAACTTATGGTAATCCACTGTCATTCTCCAAGATCCACATGTCTTCTGCACAAACCAAAGAGGAGAGCTGAATGGGGATATAGTGGGAATTGCCACTCCTGCATCTTTGAAATTCTTGATGGTGATATTAGTCTCTGAAATCCTTCCAGAAATATGATATTACTTTTAGTTTATTATTTTCCTAGATAGAAACCATTCTGGTGACTTCCACTTGACCTTTCCCATCACAATAGCTCTCACTCCATAGGTCAGAGAACCAATATAAAGGTTCTGCCAGTTGTTAAATATGTCTATTTCAATTATGCATTCTGGCACTGGGGAAATAGCCATATCATGGGCTCAGAGACTCACTGTGAGATGGATCTCAGCTAAAAATTCATCAATCACCAGACCTCTGTAAATCCCTACTCTGACTGGTAGGCCACAGTGATGTTTTGGGTTTCCTGGAAGTAGTGTCAGTTTAGAACCAGTGTCCAGTAGTCCCCAAAGTTCTGATTATTTCTTTTTGTCAAATGTACAGTTTCCCTGGTAAAAGGCTGTAGATTTCTTTGGGGAAATGTGGGAGCTTCTTGAGGGGCTTTAACCTCCCTTTCATTTAACAGGTTCTGGGTCTATAAGCTAGTTCAAGTCTGGGAATTGATTGAGGTGCTATAACTTTCTGTTTTTTTATTTGAGTTAGCCCTTTCCCCCCCTTTGTCCTAGAACTTTCCTGCTTATAACAGATCAAGTAAGAATAATGGGTGTCTTTTCTATTTCACTTCTAGAAAATGAAGCACCATGATTATTAACTAGCCAATGCCATAAGTCTGCGTGAGTCAGACTATTCTGATTTCCTCGTCTAATCTGCTGCCCATTATGGTAACTATGATCACTTTGCTTTTGGTGATTGAGTGCCAGCACTTGGCCTCTGCCACTCCAGAAACCAATTACCTCCATCGCATTTAGGCTTCCCGATTCAGTAACTGCAGTTCCTTCTATGAGGTCTGGCTTACAGAGAAGAGTGAACACAGAGCTCTTCAAGGATGCTGGGGCTGCTCTCGCATTAGTGAAAAGTATATCTTCTGAACCCTCCCAGTGTGGGTGAGTAGGTCTTAAATGACAAATCCACTCTAACATTCCAATCTCCCTAAACCCTTGAATCTGTTCCTCTGCATTAAACCAAGGCATGCCCAACATTTCCAATTTTCCCACTGTAAACCACGTTTTGGTTCATGCTCAGCCAACCAATAAAATAAACTATTGGATACCTTTCTAACTCCTCAAGCTGTAGCATTAAGTGCAGAATTTCTCCTTAGTGAGTGTGTCAATAAATTCAGCCTGGTCCAACTTTATGTTCTTTCTATCACTATCCCACACCCTTAAAATCCATTCCCATACATGTTCTCTGGGTTTCTGTCTATATAAATGATAAAACTGAAGTCGTTCTTTAGGAATGTAGGGTATCGGCTCATGGGTCACACATTGCATCTCACCTTTAGGGGCCTGCTGTGACTGGAGTCTAGTTATAAGTCTAGAATCACAAAAGGGTGGGTCCTGAGTAAACTCAGCATTGTCTTGTTTGGCAACTGCCTAAGGGGAAGCCATTACAGCTTCTTCAGGTAATGCAGAGTTAATCTTCCCAGAGGGAGGTGAAAATGCCACTATTACTGTGTCTGGAGAGACCAATACCTCTGTGGGTTGGGAGGCTGCTAGCACTGGGGGTAGTGATGCAGCTGCCACTGGGGGTGGGGAGGCCACTTGCCCTAAAGTTGGGAAGACCACTTTTGCTGGGGGTAGAGAAAACTCATCAAAATTTAGGGGCTTAATGTCCCCAGTTTCTTTATAGTCTTCCTACACAGCTCTATCCTAATTTACAGGAACCCCTTCTTTCCTAATTAATGTCCTCACTTTAAAAGGAGACATTCTGCAAGGCTGGGAGTTTAACTTGTGTTACAATCAAGCCAATTGCAAGATAAGGTTCTATGTTTAATTTGCAGCAATTTCAGCCCTGCAACTATAGGAAATAATGGACTCCTTCAGGGCATATATAGAAGCTCTTGGATCATTTGTGCAGCATTTGAGCTGGGAATTAGAATCCCTGAGCTCATCCTTTCCTTTCACCAATTTGTCCAGCAACATTAGGAGCAACCTATCATTGTCTTTGTATTCCTTAGTTTTCAAAAATTTTGAAAATGTATTGTAAACAGAGTCACTCTGCTCCTTGCTTCTCATGTGTTTGATTAAGAGTATAATAATAAAAAAAGAAAGAGAAAAAAAAAGAGTATCCACTGCAGATATTTTGCATATCTTTATAAACAGTTCATGTCATAGACTGTCTGTGCTCTCTTTACTACTAGAAATAGTCATTTGCATCTTTAACTCTAACCACATGTTCCACAAAAGGGCCATATAGCAAAGTGACCCCAAACGCAAAATGAGTGGAGAAACCAAAGACTAAGGCAGACAAATCCAGATTGTCGGTATAGGGTAATTCATTAGGGGAACTTACTGACAGAAGTGTAGGCTTGGGCAACTGCAAGACAGGTAGATCTCTGCACGCCAACCCCTCAGATCCAGGGCTTATATCATGGGGAAAAAAATATACGTGCTCTGGAAGAAATGTGTAGGTGGCAACAGGCATCACAGCCTATGATGTATGCAACTATCCTTTATAAAATAAAAAGGCATTAAGACATTCCTAGATTAACAAAAATAAAGACTTCTTCCTTAGCAGACCCGCCCTCCAAAAAATACAAAAAAGAGTACTTCAGGCTAAAATAAGAAGACACTAGATAGTTACTGGAATCCACATGAAGAAATAAAGAGAACCAATAAAAGTAGTTACATGGATAAACATAAAAGACAGTATAAATGTATTTTTTGTTTGCAACTAGTTTTTCCTCTTATCCGACTTAAAAGACTACTGCGTAAAGCAATAATTATGTCCATGTTCATGGGCATACAATGTATACAAATGTAAAGGATAAAGGAAGGGAGAGAAAATGGAGTTTTATGAGAGCAATATTTTTGTATACTACTGAAATTAAGGTGATATTAATCCAAACTAGATTTCTATAAATTAAGATGTTAATTATAATCACCAGGCAACTACTAAGATAATAGCTTAATGCTATTATGCCAAGCGAACAATACTGCGCTGCTCTCTTTATCCTGCTTTCCACCTGTGCTATGGTTTGCTCTCTGTCTCCTGGAGTTCCCTGTGTTTTCCTCCAGTGCTGCTAAGTTAGTGCCTTTACAGGGCTGGGAATATCAAGTGAAAGAGATGTTTATTCTATTTTATGCGTATCTAAGGTAAAGAAACTCATTATACCTGATCCTGTTTTAATCACAGGCTATCTCCATCAGAAGTGAATTGAAATAAAATGTTAATTCTTTTGTGAAATTATCTTTGATTGGCATGGCAGTTCCAGTGGAAGCCTGGTCCTTCTTTCTACCTCAGTCAGACTGCCATATGCAGGACACATGCGAACTTTGTGTCTATTGTTTATATACAAAGTTTATAGCAGGTCTGTGAATGTAAGCATTCATATGAAAGACCCTGGGGGTTAAAGTGATTTCCAGAAATAGCGCCTATATAAGGTACCCACGGAGTCACACTGGCTTAGGTGAACAAAATGGGTTGATGAAAAGATAGGATCAGACTTTTTACACCAGCTTCTCCTTCACAGGCCTTAGCTGATTTGTGCCACAACGTTTATTGATCTCTCCCCATTTTATGCACCCCCCGCTTTTACTCTCCTCTATCCTCTCCTTGGAATTCTGGGTTACTGATTTTGGAGTTTTATCCTCCTAAAATATCTGTACTTTCTACTCTAAGTCAGCAGAACTCGCATGCTGCCCAAAGGAAAAAAAAATGTGTTGTGTTCCCTTCCTGTCTTCCCTTGCTGCCATCCTTCCTTTCTCTTCAGACTTGTGAGGTTATCTCAGCCCTTAGACCAACAGACTGTAGCTCATATTTAGGCAGTCTGGCACTTTTCCAGAGATGCCAGAATTTAAGGATCACCAAGAAGTAATCATACTGGGATCAGACAGGGCCAGAAGCAACTAGGAAGCAGGCAACACTTGGCAAGTGTTTGATGTGAAGACCTCTGTTTTTCTTTACTTCAAATCTGGTATAAAGGCCAGGACAACAAACGAAGTGTAATAACCATAGGAAGTCAGTATTGGAGAAGGAGATTGTCAATATCCATGCCAAAGGAAGCAGGAGGCACCACCAAACAGATGGGTTAATGTTGAAATGAGGGATCTGTTTAGAAATGTAGGAAATCAAGGTAGGTTGACAATAGGAATCTGTTCACAGATATCAAAGTCTGGAGGCAAATAAGATTTCAGTCCCTAGAAGGGGAGGCAGCATGGCTGGTGTTATGGGATCAGGGGGCCAGGTAGGACATCTGACTCAGATCTTAGGCTCAGGGAGGAGATAGAGATCCAGTGACCAGGGCTGGGCACAAGGAAGGCCTGGGCCTTGAAACAAGGCAGAGTGACAAAGAGCACAGCTTTGGATGGGCTCAGAGGCTCAGCCTGCAATCTCAGCATTTTGGGAGGCTGAGGCGAGTGGATTGCCTGAGCCTGCGAGTTTGAGACCAGCCTGGGCAACTTGGTGAGACCTTGTCTCTACAATAAGTCAAAAATTAGTCGGGCATAGTAGTGCGCACCTGTAGTTCCTGCTACTTGGAAGGCTGCGGCAGAAGGATCGCCAGAGCCTATCAGGTCAATGTTGGGGTTGAAAAAAGTGTACAGCAAACACAATGCACCTACCACCTAGCTTCTACAGTGGTTAATATCTTTGTTTTTGTTTTGCTAGTCAAGCATGGTTGTGGGGGTTAATATCTTAATGTATTTGCTTTATCACATATGTATCCATCCCTCTGTCCACCAATCAAAATAAGTTGCAGACATCAGGATACTTCACCCCTAAACGCTTGAGCATGCAATATTGTTAGATGGAATCCAATATTTACTTATGACCATTTTTCTTTTTGAGATAAAACTTACATACAATGACTTGCACCAATCTAAATTTACTATTAGATAAGTTGTGACAAATGCATTCTTTCATATAACCCAAACCTCCAATCATAATGCAGAATATTTATTTCCCTTCAGAAAGTTCCTTAATTCTCCTTTGAAGCCATTCCTACCCCGTCCACCCTGTATTCATTTCCTAGGGCTACTCTAACAAATGACCACAAAACTGAGTGTCTTAAAACCACAGAAATTTATTCTCTCACAATTTTGGAGGTTAGAAGTTCAAAATCAAGGTGTCAGCAGGGTCATGTTCGCTCTGAATGCTCTGGGAGGAGAATCTGTTCCATACCTTTCTCTTAGCTTCTGATGTTTCTGGCGATCTTTAGTGTTCCTTGTCATATAGATACATCACTCCAATATATCTCTGTCAGTACATGGTGTTCTTCTAGTGTATGCCAGTCTCTGAGTCTCTTCCCTTCTTATAAGGACATCAGCCATATTGAATTAGGGCCACCCTAATGACATCATCTAAACTTCATTACATGTACAAAGACCCATTTTTAAATAAGATCACATTCACAGATACTGAGGGTTAGGACTTCAACTTATCTTTTGGGAAGCATAATTCAATCCATAATACATCCCAAGACTCAACTGCTCTTCTGATTTTTTTCACCACTGGTTTTTGCATGTGTTAGAATTTCATATAAATGGGATAATGTAGTTTATATTGTTTTGTGTCTAGCTTCTCTCACTAAGCATGTTTTTGAGGTACATCCATGTTTTTGCATGTATTAGTCTTATTTACTTTTTACTGCTGAGAACTATTTCCTACAATGTATCACAGTTTTTAAAATCCAGTCTTCTGTTGATTGGCACTTGAGCTGTTTCCAGTTTTTTTTTGTTGTTGTTATTACAAATAAAGCTGCTATAAACATTGATATATACGTTTTTGTGGGCATATGCTTTCATTTCTCTTGGGTAGAAACATGAGAGTGGAATTGCTGGGTGATGGGAAGAAAGAAAAGGGGGGAGAGAGAGAGAGAAAAATGCTTAAAGTGTTGGAGTGGAGCTGTTGCTTCTTCTTCTTCTCTTCCTCCTCCTCCTCCTCCTCCTCCTCCTCCTCCTTCTTCTTCTTTCTTCGTTGGAGTCGCATCTGTCGCTCAGGCTGGAGTGCAGTGGCATGCTCACAGTCACTGTAGTCTTGACCTGCTGGGCTCAGATGGTCCTTCCCCCGCAGCCTTCCAAGTAGCTGGAACTACAATTGTATTCCACCACACCCAGCTGATTTTTTTTATTTTATTGTAGAGACAAGATCTTGCTATAGTTCCCAGGCTGGCCTCAAACCCCTAGGCTCAGGCAATCTTCTTGCCTCGGTCTCCCAAAGTACTGGGATTACAGGTGTGCGCCACTGCGCCTGGCTGGGGTGCAACTTCTTAAAACTCTGCTGATAAAGCTGTGTCTGGTGTTAGCACTGAGTCTGTAACTGGGATCATGTTGATATCTCAGCTTTGTGTAGAGAGGAGGCCTACAGAGACTGGAATCAAGACCTTGTAAATGACCTTAGAGCCAAGATCAGAAACTGGGATTCATTTGTCTTGGGCTGTGTCTATTCCATCAGCTCCCTCCTAATTTTTATGGATACTGCCTATGATGACTGGGGTCTATTACTGTTTCTGTGTCTAACATATATTTTTAACCCAAGGTTCTGGGGGCATAAAATAAATCATATTCTGGTTTCCAAACGTCATATTAGTGGTCCTATTGTGGCCATGTTCTTACAGAAGAAAAAAGCAGACACAATTAGAATTAGAGAGCCCATTTCTTCAGAAAACATTTCTTGGTACTATCTGGCCACACTGGAGTTGAGTAATCTCTGTAGATGATTTGGATGGCTGGCCCATACAACTGGCTGGAATCCAGTCATTTGGCTGCAGCCAGCTCTTTGCCACAGACCATGTTCAGTTCATCTCTGGGTAGCATTCCTCCGACTCTATTTCTGGATTTATTCCAAGCGGGTATCTCTCTCATTCTTAATGAGTTCCAGGAAAGGAGACTCCACAGCCTCCTTTGACAGCTTATACTATAGTGCTTTATGATACTGTCAAGAAGTGCCTTTCTATTTCCACTACAACTCATTTCCTCTCTTTCTGAATTAGTGAAACTAGAAACGAGGCTGTCACTGCCTTCTCCTATGGTAGTCCTTGTGTCCTATAAAGGTAGTTTAGTACATTAGCTCTCAAACTTCTTTCTAGGAAAAATAGAGAATAAATCTTATTATGCTCCTAATTTGAGCCACCACTAAGGGTGAGTGAATCAACTCCCTTGAGGGCTGAAGTGACCCTTCTGGGTACTTGGCCCAACTGGACTGTTATCACACAAAGTCTTTTTTCTTTCCCTTGTTCACATTCAATTAACACTTTTGCACAAAACTGAAAAGTGCAGCTAATTTATTTCTCTGATGACTAGGCAAAGTGCATTCTTCTGACACAAATCTGTCTGAATTCTGCCTAACTTCCAGTTCTGTAGACCAATTCGGATCCTTAATTCTGAAACCCTGCCGGCTATTTACAGTATGATCATCTCAATGTCTGTGGCTCACACTGACCATGGCTTTTACTTTGTCCTTTGTTTTTCTATGAAAAGTTCTTTTATATTATTAGAGAAAAAGGACCTTGATCAGCTTCCAGGGCTAGACAATAAAAACGAATATATCATTGGCCTTGGAGGAAGCACATGTTTGGTTTAGAGTACAGCTAAGTCTTTTTAGTTTGGAAAGACAATGTAGAATAATGGTTAAGAGCATTGGCTTTAGCACTGGACAGACCTGGATTTGAAAACCAATGCTATCACTTGCTTGCCAGTGATTTCAGACAAGGAAGTTAACTTTTTGCCATGCTTCATCTTTTCTTATTTCTAAAATGAGTATAAATATGATATTACCTGTCTGAATGGATAAATAAATTATGGTATATCCATACAATAGAATGTTATATGTCAATAAAAAGGAATGGACTGGAATGACAATTTTTATGTTATATGTTTTACCACAATTAAAAGATTAATAATAAGGTAATATACCCCCAAACCTTTTAATTGTACATTTTAAATGGGTAAATGGTATGGCATGTGAGTTATCGCTCAGTGAAAATATTTTAGAAAAATGAACTGTTGATACATGCAACCACTTAAATGAATCCCAAAATAATTATGATGAGTTAAAGAAACCGGATAAAAAAGAATATGCATCATCTGGTTCTATTTATATACAATTCTGGAAAACACATACTAATCTATAGGAACGGAAAGCAGATCAGTGGTTGCTTGGAGAGAGGGTGAGAGGAAGGGTAGGATGGCAAAGGTCAGGAAGGAAGGATTGCAAACAGTGGCAAGGAAACTTTTAGGGATGATGGATATATTAACTATCTTGATTGTGGTGATAGTTTCACGGGCAAATATGTATGCCAAAGATAATCAAATTTACACTTTAGATATGTCCAGTTTATCAAATGTCAATTACATCTTTAAACTGCTGTTTTAAAAAATAATACCTTTTTCATACAGCTGGTAAAAGGTTGAAATGAGACAATGAATGAAAACGATCTGGCACACAGTAAGTGCTTAATAAATTGTAACTTGAAAAAACAGTCGGGAGGGCAGGAAGAGATGCAAGGAATAGGGTTATCTAAAAATCATTCAGGCACTCATTCAAGTTTTCCTGAACAATTATTTATCTGGCACCTGTTTCCCCCGTCTCCCAGAGGGAAGACTTTGCCTAAGCTCAATTACCCACCAGATTGACAAAGTTCTTCCCCCGTTAGGGAAAACTGCACCTTCTCATGGTTTTCAAGGTTCTAGAAACAGGGTAGCTGACTTTTCCAGACCTAAAGAGCTGGCACAAAAATTCTACACAACCTATTGCGAAGCAGCCTGTATATTCCCCATGGGCAAGGTTTATCCTATTAAAAGAAGGAAACAGAGGTGAGTGAATTGCCTGAGCCCGCGGATTTGAGACCCGCCTAGGCAATTTGGCGAGACCTCATCTCTACAATAAGTCAAAAATTAGCTGGGCGTGGTAGCACGCGCCTGTAGTTCCAGCTACTTGGAAGACTGAGGTGGAAGGATCGCCGGAGCCCCGCAGGTTGAGTCTGCGGTGGCCGGGAGTGGCCACTGCACTCCAGTTTGGGTGACAGAGTGAGACTCCAACTCAAAAAAATAAAAAATAAAAAAATGAAGGAAGCATAAAGAGAAAAGGGTCAGTTTTAGCCAATTTTGTGCCACTATAATGAAATACCTGATGGTGTGTAATTTATAAAAAATATACATTTATTTCTTATAATTCTGGAAGCTGGGAAGTCCAAGATCAGGGCACCAGCATATTTAGTGTCTGGGTAGGGCTGCTTTCTGCTTTCAAGATAGCACCTTGTTGCTACAGCCTCCGGAGATCAGGGAATGCTGTTCCTCACATGGCAGAAGAGTGAAACAGTCAAGAGAGAGAATCATCCCTGAAAGCCCCCTTTTTAAAGGCATTAAGCCTTCTCACTCATAAGCGGACCTTGAACAAATATCATAATGCTATAAGAAAGTGATTGACAGTAATGGGAACCCGCCAGGGGAGTGGGGGCGGGATTAGCAGTTGAGGGAAACTGCCAGGAGAGGGGAGGGCATACCTTATCAACAAGGGTATCTGTGTAATGAACATTTGCATACCTAACCCTGAATTGTATCCCACATCTTTAAAATAAAGAAAAAAAATGAAGGCATTAAACCCACCCATGAGGGCAGAGCCCCCATCGTTGAATCGCCTCTTAAAGGTTCCACTTCTTAATACTGTTACAGTGGCAGGGTTTTTGGGGGGTAGAAAGGAGACATTCAAACCATAGGAGAGTTCCACCACAGGAATTCAGTCCTGCACTGGCCTAACAAAAACCTGGACCTTGGTATTGGTTTACCGTGCTGCATGGGTTCACAATCTTAATAGCATAAAACAACAACCACTTATTATTTCAGTTTACATTTGTCAAAACTGGGCACAACTTAGCTGTATTCTCCGCTCAAAGTCTCACAAGGCTGACTCTAAGGTACCAAGGTACCAACTGAGCTACAGTCTCATTTGAAGGTGCAGTGATTAGGGAAAAATTCACTTCTAAGCTCCCTGGAGCTGTTGGCAGAATTCATTTATTTGTGCCCCAACTCCTAGAACCCACCCTCTCCATGAACAGCATAACACATTGTTTGCTTCTTCAAGGCCAGTAATTAAATTATTTTCACCTCAGGAAGAGCCCATGCCCTCTTTAAAGGACATTCACCTGATTAAGTCAGGTCCACCTCAAAACTTCCTTTTGATTAACTCAAAATCGACTAATTTGTGACCCTAATTACATCTGAAAATCCCCTCACCTTTTCCCTATAACGTAATTGAATCACTATAGCAACATTGCATTAGAACCACAGTCTCTCACCCACACTCAAGTGGAAGGTGTGAAATAGAGGGCAGAAACCTCAGAGGCCATCTTAAAAGTGGGCTTAGTTCAATGCTTGTCTGTGGTAGGATGGGCAAATTGGGAACACCCATGCCTTCTCTTCTTTTGCTGTCCTCTAGCTTACATGTTTTCTTCTGCAACAAGGCCTATTTATAACAAATTAATTGTGGAATTCAAGCAGAATCCTGATATATGTGTGTCAGATAAAGAGCCATATAGGCATCATATTGTATGGCAAGTTGACACTATGCCCAAATGGGAGATTCACAGTATCTTCCCATTTTGTTTCAAGAGGGACATTTACTAAGAAAAATAATATATACAATATTTTTCTCAACTCTGTCTGTCTTATAGATTGAAGACATTAGCAATATAGACTATTCAGAAACCTAATCAGATATACAAGTGGCCAAAGCACATGAAAAGATGCTGTCAGAGAAATTCAAATCAAAACCACAAATGATATACCAATTCCCACTCACTAAAATGGTTATAATTTAAAAAAACAGATAATAACAAATGTTGGCCAGGTTGTAGAAAAATTGGAACACTTGAACATTGCTGGTAGGAATATAAAATGGTGCAGGCATGCTGGAAAACTGTTTAGCGTTTTCTCAAAAAGTTAAACGTATAGTGAACATATGTCCCAGCAATTCCACTTCTGGCTATATACCCCAAATAATTCAAAACATTTGTCCATCCAAAAACATTTACACAAATATTCATAGTAAGATTATTTGTAATGACCAAAAATTGGAAACTACTCAATGTCTATCAGCTGATGAATGGATAAACCAAATGTGGTATATCCATAAAATGGTATATAATTGGCCATAAAAAAGAATGAAATACTGATACCTGCCACAACATAGGTGAACCTTGAAAGCATTATGTGATATAAAAGAAGCCAGTTACAAAAGGCCACATGTCAAATAGGCAAATCCATAGAGACAGAAAGCAGATTGGTGGTTGCCAAGAGCTTCAGAGGCTAGGGGGAAATAAGTGATTAGTACTGGGTTTCTTTTTAGAGTGATTAATATATTCTAAAATTAGCGATAATAGTTGTACAACTATGAATATACTAAAACCCATTGGATTGTATACTTGAAAAGGGTGAATTGTATGGTATATGAATTATATTTCAATAAAGCTCTTAATAAAACAGTCAACAAGTATTTATTAATTATCTTCTCCGTGTTAGATATGATTTCCTAAAGTCAGTATATAATATGTAGCAAAGTGGATAGAGGGCATTTCCACTAGAGGAAATACTTTTAATTTTTCTTTAAATTATTAGATGTATGAATGACAAAAGTAGGGACTAAAACATATTTGTTATACAATTTCTTGCAGAATATAAAGTTTCTTGTAGTTGAAAGCCTTGCTACTCAAATTGTAGTCCAGCAGCATGAGCATCCCCAGGATCTTGTTGAAAATGCAGAATCACGGGTCTCATTGAGACTTACTGAATCAGAATCTACATTTTAATAAGATTCAAAGGTGCTTGGCATGCACATTACAGCCTGAGAAACACTAGCCCGAAAGTTAGCAGGATGACTTCATGACATTTTAATTTGCCCTTTAATCAGTCTGAAAGTAAGGTGGTATTATGTTGAATATTCTCAATACAACTTCATCATAGATGTAATCATAATCTTAAAAAGTGAAAGTGAGTCCATTTTAATATAATTTCTGTCCTTCCTTTTAATCTATTAAATTCCATAGCCTTTTGTAAAATTCTATAATATATTTGTTTTTGGTGATATTATTCAGTCATTTGCCAGTATTATGAACAACATTTGTACAGTTCCAAAAGACAAGCCTGCTTAATGCCCTTTTAATAAATTCTGGATATTTTAATTTAAAGTATGGGTACAAAGATACTTTTTTGTAACTTTTAAGTTAAACTCAGTAGTAAGGAAAATATTTTGTGTATTATTTGATTAGTATAACAAAAAGCTGTTAAAAGCTGTTCATTTTCAAAGGATTGTTGTATCCTTGTTAAACTGTTAAATTACACTTCCAATTAATGGGACTGGTCTTCCATTTATGTAAAAATTAAGAAAAAAACAGGCTAGTTTCATAAAATAAAACTGTTATGTACATTAATGTAAGCAATATTTGATAACTATGTGTCGTATATATTATATTTTGGGGGAACTATATAATAGACTGAAAGCATTTTTAAAGGTGTCATTCACATACATTCATATGCATTTTGTAAAACTCAAATAATTTTCTTCTTGCCTTCCTAAAGCAATATTATGTTCTTTGAATATCCTTTTTTGGGATAAAATGATTTTCTTGGTCTTTCTATATAGCTGGAGATTTTATTTTGCCATTCAATTGCAGACTTTCTCAAGTATTAACTTCTGACCATTAATAATCACCAGGTAAGCCAGAACCTGTGTTCATTTTCTTCCTAAGTCATTGTGGCATAAGTAGAATGTAATCTATTTTAGGCATCCTTTATTAACATGGTTTGATAGTATGCATGGTCCCATTTTTGTTTCCTGTCTTTGCTCTCTTCTGGCCCATCATTTTTCAAAAAAAAGGGAGGGGACAACTTTTTAAGAAGAGAAATATATGGACTTGGTTGGAAATCAAGAAAGCACTCACATTTACGGTAGCTACAAAAACCATAAAATACCTAGGAACAAATTTAACCAAGTAGGTGAGAAATCTCTACAATGAAAACTATAAAACTCTGATAAAAGAAGTTGAAGAGGACACACAAAAATAGAAAGACATCCCATGCTCATGATCAGAAGATTTAATATTGTTAAAATGACCATACTATCCAAAGCAATCTACAGATCCAATGCTATCCCTATCAAAATACCAATGACATTCCTCACAAAAATAGAACAATAATCCTAAAATTTATATGAAATTACAAAGACCCTGAATAGCCAAGGGAATACTAAGCTAAAAGATATCACACTACTTGACTTCAAAATATACTACAAAGCTATAACAACCAAAACAGCATGGTATTGGTATAAAAATAAACACATAGATCAATGGAACAGAATATAGAACACAGAAATAAATCCATGTATTTACAGTCTGTTGATTTTTGATAAAGGTACCAAGCATATACATTAGAGAAAGGTCAGTCTCTTCAATAAATAGTGCTGGGAAAACTGGATATCCACGTGAGGAAGAATTAAACTAGATCCCCTAACTCTCATTATATACAAATCAACCCAAAATGTATTATAGGCTTAAACATAAGACCTTAAACTATAAAACCACCAAAAGAAAACATAGGGGTAATACTTTAAGATATTGGCCTAGGAAAATATTTTTTGGGTAAATTTTCAAAAACACTTGCAACAAAACAAAAAATAGACAAATTAGACTATGCCAAATTAAAAAGCTTCTGAACAGCAAAGCAATAACAGAGTAAAAATATAACCTGCAAGATCTGGGTGTAGTGGCAGGAGCCTGTAGTCCCAGCTACTCAGGAGGCTGAAATGAGAGGATCTCTTAAGCCTAGGAATTTGAGGTTGCACTGAGCTATGATTGTGCCACTGCACTCCAGCCTGGGCAACAGTAAGAACTCATCTCACTCTGCAGAATGGAAGAAAATATTTGCAAACTATTCATCTAGCAAGGGACTAATAACCACATTATACAAGGAGCTTAAACAACTAAACACCAAAAAAAAAAAATCCCAAATAATATGATTAAAAGATGGACAAAGATCTAAGTAGCAATTTTTAAAACTAAGACATATGAGTAACCAATAAGTGTATGAAAAAATGCTCAACATCACTAATCTCAGAGAAGTGCAAATAAAAACCACAGTGAGATACTTAGTCCATTTCTGCTGCTATAACAGATCCTGGTGAGGATGTGGAGAAAAAGAAGCTCTTATACACTGTTGGTGGGAATGTATAAGTTAGTACAGTCATTACGGAAAACAATATGGCAGTTCCTCAAAAATCTAAAAATAGAACTACCATATGACCCAGCAATCCCAATAGTTGGTATTTACCCAAAAGAAAAGATATCAGTATACCGATGAGATATCTGTACTCCCTTGTTTACTGCAGCACTATTCACAATAGCCAAGATATGGAATCAGCCTAAATGTCCATGAGAAGATGAATGGACAAAGAAAATGTGGTATATATAGATAATGAAATACTCTCTCAGCCATAAACCAGAATGAATTCCCGTTACTTGTGGTGGCATGGATAAGCCTGGAGGATATTAAGTCAGGCACAGAAAGATAAATGCCACAAGTTCCGACTCATATATGGGAGCTGAAAAAACGTTGAGTTCATAGAAATAAAGAGAATTGTGGTTATCAAAGTTGAGGAAAGGAAGGGAGAGGAGAGGAGATGGGAGGGGAGAGGTTGGCCAATGGATACATAATTACAGCTAGATAGGAGGAATAAATTGTTCTTATCTCTCTCTCTCTCTCTCTATCTATCTATCTATTTATTTATTTATTTTTGGAGTCTCACTCTGTCGCCCAGACTGGAGTGCAATGGCACGCTGCGGGCCACCGCAGCCTCTACCTGCTGGGCTCCCGCGATCCTTCCACCTCAACCTTCCACGTAGCCAGAACTACAGGGGCGCACTACCATGCCCGGCTAATTTATTTATTTATTGTAGAGACGAGGTCTCGCCAAGTTGCCCAGGAGGGTCTGGAATTCACGGGATCAGGCAATCCACTCCCCTCAGGCTCCCAAAGTGCTGGAATTACAGGCTGAGCCACCGGGTCCCCCCCCCCGCTTTTTTTAAGAGACCTAGGCTGGAGTGTAGTGGCACACTGATGGCCATTGCAGCCTGGACCTGCTGGGCTCAGGTCATCCTTCTGCTTCAGTCTCTCAAGTAGCTGGAACCACAGGTGTGTACCACCATGCCCAGCTAATTTTTCCTGATTTATTATAGAGATGAGGTCTTGCCAAGTTGCCCAGGCTGGTCTTGAACGCCTGGGCTCAGGCAATCCTCTTGTTTCCACCTCCCAAAGTGCTGGGATTGCAGGTGTGAGCCACCGCACCTTGCCTATATATATTTTTTAACGTTCTTACAGCAAGAACGGGCTCCACATCTTGGGGTCTCTACAGCTACTGTATTACCCTGTGGGCTGTCCATTTTTTCCCCTGTGGGATGGCTCTTGGGTTCATCTCCTGGCTTCCACCTGCCCTACCTGGTCTCCTTCCCTCTCTTCCACTCATGAGCTAACTTCCTTCCTTCCTTCCTTCCTTCCTGAGTTGGAGTCTCACTCCGTTGCCCAGGCTGTAGTGCAGTGGCATGTTCACGGCCACCCCAGTGTCAACCTACTGGGCTCTGGCGATCCTTCCACCTCAGCCTTGCGAGTAGCCAGAACTACAGGCAAGTGCTACTACACCCGGCTAATTTTTTGATTTCTTGTAGAGATGAGGTCTCGCCAAGTTGCCCAGGCCATTCTTGAACCTGTGGGCTCAGGTCTTCCAAAGTGATGCGATTACTGGCGTGAGCCACCACACTCGGCCAATTCTAGTGTTCTTTAGCACTGTAGGATAAAAGTAGTTAATAATAACTTATTGCATATCTTCAAAATGAGATATGAAGAGAGGGTTTTGAATGTTCCCAACACAAAGAAAAGATAAATGTTTGATGTCATAGGTATGCTAATTATCCTGGTCATCACATATTATATGTGTGTGTCAAAATATCATTGTGTTCTCTAAATGCATACAATTGTTACGTGTCAGCTAAAGATTTAAGAAAATAATTACTCTGTTGAGGTAATCTATGAAGAGTGTGGATTCAAGTGTGAAAAAGAATGGTCATTCCAGCAGAAGCAAAATCAGTTGTAGTTCATTGTTGAAAACATCTCTCTGAGCATTAACTGCATTGTGAAGACCAAATTTCTTAATATGATCTACAAGGTCTTGCATCATGTGACCCCTTCCTCACTCACTACACTCTAGGCACACTGGCCTGTTTTTATTCAAGCACCTTCCCACCTTAAGGATCCTACAGATGCTAACCTCTCTAAATGGAAAACTTTGTTCCCTCTTTTTTTTTTTTTTTGAGTTGGAGTCTCACTCTGTCGCCCAGACTGGAGTGCAGTGGCATGCTCCCAGTCACCGCAGCCTCGACCTGCTGGGCTCCGGCGATCCTTCCGTCCCAGCCTTCCAAGTAGCTGGAATTACAGGCATGCGCTACCACGTCCGGCTGATTTTTTGATTTATTGTAGAGATGAGGTCTCGCTGCCCAGGCAGGTCTCGAACCTGTGGGCTCAGGCAATGCACTCACCTCAGCCTCCCAAAGGTGCGGGATTACAGGCTGAGCCACCGAGCCCGGCTTGTTCCCTCTTTTTATAGGCCAACTTCAAGGCATCCTTCAAATCTACCTTAAATAAGGCCTTCTTAGGAATGTCTTTTTAATTTTTTTTTTTTAGATTCAAATGGCACCCGTGCAAGTTTGTTACATAGGTATATCGCATAATGGTGAGGTTTGGACTTCTATTGAACCTGTCACCCAGGTGGTGGACCTGCTACTCAGTGAGTAGTTTTTCAACCTTATCCCCTTCCTTCCCTCCCCTCTTTAAGAATTCTCCAGTGTCTGTTGTTCCCATCCTTATGCCTGTGTGTGTTCAATATTTAGCTCCCAGTTATGAGAACATACAGTATTCAGTTTTCTGTTTCTTTGATAATTCGCTCAGGATGATGGTCTCTAGCTGCATTCATGTTGCTCCAAAGGACATGATTTTGCTCTTTTTATGGCTGCATAGTACTCCGTGGTGTACATGGACCACATTTTCTGTATCTAGTCCATCATTGATGGGTATCTAGATTGGATCCATGTTTTTGTTATTGTGGTTAGTACCGCAATAATTATGAGTGAAGAATGATTTATGCTCCTTTAAGTATATACTCAGTAGTGGGATTGCTGGGTTGAATGATAAGCTTGTTTTAGTTTTACAAGAAATTTCGAAACTGCTTTCCACAGAGGTTGAACTAGCTTCAAGAGTGTAGGAGCATTCTTCTTAGGGAAGTCTTTGAAACTAGGATAGGTTCACCTATTATGTTGTCTCACAGTACAGAAAAACTTGTATTTTCTCTTATAGTATTCATCACAATTCTAACCAATTCTTATATAATAACTTGAAGGGAAGGACCATATTTACCTTCTTCTCTGCTGTATTCCAAGCATTTAGCATTGAGCTTAGTACATAGTCATTAGTAAATATTCATTAAATAATTAAAGGAATAAATAGGATTCTTAGATAAGTGATAAAGCTGTGTATTCAAAGACTGTATAACAAGCAAAATAATAACTTAGGTGCCTCCAAATATTTGAATGCTTGGGTTCATGTAGAGGGAAATAGCCGTATTTCAGACCAGAGTGGGAGATGGGTCTTTCCTTGCCCTTCTATTCACAACCTAGGCTATGGCCAACTCTGCCTCTGATGGACCTTCCAGCTCATTACGTGGCTATTTCACCTCATCCAGTGGTAATCTGTATCATTCCTGCCTCCCTGGAACTCCTAATCTTTTGTAAGCAAATTTTCCTTAATACTGGATCTTTTCCCTGAGGCTTCAGTGTCATAACTAAAATCTGGCCTATTCTTGCAATCCTCAAAGTAGAAGTCACTTTTCTCCTTACTTCTAGACTCACAGAGTAGGGAATTGAGGTTGACTTTTTTTTTTTTTTTTTTTTGCTCCCATGGGGCAAGCCTTCTACTCTGTCTCATGAGTCCTCTTTTAAAGTCCACACCATCTGCTTATAACATACTCTTCCTATTCTGTGGCTATTATACTATAACTCCTGGGATACATTCATTGACAATATTAGCATAGAACCCTCATTTTCTTTTTCACTCTTTACTTTGACCTCTTGAATTTTACCATTTTACACAGCTAACTCAACAGGCTGAGCCCACAGTTACTTATTCTCTTCCTACGGACCTTTATCTTCTCCTCACTATATGTATTCATACGTTGTTCTCTACGCCCAGTTTTGGCCATTACTCTAGAGTTTTTCCACCTTTAAGATCTCACATTTGTACTAGAACCCCTTGTCCTGTAATCTTTCTCATTCCCTTACTTCTACTGGGCCTATTCTTCTTCTTTACCATGACTTTTATATAGGAGACCATTTAAAATAATGACAACTTTGTTTCTTTCATTCTAATCCTTATGACTCAAATTTCTTAAATTACTGTGCTAGCTAGGCCCTTCAGTACATGTTGAGAAAAATTGGTAGCAGTTTTCCCCCATGATTTTAAAGGTAATACTTCCAAAATGTTTCCATTAGAAATATTTATTACAGGTTTTTCATAGATACCCTTTATCGTATTAAGGAAATTTTATTATTGAGATCATCAGGTTGTTCTCTTCTATTTGCTGATGTGGTGAATGGCATTTCTAAACTTGCATTAATGACTTGCATTGCTAGGATGAACCCATTTTGGTCATAGTATGTTCTTCTGCTCTGTCTTAGTCCATTTCTGATGCTACAACATAATATCTTAGACTGGGTAATTTATAAACAGCAGAAATTTATTTCTCACAGTCCTGGAAGCTGGAAAGTCTAAGATCAGAGCACCAGCAGATTTAGCATCAGGTGAGGGCTGATCTCTGCTTCCAAGGTGGTACCTTCTGGCTGCACTTTCACATGGCAGAAGGGCAAAGAGGTGAATGCTGTATCTTCACACGGCGGAATAAATAGTACGAAGCAGCTCCCTGAAGCCTGTCTTATAAGGGCATTAATCCCATTCATGAGGGTGGAGCACTCATGGCCTAATCACCTCCAAGAGGCCTCAGTTTATAATACCATCATGCCCAGGTTTAAGTTCCAACAAATAAACTTTGGTGGGACATATACATTCAAACCATTGCTTGTACATTTACTGATTTTCTTTCTGCTTGTCTTGTCAATTGAGACAAGTATGTTAAGTGTTTCCATTATTTTGTTGAATTTAAAAATTTCGGCCAGGCACGATGGCTTACACCTGCAATCTCAACACTTTGAGAGCCTGATACTAGAAGATTGCTTGAGTGCAGAAGTTTGAAACCAGCCTAGGCTTTACCAAAAAAAAAAAAATCAAAAAATTAACTGGGCATGCTGGTGCACACCTGTAGTCCCAGCTACTCGGGACGCTGAAGTGGCAGGAACCTGAATCCAGGAGGTCGAGGCTGTTGTGAATCACAGTTGTGCCACGGCACTCCAGCTTGAGGGACAAATTGAGACTGACTCAAAAAAAATTCTCTCCGTAGTTCTATATTTTTTGCATTATATACCTTGATGTCAGTGTTTTATGTGCATGTAGGTCACGTTTTCCTAGTGAGTTAAACATTTTGTTGTTATAGAGAGACTCTCTGATTATGCTCTTTGTCACTGCATTTTTTTTTGGAGGGCTTCCCCTGCTAGGTAAATGTTCTAGGAAACCATCAGCATCAGTGTACAAGCTAGTGTAGTTGTGAGAGGCTGTGCTTGGTTTCATTGAATTTTCTTTGGAGAGTCTTTCAATGCATTTGCCCATTTTATGATGGGTGATTTACACAAACAACCTACCCACACACCACGTTGAATGTTCAACAGTTTTTGTCCAAAAATAGCATGACCTCCGTGCGGAATCCTTTCTATTCACCCAACCTCACTCCAAGCAACTTTTTTGTTGCTGTTGTTTCCTCGGATTAAAAAAGTTCTCAAAGGGAAACATTTTGCCCATGTGGAAGAGGTGAAATGAAAAACAGCAGAAGCACTAATACATCAAATTGACGAGTTCAAAAACCATTTTGAGCAGTGAAAAAAGCATCTTAATAAGTATATTGCATCAAACAGAGTACTTTGAAGGTGATTGAAGTTTAAACACATAAGAATAAATACACATTTTCTAAATAAATAAATTCTGGGTTTTTTGGATCCCCCTTTGTATTTTAATATTAATTCACTGGTTTTTGACTGGTATATCTTTTTCCATAACTGGAAAGGTGAGAGGAGATCATTGTTAACAATTACACTAAGAGAATGAGTACCTAATAGTACCTTAATTATTTGCTCAGCTTTGTTACTGCATCCTTTATTCCTTTAAGTAAGTCATATATAATTGTTCTATCGTCTGTATACAACAATTTCCATATCTGCTTCCTTAGGTGGCTAGAGATGCTTTGTATTTCCTAGTTCCTAGGTGACCCTCTCTTATAGTGATCTGCTTTCTTGTGTGCTTCTTGTGCAGTTTTAATTGTGAGCTCATTGGCTGATCTTAAACTGTGGGAGTTCTATGGCCTAAATTTGAGATATCTTTCTCCAGAGTAGATATGCTTCTCCTGCATCTGGTCATGGGGCACCATTCTCCCAGAACAATCCATCTTGTTGGATCTCAGCTCAGTTAAATAATTCCAAGTTCAAACATCTCTATTTGCCATAACTGAAGGTTTCATACCCTGATAGCAGTACTCTTGCAGCCATCTTCTCTCAGGAGAATGCCACTCACCGTGATCCTAGTCCCCAGTTCTTTTATATGACTTATTGTCTAATATATCACCTGTGTTTTAGTTTTTTTGTTTTTTCACCCTTAAATTTTTTATTTTAAAATTGTGGGGTATAATTCAGGGTTAGGTATACAAAGATTCATTGTGCAGGTACCCTGTGTTTTAGTTTTGATTCCATTGTCTTTTTAATTTATATATACTCCTTGTGCTTCTATTTCAAATCTATATATTTCCCTTCAAACTTCTCTTAAAAAAAATAAAACACTTTCAGGCATCCCTTTTTTCCCTCTCTTTCTTCGGGCCCTTAACGTTTATTATGATAGTTTTTTGATGAGTCTCCCTATTTCTGTGTTCAGGATGTGAGTAGTGGAAAATAAGATTGGAAAGATTGCAATTAGATTATGGAAGGTCCTAAATGCATGCTTCAGGAGTTGGACCTTAATTTTGAAGCAAAGAAGAACTACTGACAGTTGAAGACTGGTATGACCAGAGCTATTATTTTAGGATATTTACTCTTGAAAAGATGAATTGGAGAGGGGTTTCTGCTTTTGTTCATAAATCATATATAACATTTTAAACTATTTAAACATCCATATTTCGTTTATTCTAAAATGCACATTTTCCTCACATTTAACCTCTTTGAAATTGGAATGAGCCTTACAATTACTGTCAGCCTTGCTGCATTCATGATGCAGTTGTCATATGCATATGGATAAACTTGATCCAAATGTCCTCTGGGGTCTTTTGGTAAGATCAAGAAAGCACTAATATCAAGACTTCCAGAATAAGTATGAACAGCTTGGAAGATAATCCTAGAGAAAATAGTGAAGCATTCCTTTAGCATCCCCAATGCTCTTGATGGCACAGAGGATAATATTGTGTGGAGAATCACAGGGCTCAATGACTCTGAGCCAAAAAGACTCAGTAGGACTCAATGACAAAAGGTTTTAGGAATACCATAAGCATTTTATTTTGCTTTGTCTTTGTCTAAAGGCTAAAAGATTTCTTTCAATAAATAAAGAATAAAAATTCTAAGTGAATAGAAAGCACCGAGTTATTGTTTGATTGGCAATACTTATCTTTTCTTAGTGTTATATAAAGTAAAAATGTGTCTTATAATCATGTGTGGCTTAGAAACTTAGTACTTGCTATTTTTATACACACTTCAGTGCATTTTATCATGGAGCTACCTCTTTCCAGATTCGTGTTCCTCCTTTCTATGTATACTGAAGCCTTTCCTATCTTTCAAGCCCTAGATTGCCAGCTAAAATTAATATCTTGTTTCTGAATTCCCATATCATTTAACCTCATTTATGATACTTACTGTGTTCATCATTTTACTGTAGTTATTTGTACATGGCATAACCCTTTTTAGCCTGTAATTTTAAATTCATATTTCTATTTCTCACAATGCTTTGAATTTAGTAATAAATAAACAATTAGATAATAATAGACACACGACAGGAACTTGGAGGAGACCTCTTCTCTCATTTTCAATTTCCACCCCTAAAATTGAACTGGATCAAAATATCAATTCTTATGTATTTATTCCTTTGAGTTAAGCATTGCCACTCGCACCTGACTTCCTTCTATAAGGCCTCCCATTAGGAAACCTCAGTTAAATGAGTTTCTAAGATCTTTTTGATAATGACTGGAGGTTCTAGGAAACATAGAGATCAGTGGAGGAGAGGATGCTTAAGAGGGAAAAGGAAACCAGAAAGGAAAGAGAGGTTTTGATGATGAGGTGAGGCAGGTATGTTGAAAGCCAATGTTGCCATGAGTTTTATGGAAACATTGACTTAGCCTAACATCTGATTTCATTGTTAGAGCACACATAACTTTCAGGAATTTCTCAGTTGTCTTTGTATTGTCGTCCTTTGATTTTAAAATATATTGTATATACTACAAAATGTTAAAGGCAATTTTAGAATTTAAAAAATCACCCTTAATTCTCCTACTTAAATATGACAGTTTTCAACTTTTCATGTTCCATTCCAAGATTAGTACACATAGAATTTTGTATGATTACACGTTATAATATATTATAACAATAATGTCAAAATATATATCCTCATGTCGTTACGTATTCTGTATAATTATTTCTCTTAAATGTTACAAAATAAGGCTGGGCGAGATGGCTCATGCCTGTAATCCCAGCACTCTGGGAGGCAGAGTTGAGAGGATTGCCTGAGCCCAGGAATCCAAGTTGGGGAACTTGGCAAGACCTCTACAATACATTTTTAAAGAGTAGCCTACCATGGTGGCACATGCCTGTGGTTCCAGTTACTTGGAAGGCTGAGATGGAAAGATTGCCTGAGCCTAGTAGGTCGAGGCTTTGGTGGCCATGAGCATGCCACTACACTCCAGCCTGGGTGACAGAGTGAGACCCCAACTCAAAAAAAAAAGTGTAAATAAAGCATGGAATATTGATGTACGTAGCATACTCTCTCTAAATATTTCTCAGTAGTTGTGCATTTAAGTTCTTACAATGTTTACTATTAATAGTAATAAAATTATTCATATTATGCAGAGATAAAGTAAATACTGACACATACAGTTTTTCTTCATTTGAATGTTTCTTTGAATAAATTTCCAAGGTTAAAGACTCTTGATAGGTATGTCCAAATTGCTTTCTGCAGTGAACATCTCTTCCAAGCAGCCATTTGATTGGATGGAGTTGATTCCACCACCACCTCCAATAATGAGCCCTCATTAGTCTTAACAAAACTGGGTAATCCATTTCTTTATCTAAGTATTTGTTTGAGATAATCCAGCCCTAATGTTTAGCATGTGGTACTGCCCTGGCCACAGAAATTGGTTCAGTGTGGAGCTGGGGACTTCTTTACTGGTTATAGAAAATAGCATGATCTTTCCCCCACTATGTTCAAGATGAAGAGAATAGCCTTGTTGCTTTGGCAGCCATTTTATAATAATGAGGAGTGTGGCCTGAGGGTAAAACAGAAACAAAGAGGTAGGCAGAGCTGAAAGAATTGCAAAGAAACAGAATTAGAACCATAATTAAACTGTGCCTTGAATACTCCAAGTATCTTATTACTGTCTGAAATTTTTTTGTTTGTATATTTTCCCATATGTTTGCTTCCTATTTTTATTTTCTCATATGAATGAACTGTTCATATATTTTATACATTTATATGCTCATTTATTTGTTCACTCATTTGACACATTTTCTTGAGTGTCTACTATGAACCTAGTCTTGTGCATTTTAAAAATAAATTCAGACAAACTCTTTATGTAGAATAGTCATTAAACCTTTACCTATCATATTGGATGTGATCTTTTTTTCTTTGATAGAGTTTCCCTCTTATTTTAACCTTTTGGTTCATTCATTCAATGACTATCTATTGAGTTCATGCAAAGTTCAGTTTCAGGCTATACAGCAATGAAAAAAATCCCTGCCTTTATTATACTTAAATTCTAGTAAGGTCAACAGATAAGAAATAAATAAGTGGCCGGGCTCAGTGGCTCAGCCTGTAATCCCAGCACTTTGGGAGGCTGAGGTGAGGGGATTGCCTGAGCCCACAGGTTCGAGAACAGCCTGGGCAACTTGGCAAGACCTGTCTCTACAATAAATCAAAAATCAGCTGGGCGTGGTAGCGCATGCCTGTAGTTCTGGCTACTTGGAAGACTGAAGCGAAAGGATTGCCGGAGCCCAGCAGGGGGAGGCTGTGGTGGCCAGGAGTGTGCTACTGCACTCCAGTCTGGGTGACAGAGTGAGACTCCAACTCAAAAAAAAAAAAAAAAAAGAAAAGAAAAAGAAAGAAAGAAGCAAGTAAATGTATGGTGGATTATATGGTGTTAAACGCTGTATTACAAGACAAATAATGGTCAGTAATGAGGTCAAGAAGTGCTGAATGGAGGTGTTACTATTGAACATAAGATGGTAAGGGACATTTGAGTATGTGGATATCTGGATGAAGACTATTTGGGGCAGAGAAAAATAGCAAGTGCAAAGGCTCAGAAGAATGAGCACACGTAATATGTTCATGGAAGAGCAAGGAGGCTAGCATATAGCAGAGTAAATAGAGGAGATAAAGTTGGAGAAGAATCAGGAATTCAAATTAATTAAATCCTTGTAGGTCATCACAAGGATTTTAGATTTGATTGTGCAGAGGTTTACTTGTATAAACAGTATAATCAGTTAATCAAGCTGGGCATGATGGTGTATGTCTGTAATCCCAGCTACTGGGGAAGCTGAGGTAGAATTGCTTGAGCTCATGTGTTCAAGACCAGCTTGGGCAACATAGCAAGATCCTGTCTCTTAAAAAAATAGAACAGTTAATCATGCTTTTTGAAATTTATTTTCCAGAAATATGCTAACTTCTCAAAGATATAATACATATGCTTTTCCTTTGTTTCTGTTTGTTTTAATTGACTCAATTTTGAATACTTAATATTTTAATACATTTGAATTTATAGTGCATAATGTAAAGTATATAGTAAAACCAGTTTTTCCCCAACGTGGCTATAGTTATTCAAACACTATTACAAAAATATTCTTTTCCTGTGCTTGATAGTGCTTACCTTATATCACATAATACTTTCTTATATACAAATGATTTATGTCTTGATTGCCCTTTTCTGCTGTTGTTCTTTATTTCTCTTTTTTATATAAGTACCATATTTCTTTGATTATTAGTATCTTATAATTTTTCCAATATTGTTTTGTAATGTGCATACCTTCTCTTTTTCTTCTTTTGGAAAATATTCTTTTGATATTATCGACTTGTTTATTTTTCCCAATAAATTTGGAGTCATTTTGTTGACTGTCTTAGCAACCATTGGAATTTAAATCAGGAAGTTATCAAACTTGCTTTATAATTGAGGGATGATCTACTACAATAGGGAAAATTATTTTAGATATGTTGATATATGTCCAACTGAATTCTTCCTTGATCTGAGGATTTGTTCAAATGGTGATTTTGTTTTTTGTGGAAATAAATGTTTCAGTTGACTTGGTTGCAATTTTGAGATTTAAAATTTTTGAGTAAGTGATAAGTATTTTATTTTAACTTCTGTGAGAGTTAGTGACAAGGGAGGATGCAGCACCCCAGGATGTAAAATTGAGGATGTTGTTATTCATTTATTCAACAAATATTTGTTGAATGCCTCTTATGTGTGCAAGGTTCTGGGAGAACAATCGTGAACAAAACAGACATAAATCCCTGATCTCTTGAAGCTCACAGTCTAATCATGGAGTGTTTAATGATCAATGTTAGCAATTGAAATACTTGCTCCTAGGCTACAGTAGATATTATTGAGAAATGCTAGAAGATTGCTTGTCCACGATTTAGTGTGCTTTCTGCTTGTTTTATTTGGATCTGATTCTGAAGTTTGGCCAAGGATGGCTGGGAATGACTTGTAATGATATTGGGTAATATCCAGAACGTAATATGAACATGGAACTGTCCTTGAAATATGTTGTCCCTGCACCTGGATTGCAGCTGTACTCATGAATCTTTATTCTGAGAGGCATGGGTTTCATGTTTGGCCTTAGAAGAGTTTTGTGATCTTATGCTTGGCGACCCAGACGATATTGTGAAAGTTGTATTAGGCTTATGGAATGTGTTTAACTCAAACTACTTGGCATATTTTTCCTGTTTTTTGATATTGATTTGGTTCTTTAGTCTGAAAGTCTTGATTGGATATTTTTATCAGCTTAGAAACTTGAGGGGAGTTGAAAACAAAGTACAGAATCTGAAAGCAAATATTAAAAGCCTTTATGGAAGGGATTTGAAGAACAGATGGCATGGTTATGTAATGATAACTGCTATGAGTACGTGGGAATGTTGGGAGAAGATGGCAAAGAAGTACAAAATAAGGTAAATAAAGGTTTCTAAACTTCTAGATGACTGATGAAGTTGGACTCAGTCTAGAAATTAATTAGGGCATATTCAGTGGTCTGAAAGAATGTCTTTGGCATCGGTCTAATCAGAACAGTTTGAATTTCTCAAAAACAACAGTTGTGGTAGAATAGCTGTTATTTTACATCTGAAAATCTGTACAGAACGCACCCTGTGCCTTAGATTTGGCTATTTTTCATTAATAAGCTTGGAGTTCCTGGAAGAGAAAGCAGTCTTGGATCTTGGGATACAGAGTGTTGAGCTCTGACACTATGGTGCTTTAACAACAGCTTGCAAAAGGGCATTTTGCAGGGAAGTGATGTTTGAAAAGACTGTAAGAAGAGTCAAAGAAGGAAAGAGGGAAGAGAAGCAACAGTCAAACTGCCTATGACAAAAGGACGAGCAACTGGAGCAGGGCAGAAACGCATGAAAGAGGAAGCAATGGTGACGTTCTTGTAGAGAAAATTGAGTTTATTAACATATGATTATTGCTAACAATGTAACAACCACTTTTTACATATTATCTCATTTAATACTCACAGCAACTCTGTGAGATAGTTATTGTTATTATCCCATTTTACAAATAAGAAAATTAAGATACAGAAACCTGAAATAATTTATCCAAAGTACCAGCTAGTAAGTGACAGAGCTGGGACTCAAATCCAGACAACCTGGTGTTGAGCCTATGCTCTTAACCATTACAATATATAGTCTTTTTCAAGTCATATGAGAAGAGCTAGAGCAGGATTTTGACATCACAAAAGGTCAAAATTTTTCTTTTGTTGTAGTTATTATTATTATTCCGTGTTTGGTATATGGGGATTTATTTTGTGACATGAAGTGCTTTGAGCCCCTTGGGGTTCCTCCTTGAGTGAAAGTTAATTTTGCTCTTTTTTCAGGCTGCCCATTGGAGATGATTGAATCTTTATATATATGAGCCAATTCCAGGATTAAATCCATGATCACTAGGCTAACCCATGCCTTTAATGTTCTATGTGTCATCTGTGAACACTTTCCAATATTGCAGGAGTCCTAAAAATGACTGTCTTGGTGTTGTTGAATCAGCTTCTCTGGCATCCATCAGTATAAAAGCAACAGGTTTATAAAGCCAATCAAAGGGGTAAGAATGTTAAAAATGATTAGAAAAGGGGGGAATGGGTCTTTAGAAGAGAAAGCCTTGAGAAAAGATGGAGAAAGCAGAATCAAAACTCACATAGGACTCTCAATTACATTCTCATCTTTTAGGGAGAAGGGAGCTGAGATGTAGGTGAGGAGCCTAACCTAGCCAAACACAAAGGTCTTGCTGTTTTCTGCTGAGCTCAAGCATGAAGTTATCAGGGCAAAATCTAGAGCTGTGTAATTCTGTATACTTCGGACAGAGTTTGAAGAAGACATCTCTATTGTACTTTGAGGTATCTTTTCTAAGGGTGTCAAGTAAAACATACAATGTTAATAAAAATTACCCAATGATTCCATAAGCAACCTAGATTCTCTGTATCTCTGAAGTTATTTTTATTCTGGGATGCAGTGCTAAAAATGATAAATTGATTCAAGGAGAATCGATATCTTTAATATTTAGTGTTCTGTCTATGAATGCAGCATGTATTTCATTTATTGAATTCATTTCTTATATCTCTCAAAAGGAACACTTCTACTTTTGTTGATTAAATTAAACCTAGAACTCTTAGCTCTTGTCCCCTATAATTGTCTTCCCCTAGTGGTCTCTTGGAGTAGCTAGTAGTTAAGAGCATGGGGTTTGGAGTTGGGCAGAGCTGCATTTCTATTCTACTTCTGCCATTTTCCTCACTTTATAATTTAGGGTAAATCACTACACATCTTTTAGCTTTAGCTTTCTCACCTGTAGGTTGGGGTTAATAAAAGTGTCTACCTCATCAGGTTGTTGAGAGGGTTGAGTGAGATAATGTATATGAATCAACGCTGTACCTGGCTCAAGCACTCAATTATTAATAATTACTGGCAACCTAATTATACCTATCAATGAAGAAAGAGGTCCTACTCTTCCTTCAGCGCTTTGGTCTAAAGGCAGACACATTGACCTTTCCTAAATACCTTCTACTATAGTTGAGGTAAGGCTGGAACATTGAACAAGACTGTTCTAGGGACTAGGGAATAACAGCAGATAAATAAACACAGAGTATTGTGAAACCAGTTCATTGCACTTTGCAAGATTAGGCTTGTTTTTCAGAGTCCCATCTCATCTAGGTCTCCCTATTTCCATAACGTGGGTATTACCGTAGCAACCCACCACCACCCAGGAGAATAAGGCAAGGCTATCTGAATCTTCTGAATTCTGAAATGTCTGAATTCAATAAAGCTAAACTTAGAGGAAGACAAGCAGTGCATTTTCTTGCCTGCCTAAGATCTGTCTTAGTTTCACATTTCTGTCTTTTTGTCCAGATGATTGATAATCTGGAATAACCACCATTTTCCAGGGATACTCCAACCATGTCTCTCCCACATGAGTGTGGCCTTTCCCTACAGTCATCACTTGCCAGAAATGTTAGAAAATAACACAGTAATATCAACAGTCATATAAAACACACATATATGGATGTGGATGGGAGCTTTTGTTACATCTTTCAATCATTCCAATCATTTCTCTAAATTTTCTTAATATGGATAACATACTTCTGTTGTCATGGTTTTCTTCATTTTTTATATTTTGTACTTTATGGCAATTTATCTCATATTCATGCCTTGCTTTCTTTTTCATATTTCATTGAATTGACCAGGAGTTCCAAAATGATAAAATGATAGAAGATATACTTATTTATTTGGCTTTTGTTTTTCAAAAAATAAATACTTTTAATATTTCTTCAGTTACATGTAATTTTGCCTTGTGTTTAAAATATCCTGGCTTGGAGTGGCGGCTCACACCTGTAATCTTAGCACTTTGAGAGGCTGAGGTAGGAGAATTGCTTGAACTCAAGAGTTCATGACCAGACTGAGCAACAAAATGAGACCTCATCTTTACAAATTTTTTAATTATGTGAGTGCAGTGACACGCACCTGTAGTTCCAGCTACTGGGGAGGCTGATGAGGAAGGATCGCCTGCACCCAGGAGATTGAAGCTGCAGTGAACTGGAATCGTGCCACTGTACTCCAGCCTGGGCGACAGTGTGAGACCCTGTCTCAAACAAATAAATTGATACAAATACAAATAAAATAAAATAAGTATCCTTTATCATGTTATCCTTATCATTTTCATGTATATCCTTATCATGTTTATCCTTCCAATTCTGACTTTACAGAATGTGTACTAAATGTTATGATTTGCTCTTTTGGATATCTCTTAGAAATTATTCTTGATCCATCTGGAAAACATTTATCAAGCTTCTACTATGCATCAGACACTGTGTGGGGGTGTTAGAGAGACAAAGATGAATAGTGTCACAGGCTAGTCAGAAGAAGGACGAGGTGCCAATGATTGTAACACAGCATGATAAATATTAAAAAAGACAGAGTGCTGTTTAGTCCAGAACTTCCCAACTGATGCCTCTGACAGATTGGATCTAGATTGTAGGCAGAGCTTATATTCAACTGGTACAAACCAACCAGTAGATTATTGACATACTTTCATAGTAAATCACTATTGTCCTACGTACAAGAGTGCTCCTTCACTGACCCAGCTATTCCCTGGGACACCCCCAGACCTCCCCAGAATCCACCAATTAAAGAGTTAACAACTGGCACAGCAAGGGACCTCCAAAGAGCCGATGGAATGCTACTACCCAGCATCTATTGCACATTCCAATTGGTCTGCTTTTGTGCCTTACCACTTGGTAAATAATGGCAGTAGTATGCCTGCTTATAGATGTGCCAATATATCCATCCCCTCAGCTCTCAGGGTGACCAGTGGCCTTGGGATAGTCAGAAATCCCTTTTTCCCATCTCCAACTTGGAGCAGCTCCATTTACATATCTCACTGGACCACACAAATATTTTCATTTTTCATGTATCCCATAAAAAATTGAGAAACACTGATTTAACCTATAGTTAATAGTATACTAATAAACTACTTTAGGCTGAACTGTTGTTGCTTTCCTAGGATCAACCCTTTGTGAGTATGTTTTGCTCTCTCAAGCTTTCCTGCACTATGTTTGCTAGTGTTTGAGCTAAATTTTTGGACCTGTAAACTATAATATAGTTAACATTAATCTCTGGTTTTCGTATTTTATTTTACCTTTATCAGGTGTTAGGACTGGAACCATATTTGTTCATGGAATGAATTAGGTACATCCTAACTTTTTCTATGTTTCCTTCTTTGAAGGTTTGAAACTAGTTATCATTAGGTTTAAAGACCTTGTTTGACATTTTCTCTATTTATTCTTCAGTTATTAATTCATTCAGATTTTTTACTTCTTGAAGTATGAATTTTAATATTTTGTATTTTGTAGAAAAAAGCATCTATTGCACTCTATTTCAAAAAGTATTAGCATGCAATTGTGCATAACATTTCCTTACAGTTAAAAATGTTGTTTATACTCGTTGTTATATCCTCTTTCTCATTTCTAATTTTATGTGTGTTTTTTTCTTACATAGGTTCCCCAGAGTTTTATCTACTTTATTAGACCTTTCAAGTAACCAGTTCTTGAATTTATTTATTAATTCCACTGTTTTTACAACGTCTAGTGTATTTATTTTTACTTTTATCTTTATGATTTCCTTCCTTGTGTTTTCCTGTGCAAATTTTTGCTCTTTTTTTCTTTTTTTCTGGAAAACGTTAAGTTCAATGTTTAGTATAGTTTATTGGCTTTAAATCGTAATAAGGAGAGGCAAAGACGATGCCGCTGTATGTATGTTAAAAGTCCTTTTCTGTGAGCTAGACAGGTGCTGGAGGAAATGGAAAGTGGGGACATCAGGAGTCCAAATCCAGAAGGAAAAGTGTGGCAGTGAGTGCTCCTCCACAGTGAAATCCCTCACTTCAACAGTTTCCAACAGCGTTTCTCCACAGTGGGGCAGTAGGGAGTAAGAAGTGTTGGAATTAGCTTTCTGGAGAGGCAAAAGTACTCTGCTGTGCTCCGAAACTGTGTGTACTTTATGCTACAAGTCCTTCGCCCAGCCTGTGTGCTGCTGGCACAGATACATGCTTGTAATTCTTGTTCCCTGGTGTTGGCTTTTTCTGAGTCTTGCTTTCTTCCCTGCTCTCCACAGTAGTTAGGAAGTTCAACTCTCCAGACTGCTGTATTAGCTAAGCTAAAATTGCCTGACTTACTTTAGGAGTCAGGCAGAAGAAGCCTTTGAGCTTTGAGTTCAAGCTGGGACGTGGCTGCTGCCATTATCACCATGGTTCTCTTCCCTTATCTGGTTCAAAGGTTTTGGCATTAGAAGCTTAAGGCACAGATTGGCTGTCTTATGGTCCCAGGAGGAGTTGATGGGTGATGGCTTGCATGCTTAAATTGTTTTAGAGATGTATTGGGGAGGAGAAGGAGTAGAAGGAGGAGGAGAAAGAAGAAGGGCAAAAAATTAAAAGGTGGGGGGGTTAGTAGCAAAGTACAAAGAAAGGGATTCCCAGAAGAGGCGGGTGCAGGGAAGGCCCCTACATTTTTTCCCAAAGCCCAGGCATCCCTGTCTCTGAATTTCTCCCTTCAAAAACAGGTTTCTCTCACACAGGCTCTTGTTGTGAATCAGTAGGGGGCAGCAGTCCTAGTTAAGTATATGTACAATACAAGGTGCCCATGGCCTACAAGGCCCTATACTGTCTAATACCTCTCATACTCCCCTAGCTTCCTATGCTTTGTCCTTAAGCCTGCCAAACCCTTTCCCACCTTTGTACTTTTTAGTCCCTCTGCCTGAAACATGTTTCCTCTGGCTTTTTTCATGGTCAGCGCTTTATTATCATTTAGGTTTCAGCTCAAATGAATTGTCATCTACTTGGTGAAGTCTTCCCTGGCCACCTTAGCCTAACAAAACATTGCTCCCCAATTCCAAGCTACTCTGTTTTTGTTTTTGTTTTAGTTTTAAAGACAGAGTCTCAGTCTATTGCCCAGGCTGGAGTGCACTGGTGTAATTATGGCTCACTGCTGCCTGGAACTCCTGGGTTCAAGGAATTCTCCTGCCTCCACCTCCTGAGTAGCTGGAACTACAGATGTGAGCCACCATACCTATTTTTTTTTTTAAATATTTTGTAGACCTCACTATGTGGCCCAGGCTGGTCTTAAACTCCTGGCCTCAAGTGATCATTCCAACTCGGCCTAAAGTGATAGGATTACAGATACAAGCCACTGTGCCTGGTTCCAAACTATTCTTAATCCTATTTTCTTGCTTTAATTTTCTTCATAGAAAATTGTGTTTGTTTCCTTGTCTGTCTCCTTCACCCAGGTATAAGCTTCACTAGGCCAGAGATATTACTTCCTTTTCACTGCTGTATACCCAGGTACTATACAGTGTTTAGTACATAGTGTATACTCAATAAATCGTTTTTTTAAAAGAATGTATGAATCAATATGTCAAGCACTATGCTAGGTGCTGGCAGTACAAACCCAGAGGGAACTCATAAAGCAGTGGGAGAGAAAGATATATAAGAGAATAACGATTAAATAATGGAAAATATATATCTTGTACTTTCCATATCTTGTACTAGCCTTCGCCTTTCTATTCAGAAAGGATCAGTTTTAAATTCTGCCTCGATCATTTACTAGTTGCACGACTACGGGCAATTGCTCAAACTCCATGGCTTACTGTCCTCATTTGTAAAATGAGAATAATATTAATTATAATACTTATCCTATGGAATTGTTGTGAACATTATATGAGATGATATATATAAGGGAGTACAGTAGTGTTCTAGGAACCCATCGGCATCAGTGTACCAGCTAGCATTGTTATGAGAGGTGGTGTTCGGCTTCAGTGAATTTTTTTTTGAGATTCTTTCAACACATTTGCCCATTTCATGGTGGGTGACTTAAATGAACAACCTGCCCACATCACACTTAGTGTTCAGCAGTTTTTGACTGAAAATGGCATGACCTTTATGGCCCACTCTCTTTATTCACCCGAACTCTCCCCAAGCGACTTTTTTTGTTGTTGTTGTTTCCCCAGATGAAAAAAGTCCTCAAAGGGAAACGTTTTGCCAATGTGGAAGAGGTGAGACAAAAAATGGAAGAAGCACTAAAAGGCATCAAGACCGAAGAGTTCAAACATCATTTTAGGCAGTGAAAAAAGCACCTCGATAGGTGGATTGCACCAAACGGAAAGTACTTTGAAGGTAACTGAAGTTTAAACATGTAAGAAATAAATAAATTTTTTATAAATAAATTCTGGGGTGTTTTTGATCCCCCTTCATATAACATGTTCAATAAATCAGAGTTGTTTCTATTGACCCTTAGGGTGGTACATGTAGAATATTCTGTGATTCTAAACTGTTTTGCAGATTTTTCCTGTCTTTGGCTCTCGACGCTCTAATGGAGAGTAGTTCAGGCCTAGAAGGAGCTGCAGTGATGTTCATTAACAGCAAACTCACTCAGCCCAGGCCTGGCTGATGGATCTGGAAAGTGCTTCTTTGAGAATGAGTGGTGCCTCCTACTTTCCATTCCATCTTGCAAAATCAGGCCAGTCTAGGGAAATTAATTCAGGCCTTTAAAAGCTAATAAATGCAAAGGCACTTACTGCTAATATTTCAATCAAATGTCAAGATAGAACTGATTAAAAGAAGATTCAAAAGCTTCTAGTTGATGGAGGCTGTGTTCTTCAACCATTGTAATGTAGGACATCGTTTTAATTTTTTTGTTTATTTAGCACCATTTTGACCACAGTGCTAATGCTTTAAGAAAAAATAGAGTACCATTTTGTACAGTGTCATTTTGCATTAATTTGAGAGAAATGTATTTTATTGCATTTGGCATCCTTTTGACTGTCCTTCCTAATTATGGGACTAATTAAGCATATACTTGTAAGCAATCAGTGTCAGAGCTGAAAGAGATTGTAGGGATTACTCAGGTGAACCCTTCATTTTGTAGAGGAGAAACAGGCCCGGTATCTTGCTTGAGAACACATGGCTTGAAGAAAGCAGTGTTTTAGAAAGTTTAGTCTGGTAGCACAGCAGAAAACCTCCATTGGCCTGCTACCAATTGAATCTCCACTCTTCTTTCTGGCCCTGCTTTTCATGTTGATGTTTTATTAATTCATCAAAGTAAATGAGTGCCTGATGAGTGCCATGTACTCTGCTAGGTGCTGGATATGAGCAGTATACACACATGGCTTCAGTTCTTGTTCAGCTGGCAGTCTAAGAGAAAGGCAGATAAATAAGCAAGCAATAAGGGAAGTACTAGATATTGGGGGAGCACCTATGAAGCTTACTTCACCCAGGTGGGGTAGGAGTGGGAGAGGGAAATCATCAAAGACTCCCAGGAGGAAATCTTGTTATTCCAGCTAGACTAGAGAGCTGAAGTTGGAGTGGGAGTTAATCTTGTGAATGGGGGGTGAAGAAACGGAATGGATTGCTGACAGAGAGAAACCATGTGCAAAGGTCATGCCATAAAATAGAACATGGTTCTGCCATTAAAAAGGAATGAAGCACTAATCCATGCTACAACACGGATGGACATTGAAAATGTTATGCTAAGTGAAAGAAGCCAGACACAAAAGGCCTCATATTGTATGATTCTATTTATATGAAATGTCCAGAATAGGAAAAATCCATGGAAACAGAAAGTAGATTGGTGGTTGCCTAAGGCTAAGAGGCATGGGGCTTCTTTTTGGGGTTATGCAGATATTCTAAAACTGTACTGATGAATGCTGAATTCTGTGAATACACTAGAAGCCATTGCATTGTACAGTTTAAAAAAGACAATATGGTATGCTGTAGGAATGAAAAGACAAGGTGTGGCTAGAGGAAAGAAAGAGGGGAGAGAGTGAGGCAACAGATAAGGTTGAAGAGAGATATTACTGCTAAAAGCTAACATTTATAGAACACCATTCTGAATATGATGCATATATTAAATTGTTTAATATTCAAAACAACCTTAGAAAGTAGGTATTGTAATTACTCCATTTTATTTTTGTTTTTGTTTTTTGAGGCAGAGTCTTGCTCTGTTGCCCGGGTTGGAGCACAGTGGCATGATCATAGCTCACTGCAGCCTCGACTTCCTGGGCTCAAGAAATTCTCCTGCCTCAGCCCCCTAGGTAGCTAAGACTACAGACAAGTGCCACCACACCCAGCTAATTAAAAAACAATTAGAGACAGGATCTCACTATGTTGCCCAGGCTGGTCTTGAACTACTGGGTTCAAGCAATCCTCTGTCCTTGGCCTCCCATAATGCTGGGATTGTAGGCATGAGCCACCGCACCCAGTTGATTATTCCATTTTATATATGAAAAACTTGAGGTACAGGGAGGATTAACTTGCTTAAAGTCATATCGCTACTAAAAGTGGTTAAGCTACGATTTGAGCCCAGCCAGTCTTGCTCAAGTCTAACTCTATACTATAAGATCTGATTATGAAGGACTTTGGAAACCATGTTAAAGAGTTTAATTTCTTTGAGGGTCTTTTGAAGTGTTTTAAAAAGCAGTGATAAGATCAGATCTGTGTTGAAAATAGTCAACTGCATTCTTTTACAATGTGACCATATGGACTGGGAAGGGGGTGGCAAAATCAGAGGCAGTGAGTTCAGTAAGAAATTGGTTTGAACTGGGCTCGGTGGCTCAGCCTGTAATCCCGCACCTTGGGAGACTGAGGTGAGTGGATTGCCTGAGCCCGCGGGTTCGAGATCCGCCTGGCCAACTTGGTGAGACTTCATCTCTACAATAAATCAAAAAATTAGCCAGGCGTGGTAGCGCGCGCCTGTAGTTCCAGCTACTCAGAAGGCTGAGGTGGAAGGATCGCCGGAGCCCAGCAGGTTGAGGCTGCGGTGGCCAGGAGCAGTCACTGCACTCCAGTCTGGGCAACAGAGTGAGACCCCAACTGAAAAAAGAAAGAAAGAAAGAAAGAAACTGGTTTGAACTTGAGGACCTGAAGTAAGAATATTAGTATCCATGGGGTGGATAGAAATGGATGGATTTCAATAACAAGTAGGAGAATTCATTGCCAAGACTTGATAATTAACCAAACATTAAAAGGGAGAAAGAAGAGATTGAAATTGACTCCCAGAATTTTCACTTGGGCAGCTGGGTTGATGGTGGTGCTGTCTTCTGAGGTCAAGGAAAGAGGATGAGTTCAGTTTCAGGCATGTTTGTACCCGTGGAACATTCTAGTCTAAATGTTGAATAAGAAGTTGGATACACAGATCTGAGAGCCAAGAGAAAAGACCACATACATATACAGATTTGGGGAGTTCTCAGACTATAGGTGGTATTTGAAGCCATGGGAGTACGTGAGAGCATTCAGGATGATGTGTCAGGTACGAAGAGAAGACACAGCCCTAGAAAACACTACTATTTAAGAATTGGAAGGTATGGGGAAACTGAGTTGGAGGAGCCAGAGAGGCCAAAAACCAGAAGGGTATTATGCTCTTGTAAAAACCAAATGAAGAGAATATTCCAAGAATGAGTAGGGTCAAGGGTGTCAGATATGTCTGAGAGCTAAGGACTGAAAAAAAATGCCCATTGGGTTTTGCAATAAGGAGTCCATTGGTGAGTGCAATTTCAGCGGAGTGTAGGAAGAAAACGACTGATTATAGTCATTGACAGAGTGGTTCATAAGAAGTTTGCTTTTTTCCCTTTTTTCACAGATCCCACTGCCTGATTTTTCTTCTTGAGTTTCTCTCTGTCTAAGCCAGTCTTTTAAGCCTTTCACCCACCCCAATTTTGGTAGCTCCTGTTGGACACTCAGGCTCCTTTCCCTTTAAAGCTCTGTTTTATTTTAAGGGTTTTACTGGTGATGACTAAATGGAAACAGGTAGAAGATAATTTTGAAAAACAAATCTGGGAAAGTGATTTAAGGTTTCTAGAAATCTGATAACTTTCTCATTATAGTTATTTCCTGGACCAATATTTTCTGAAATATTTACTGCAGGTTTTATATGATACAAGGGTTCCATAATTAAACCAGTTTCTTTACTATTTGACACCCCAGAACCTTTAATATGCTAATATGCCCTGCAAGTCTGTGGGTGCACTGAGTGTGGAGTTAATCATGCAGTGTTTCTCAGACTTACTTGACTATGGAACGCTTCTTGCTGAGAAGCGTTTGTAGGATTCGCTTTCACCAGAAAACACTAGGAAAGTCTACCCATGTTTATAATTTCTTTTTTTTTTTTTTGAGTTGGAGTCTCACTTTGTCACCCAGGTTGGAGTGCCGTGGCATGCTCCCGGCCACTGCAGCCTCGACCTGCTGGGCCCGGCAATCCTTCTGCCTCAGTCTTCCGAGTAGCTGGAATTACAGGCGTGTGCTACCACGCGGGCTAATTTTTCATGTATTGTAGAGAAGAGGTCTCGCCAAATTTCCCGGGCAGGTCTTGAACCCGTGGGCTCAGGCAATCCACTCGCCTTGGCCTCCCAAAGTGCTGGGATTACAGGCTGAGCCACCGAGCCTGACCTCTAATTTCTAATACTCTTTTTTAGATGGTTCTAGATATTTTAAGCCCTTTCACTATTACTCTTCCACTCCTGTGGGTGGAGCTCATGCTCCTTCAGCACCTCTTCAAGGTCTACAACCTCTTACTACCATCACCCAGGTAAAGCCTGATACGAAGGTGCATACAGAATTGGAAAGACTGGAATATGGAAGCCTAACTAGGAAGCCATTATAGATATCCACCGATTCATTCGTGTATTCATTCATCCATCTGTTCATTCAGAGAGCCCGTTCATTCATTATTGAAGGCCTACTATTTACCAGACACTATGCAAAGTATTAAGGATATATTAATGAATTTAACAGCAAAACAAAAACAAAAACAAAAAAAAACCTGACACCAGAAACCAAAGAAATCTTGTTCTCATGAAGCTTACATTTATAATAGGGGTGACAGACAGTAAACAAGTAGACAAAAATATAGATCACTCTTTTAGGCCTAAAGGGATGAACTCCTAAGCCAAGTAATGTAGGGGAAATAAGAATGGAGTAGCTAAATTTCACAAGTGAGTTTAGCGAATAGGAAGAGAAATTTGTTTTGCAAAACTGAAATGAGGAACCCAGTCTAGAGCTTGGCATTACCCGCTCTTTTTTGCTTACACTTTTTTTTAAATTCCTCAGAGAAGCTCTGGGTGGCTGTTTCTCTGCCTACTTATAAGACCAATTGAATTTCTGCACTTCTATTGTTTGGATGAGGGTGTCAGGGAAGGTATAGAACATTCTGAAAGGCATCAGAGAGATCATTTTAGACCCTTAAAATGACACAAGTTGAAGAATAATTTGTCTAGTGCTTTGTAGTTTTCAATGTGCTTTCTTATCGAGGGCATAATTCATCGCCTTTATCATATATTAGAAAAGGAAACTGAGACTCAGAGGCTGACTTTCCTAAGTTACAGAACTGTTCAATGTTGGAGCTGGGATTTGAATTCAAGATTTAGCTGAAAGGACATGCACACATTGGTCACATTATTGCCAGCTGTTTAATTCTCCTGCTCATGGACATGTCTGCATTACTTGTGGGGGGGGGGAGGGGGGTGACAAGCACAGAGGAGAAGGTTGGGGTAATGATTAACTCTCCTTGGGGAAAAAAATAGACCCTGTTAATGTTTTTGGATTGAATGAAAGAGTTTTCAGGGCAAGGGCCAAGTAGTGATTAGATCTTTTCCCTCCGAGTAATCCCCATTCAGGGCTGCATAAATTGGAATCCAGAGGGGAGGAACTGTGAAGCAACAAACCCTTTAGTCTCTCTCCGAACTAGTCAGACCCTTTGAATTAGAGAATTTGGATGGAATTTGTGTGAAAGTTTGGGTTTTCAGCTTAAAGGCAGATGTAGTAAAGTTGAAGAAGCCTCAAAGGAGATGATGAAAGGATAGAAGAATATGACTTGCATTAAAAAGGTTGAAGGGATTGGAATTTTTTGGTTGGGGATCTGCTTACCTCTCACATCATCTCTCATCACTTTTTGCTTTGCACTTTGCTTTAGCAGTACTGAAATGCTTGTAATATTTCACATCTCTCCCCACCTTTCCGTGGCATTTCGCACCATCATCCCTACGTATCACTCTGTCCACTCTACTCAGGACATGTCTTTCCCCACATATCCATTCCTTACTAAGAGTCAGCACTTACTGGGCTCTGGCTTGGTATCTTGTACCATGCTAAGTATTTTAAATATGATAGTGTTTATTTAATGCTCATAGCAACCTTCTGAGGTGGATACTGTTACCCTCATTTTATATATGAGTGAACTGAGGCTCAGAGAGGTATGGTAACTTCTCAAGGCCACACAGCTGGAAAGAAGAACCAGGATTTAAATTCAGATATTACTGATTCCAGAATCTGAACTCTAATATTAGACTGGGTCCTCTGAGAAGCGGAAAACAAAATGGAATTAAATGTGCAAGAATTTCATTAGGGGAAACACCAGTATGTGAGAAAATGGGGAGGGAGCCAGGAAAAGCTGAGAGAGTCACCAGACTGAGATGTGAATCTGGCCCCCAATGAAGGGGGAGGAAAGAAAAGTTGGATGGGAGTATCCTAGACTACCATGCAGTCAAAGGAAGTTTTGGTAAGTTCTAGAGCCAAAATCTGCATCCCCCCACAACAGGCCTGCCTTAGTAGCCCTGCTGTACTCAATCCCTTGGCTGGGGACATTGGCAACATATGGAGACATTTTGGGCTGTCACAAGTAGGGGGAGAATGCCTCTGGCATTTAGTTAGGAGAGGCCAGAGATGCTGCTCAACATCCTACAATGCACAGGACAGCTCCCACATCAAAGAACAATCTGGTCCAAAGTATCAGTAGTGTTGAGATTGAGAAACCCTGCTGTAGTTAGTGGTCTGCATAGCTCATTCTCATGGTCACTGCTGTACTCCACCTCTATCATATAGCCTCTACCAGCAAGCTTCTCCTGCCTTTCCCCTTTACACTCTTTCCATTAGCTGCCTCCCATCTCTTGCCTTCATAGCGCTCTGCATACATCCATCATAGCACTTATCAAACTACATTATTGTTGCACATTGACTTGTCTGTCTTCCTCTATGGACTGTAAGAATCTTGAAGTCAGGATCTTTGCTTTATTTTTCTTTGTATCCCTTTCACCTAATCTCAGGGATGGCACCTAGTAAATGTTTATTAAATGAATGAAGGCTAGGGGAGGCTATGAAGCAGATTAGTACCCCTCTACCCTAATAGCTTCCATAGCCCGCCCTCTGCTTAATGCCTGCCAGCAAAGCAAATTTGCTATTGGACATTTTTATTTGGGAATCTCATAGTAGCTCAAATCCAGCACATCAGTAACAAAATGTAGAGTCCTTCCCAAATCTGATTTTCTTTTGATGGCCTCTTTATCTGTGAATGACCCCATAATCTACCCTATTATTGAAACTAGAAACTTGAGAGTCATACTTCTTTCCTCAACTACCGACACCCTTAAATCACTAACTCCTAATATCTTTCAAATCTTCCTCCTTTGTCTATTCCCACCGCCATTGCATTAACACTGGATCTCATTATTTTTTAGATGATTGCAAGTCTCCTAACTCATCACACTGTTCCGAGTCTTGCCACACACCCCCTTCAAATTTACACTCTATACAGTTGCCAGAATGATATTCAGAATACATATCTGAGTATATTATCCTCTTGCTTGAAATCCTTCAAGAGTTCCTTGTGAACTTCAGGATAAAGTCCAAACCTCTTATCACAGCACACATGACTCTCATGACCTGGACTCTGCCTGGCTTTCCAATCTTGTTTCCCATCACTTTCTTACACATACCTTTGGCTCTAACTATTTCTCAACTGGGGACAATTTTGTCCCCCAGAGAACATCTGGCAATGTCTGGGGACATTTTTTTGTTGTCACAACTTGGAGTAAGGTGCTATTGGTATTTAGTGAGTAGAATTCAGGAATACTGCTGCTAAACATCCTATAATGTACAGTACATCCTCTCACAGCACAGAATTATCCAGACTAAAATCTCTACAGTCACTGTATCAACTACCTGTAATTCCTTGGAAACATCATGTTGTTTTTACCTATCTATGCCCAAAACATGCTTGGAATGCCTTTCTCCTCCCTTTTCTTTCTTTCTTTTTTTTTTTTTTTTTTTTTTGAATTGGAGTCTCACTCTGTCACCCAGACTGGAGTGCAGTGGCCACTCCCGGCCACCACAGCCTCGATCTGCTGGGCTCCAGAGATCCTTCCCCCTCAGCCTTCTAAGTAGCTGCAACTACAGGCGCGTGCTACCACGCCCAGCTAGTTTTTGATTTATTGTAGAGATGAGGTCTGGCCAAGTTGCCCAGGTGGGTCTCGAACCCGCGGGCTCAGGCAATCCACTCACCTCAGCCTCCCAAAGCACAGGATTACGGGCTGAGCCACCGATCCCGGCTTCATATGTTTCAATAAATGTTTATTATATGAATGCCCCAAAGAAATGACTACTTAAATCCAAAAGAGAGTAGAAATTGTGGCTTGTCATCACCCTCCCCCAGATCTTTCTTTAGAGAGGTGCCTAAAATACTGTGTCATTGGGTCAGTCAATTGACTGGATATTGATCTATAATGGATTCTTCATTTATTCAACAATATTTTATTGGTTACCAATTGTGTGTTACACACTGAAGCAGACACAGAACCCAGCACCGAATAAGACAGACACAGTCCCTGCTTCAAAGAACTTACAAGTCTAGCAGGTTATACATGCTTGACTGAAATCTAGTTAGCCTAAGTAGACTACCTTGGGATTTCAGTTAAGGGTCTGGAAATAAAATCTATTAGAAAGTTAGAGTGCTCCCTAGTCTGGTTTGACTTGCTTGCAGTAAATTGACCAGCTTGCAAATCCTTAGTGTAACAGGCATGTCCTTCCCCTGAGCGATACACAGAGTATAAATGCAGCTAAACTTGCTCTATTTCTGGCCCTGACTCACCAGCCATAGGAAAGACTCTATCTGCAAGGAAGAAAGAAGGTTACTGATCTGAATAAGCTGCAAAATAAGTAGAGACCACCCACTTCCTTAATTGACTTTGTATAAAGAGAGTAAAAGCTCATTACCCATCTTGTCAGTTGCCCCACATCTCGGGGAGCTGGGGCAGCAGAGGAATAATGAAAAGCTCACTAGTGCAGAAACAGTTAACATTCATAGAAACAGTTAAGATTAACTTTGGCACTGTGTGTCAAGTGAGGCTTGGGCCTGTTATCTTCTCCTTCCCAAGAGTCTCTCAAACTCAACACTAAAGTATGCAAATGCAAAGAGGTAAATCCCTACATTTTTTAAGTGGTCTAATGATATTTATTCTACTTATCTGAGTAGCATTAGGCTGAACCCATGCTGGGAAAAGACTTATTTTGACCATGATTGGAAAAATGCTATGTGAAAGATAAAGCTTTAAACTTCAATATAGGAAAGAATGGGAGGGACAGTATTTTCCAAATGCCCAGATAAATTTCCAACTGAGATAACTTAGAAGATATTATGAAGTCTTTGGGCAGCAGAGGAAAACTCTCATTTTATTCATCTATTCATTTAACAAATATTTATTGAGCACCTACTAAACACCAAGCATCTGGATGCTAGAAATGCAGCACCAGGTCAGGGGGAAGGGGAGAAGTTCTGGTGAAATGTTGAGTTCCTTTACAGATTCTGTTATTTTGGGCGGGGGCTGGGTGGGGTGGCTGTACTAAATTAATATATCAAGTCATTGATGAAACTGCTTTGACCCTTAGGTGCCGTTTGAATTTTCCCCTAAACACTTACCTTGCCTTTCAGGACTTAAAAACTGTAAATGGAATCATTCTATTCCTCAGGATCCATAATTAAGCTCCTCTGTTTGCATGTTCAAATCTTGAGGGTGCCCCTTGGGCATTTGGAAAGCATTTAGCACACTTAACAGCATCTGCAACAAAAGTCAAAGTGGCAGCGGGAGGATATTCCATAAAAGCATCTCTCTTCCTAGAGCCCATAATTAGAATGTGTTAACTACATGCTCTTTACATCTGGTACACGGCAATTCAAGGGTGATAGAGGCAGAATGAAAATGGCACTATACAAATGTTTTGCTATCTGTAAAGGAGAGAAGTTGGTCCTTATTCTCACTTGTCCACTGGAAATCAGGTTTTTCTCTGCCTGAGTTTTAGACACCTATGGAAGCCACAGTGCTCTCAGAGTGAGGCATTATATGTAAAACACCACAGTTCCTGGCAAATCATAAGAGTTCAAAAAAATCACAGCTATTAATATCATTATCTTCATCATCCTTGTATTAGCAATCCGTTGTTTTACAGAGAATGAGGCACTATAGAAGAAAACACTTTGGACTGAGATTTAGAAGTTCATGTCTGTGATCTGATTTTGTCATTCATTAGTCATGGGATCTTTGGAAGCTCACAATGTTAAGACTAGGATGGTTCATGTGGCATGATAACAAGCTGAGTGTTTGGCAGTATGGGTAAAGGAGGAGGGAAGAAATAGAAAGAATCATGAGGAGGACAGACCGAGGCCAGGAAAGAAATCATAAAGTTATATACTCTTATTGGAAATTCAGATCCCCTCTTCAGCCTGCCCTATGCCACTGAAGGCTGACCTGTATGGAACTCAATAATGGGCTCCTTTGCTTCCTGATTTCTGGTTGTGTTTGGCACCAAATGGAGATTAGAAGGCGAGAGGAAAGTGAAGTTGTGGTATTCATTCCCCAGACTTTCTTCTGATGGACCAAGTATTAGCAGTGGCCACAGCTCTTATAAAGTCACACACTTCGTACTGCTCCTTCTTGGCCCTTCAGGCTTAGGGAGCTTCTTGCTGTTATTACCTCCAGGATACTACCTCATCTCTTGTGAAATTTCTACACTCTACCCACACTTTTGGAAATAGCCCCTTCATGAAATTCTCCTCAGATTACTCAGTTTGAGAGTGCCATCGGTTTCCTACCCAGACCGTGACTGATAAACCTAGGTGATTTTTAAACTATATCCCAAGGCCCCAGAACAGTGGTTGGCACAGGGTAGGCCCTCAGTAAAGATTAGCTCAATTAATAAATTAATGCACTTTGATTATGATAGCTGGGGAGTCCAAAGGGCACAGGTAAATCAGGTATAATTCTGGATATCAGGAGTTCTAAGGGGGCCAGTCTGGCTGGTGGAACAGCCTTAGGGTGATAGTATAGGATTTTGGGAGAACAGGATCCAGCTTTCACAAGAAGGCTGACAGAAATTGAGTAAGGATAGTATCTGTGACCCTCATCACTGACTAGGATTCAAGGCAAGGCCCAAATATGTGTCTTAAAGGTCGGAAAAAGCAGCAATGTGGAGTCTTGAGGGGGAAAGAGTATCCTGACTTGTCAGCCTAAGGTCTGGGATCTGTTGAGTAGGGGTAAAGGAGTCTAATTCACTAGGCTAGCATAATCTAAGAACTCTTATGTATTTATTCATGTAAGATATTTATTGGGTTCTTTGTTCTGATTTTGACCCTCACCAAACAATCTTCAGGAACTAACTCAATTTCCATTTTCTTCCTTCTTAGGGAGAGAATGCACAAAGTATCCAAAAGCTCTATTTTTCAGTATGAGACAATGAGTGGCTGTGCAAGTTAAGAACATGTACATTAGAATATATAGGCCAGACTTGGTGGCTCAGCCTGTAATCCCAGCACTTTGGGAGGCTGAGGCAAGTGAATTGCCTGAGCCTACAGGTTCAAGACCAGCCCCGGGCAACTTGGTGAGACCTCATCTCTACAATAAATAAATAATTAATAAGTTAACCAGGTGTGGTAGTGCGTGCCTATAGTTCTGGCTACTTGGAAGACTGAGGTGGAAGGATTGCCTGGCCCCAGCAGGGTGACGCTGGGGTGGTCGTGAGTGTGCCATGGCACTCCAGCCTGGGTGACAGAGTAAGACTCCAACTCAAAAATAAAAAATAAAAAACGAACATACGCACGATAGAATATTATGCAGCCATAAAGAAGGACAAAATTATGAACCTCGCAGCAACTTGGATAGACTTAACAGGCTATAATACTGAGTGATCTATCACAGAAACAAAGAACCAAGTATCACATTTTCTCACTCATAACCAGTCCTTGAACAACTATTGTAATACTATAAGAAAGGGATCAGCAGTAATGGGAAATTGCCAGGGGAGGTGGGGGCACACCTCATCAATAAGGGTAACTGCATAATGAACATTTGTATATCTAACCCTGAATTATACACCACATATTTAAAATAAAAAATTTTGAAAAAGAACATGTACATTAGAATCAAATAGACTTTTATAAGAGTCCTTACTTGACCATCTTGAGCAGGTCATAACCTCTCTGAGCCTCTGTTAGTTTAAAAAATGAAGGTAATGATAGAACTTTACTCATAGTGTCTCCATGAGTAGTAAATGAGATAATTCATGTAAAACATTTAGAACATTTCTTGGCATATAGTAAATACATAGTAAATCAATTTTAGTTTATCATTTGTATTAATATTTATCTTTTTGATCTATCATGGATCAGTCCATAGGAATCTGACTAGCCCTAGAGCAACACATAAAATTAAGTTTCTAAACCTGCAAAACCGAGGAGACCCACTGTCTTGTGGCAACATGCTTATGATGATACTGCAGCTCTTCCCTACCACATTTCTCTGCCAATCACTAGCATTAGCCAGAGGAGAGGAGTTATCTATTCTATGATCTTCCCCAGCCTTTGGTTCATGCTTCTGTAATAGTGCTTATTACTTTTTACATGCCTGACACTCTGGTTTCTCTTCAGGTCATATAAATCTTTTGCCTTTTACTTTTTACATGTCTGTTTTCCCTATTGGACAGTGAACTATGTGGAGGCAAAGCTAGGCACAAGAATAGGGGCTTGGTAATTTTTTTTTTTTTGAGTTAGAGTCTTAATCTGTAGCCCAGACTGGAGTGCAGCGGCACACTTACAGCCACCCCCATGTCGACCTGCTGCGACCTGCTGGGCTCCAGCAATCCTTCCACTTCAGCCTTCCAAGTAGCCAGAACTACAGATGGATGTTACCACGCCTGGCTAATTTTTGATTTTTTATTGTGGAGACGAGGTCTTGCCAAGTTGCCCAAGCTGATCTCGAACCTACTGGCTCAGGCAATCCATTCGCCTCAGCCTCCCAAAGTGCTGGGATTACAGGCTGAGCCACCGAGCCCGGCTGGTAATTTTTAAAATAAAATTTATTTTGCACACATCCTCCTACAATCTCAGATTCTTCTGAGGAATAAGTTGGGGCCTTCATTCAGGATGTTAGGGCACCTGATTTTCTCCTCTTATTCCAATCCTTATTTCTTCCAGTACCAGACACCTGCCTCCTGCTCTGAAAAAGTGTTAGAAAGCAAATATGGTAGAAATAAATACCATTCAAGCAGTGCCTACACTGCAGGGAGCCCATAAAAGGAGAAGGCCCCTCTAAACTGGAGATCTGTTTATTTTGCAATTAACAAAAGGTCAGGAGGCATGGTATAGAATCCAAGTGTTACTCTGCTGTGTTAGCAAGAATTGTGGGGTTTGAAAGTTATTGCTGAGGACTTGGAATTTTTCTTATGAATTCCCAGAAACCAAAGGTTTCTGGGTAATACGTGAATCACTGCAAAGTATTCTGCCATCCTTTGACCCAAAGTTAGCTCCTTTTTGGTGGTATAACAAGGTCAATAGGTCATGGGAGCGCCACTGGGTTACCTTAAAATGACCCCTTTTGAGGATGTAACAGATTATTAATCAGGAGCCATATCAAGGAGCTATGGCTAGGGAGGAGTGAGCTTTCAACCTTTGATTTAGGGGCTGGGAATTTACAGTTCTCTTTCTTCTGCGAGGCCCTAAATTGGCTTGACATAACTCTAACAGGAACATTTGTTTAGCTGTTGCTCTTTTCACCATAGGGAATTATGGAATATCATCTATTCCAAAGACATTATTGAGCACCCACTATGTACCAGGTATTGAGCTAGGGTAATGGAGACACAAATGAATAAGACCCTGTCCTCAAGGTACTTAAAGTCTAGTAAGGAATGCAGATATGAAGACAAAGAAATTCAATCAGTCGTCTTGGGTAATATGGTGGAGTATGTACACAGCATAGTGAGACCTAAAAGAAGGAGTAACCCGTTGTAGCCAGGGAAAGAGTAAGGAACAGGAAAGACTTCATAAAGGAGGTGGCATATTTCGATTTTATAAATAAAAAGAATCATTTCAATAAAAAAAATGTTCCCCTAAGATTCACTGCCACTTGTTTTGGCAACAGCACCATTGATTCTGCATATACTTTGGCTCTCTTTTATTGACTTGGATCTACTTGTACTTTGAAAATTAGTTTTGAGATCTTAATTGTAAAATCATGTATCTTAGATTCATTGAATTTACCTTGAAAGCTAAAATGCTTATGTTCTTCATCCTTCAGTTAATGCATATATTTGGTTGCTTAACAATGGAACATTTTTGTATTACTTGTGTCATCACAGATAGGAAACTTCTTGGAAGGGGATCCCCTTGTTGTTATAAACTTCCTGGTAAGCTTTGAAAGCTTATTTCAAGAGGTACATGCTGGAAGGTGAGGAATGAGAAAGCATTTGGGCTGCAAAGCCCTTTAAGCAACAACTGCCTCAGACCCTCAGTTGCATTTCTTACCTTCTGTGAGCTGGGTAAGCTCATATCACCACAGCCTTGACATTCCCTCTCTATTGATGAGAATCAAAACCAGAGTAGAACAGCATTTCTGTGTGTGTGTGTGTGTGTGTGTGTGTGTGTGTGTGTGTGTGTGTGTATTCAAAGACCTATTTATAGTATCTGAACCTGGCTTGAACTCTAACTACTGCACACAAACTGGAATCCTTGGTGTGATAGACTTTCACAGGACTATGCAGCTGAAGTGCTTTTTATCTGTTTAGAAAAACTAAATTCAGCCGGGATCGGTGGCTCAGCCTATAATTCCGCACATTGGGAGGCTGAGGTGAGTGGATTGCCTGAGCCCATGGGTTCGAGACCCGTCTGGGCAACTTGGAGAGACCTCATCTCTACAATAAATCAAAAAATTAGCCAGGTGTGGTAGCACGCACCTGTAGTTCCAGCTACTTGGAAGGCTGAGGCGGAAGGATCGCTGGCGCCCAGCAGGTCAAGGCTGCAGTGGCCGGGAGCGGCCACTGCACTCCAATCTGGGTGATAGAGTGAGACCCCAACCCCCCATAAAAACCAAAACTAAATTATTATTTAAATACTCTCTTTCCACATGTCTCTCAAATAGCTTATAGCTAACTTTTTTGGAACATGTGCTTATACCTTGATGATCTTGGAAAATATTAAAAAGTAGCATATAACAATGATTACAATCCAAGGGAGGTTTCAAAGAAAGTGACTGGCCAGAGCATCTTCTGGGATGCTTTCTTTCTTAAAAAGTTTTTTTAAAATATTTAATTGACAAACGAAAATGGTATGTATTCAAGGTTTATGATGTGAGGATTTGATATTGTGTACTGATTACCAAAGTCAAATTAATTAACACATCCATCATCACCCATAGTTACCATTGTGTGTGTCAAGGGGGATAAGGATACTTAAAATATCTTTGAGTAAATTTCAAGTAAGCAGAGCAGTATTATTAACTATAGTCACCACGCTGTCCATTAGATCCCCAGAACTTACTCATCTTGTAACTAAAGGTTTGTGCCCTTTGACTGACATCTTCCCTTTACCCCAACTTCCCAGCCACTGGCAATCACCAGTTTACTCTCTAATTCTATGAGTTTGACTCTTTTAGATTCCACATATAAGTAATACTATACAGTATTTGTCTTTCTGTGTCCGGCTCATTTCATGTGGCATAATGTCCTCCAAGTTCATCCACTTTGTTGCAAGTGGCAGAATTTTCTTCTTTTATGACAATAATATTTCATTGTATGTATGTATATATATGATGTGTATATACATACACCACCTTTTCTTTATTCATCCTTCAGTAGACACTTAGTTGTTTTCATACCTTAACCATTGTGAATAATGCTGCATGAACATGGAATCACAGATATCTCTCTGAGATACTGATTTCATTTCTAGGATACTTCTAAGTCATTTCACTGATGAGCATTTGTACTTCATGTTTACAAGTGAATGTAAGCTAATTTAATTTGCTATTAGCTTAATGATGACTTTTGTGAAACCAAAGGAGAGTAGGTCTAAGAGAAACAAAGCTATTTGGCACTAGGCAAGAAAGTCAGTGCCCATTCTTGTTATATATGCAACTTTCCAGTGAGAATCAAAGTAAATAAGATGAGAAAAATGATCACCTACTGATCCGAAAAGTAAGCTGTCCAGTAATGTGTTTTAGAGAGAAAGAGAGAGGGTGAGGGTGAGGGTGGGGGCAGGAGAGAGAGAGAGAGAGAGAGAGAGAGAGAGAGAGAGAGAGAGAGAGATGAAAGAGAGAGAAAGATCCTCTCATTGGCTTTACCATTTGCAAAGTACTTGAAAATCTGCCTCAGCAAAATCTCCTCTATTTGGACTAATGGGGGTGGGGGCAGGCAGACCAATCTGAATTAGTGACAGGTTGGAATTCTGGAATGTTTTAAAACATGCCCTTTTATTAGTTGAAGTCTATGTGTACCATAACTCAAACTAACTGCTCACAGTGGTTCCCAAGAGAGATCCTCAGAGACTTGCTTTCATGAATAGATAAGACCCATTTGTTATTAACGGTATCCATGACTCATAAACAATGTGCTGAAGTCCTTAGAAACTGTGTGTTCCCTTAAGATGAAAATGCATTTGTGATGTGATTTAAAGAATCCTGTTTAACAAACTTTTTCCTCATGGAAAGTGCAAAGAGTTCTGTCTTCAGAATCTCATACACACACAGTTGGTAGTGCATGGGGGACTGGGATGTGACTGCACTGGTAGGGCAAGGTAAAAGGGGCTCTCTCAGCTATCTCTGTCAAGAGATGCATCGAAAGTAGACTTAGAAATACCCCCATCTCCACCTCAGTCTCTGCTGAAGTACTTCTGGCAGCAGGAATGGAGATCATTATCTCTAGAGGCTGGTCAGTGCTAATGTTTGGAAACGGTTTTCCTTTCCTCTCCATTACTTGATGGGCAGACAGTTCCTCTAAGTCGATCTGAGTATGAACTTGCCATATTAATATCATTTCCCTCCCCAGACTCCTCCACTTGGATGTGAAAACAGGAAGTTTATCTTGATTACCCACCCATCTCATTTTTTTCTCCCATTGGTTCCTTTCTCTTCTTGGAGCCCCATAATAAAAAAAAAAAGTGGGAAACAAATGGTTAACTAGAAAACAAAATTGCCCCTTCCTGTGTTATTTGTCTACTTTTAAAGAGTTGTGGATGATCCTAAGCCTTTTTTTAAAGTCAGAGTCTCATTCTGTTGCCCAGGCTAGGGTGCAGTGGCACGTTCACAGCCACTGCAGCCTTGACTTGCTGGGCTCAGGCAATCTTCTGCTTCGGCTTTCTAGGGGTAGCTGGAACTACAGGTGAGAGCCACCATGCCCAGCTGATTTTTTGATTTATTGTAGAGACGAAGTCTCACCAAGTTGCCTCGGCTGGTCTCAAACCCCTGGGCTCAGGCAATCCTCTCACCTTGGCCTCCCAAAGTGCTGGGATTACAGGCTTGAGCCACTGTGCCCGGCCTGATCCTAATTCTTAAAGATTCAATAGAACGAAAATTTTTGAATGTATGACAAGCAGTAGTTGAGATATTTTGTGAGAAATGGATCATGAACAGTACCTGGTCAAATCACACTGTGTGGACAGCCTGCCTCCCTCCATCTCAAAATGCACTCACCTTTGCTCTGTTAGGTAATGTAAATATCCAGCTGCCTCTCCATATCAAGGTTGAATGTTTGTCTTCTCTTGTCTTTTTGGCCTTGACATGCCTGACCACATCATGAAGGGTCTGTATTGCAATGTAAACTTCAGCAAAGAGTTTGTGTTTGCTAATCTTTGTACAATTCTCACAAAAGAGTATTCAATAAGCATTTAATATTTTTAATTGTGACAAACACATATAACAAAATTTATCTTCATAACCATTTATGCATAGTACTGTTAAGTGCTTCACATTATTTTGCAGCCAATCTCCAAAACATTTTCATCTTGCAAAACTAAAACTCTGTATCATTACACAGTAACTACCCATTCCTTCCTCCCCTCCCCCTTCCCCAGAACCTGGTAACCCTTATTCTACTTTCTATCTCTATGGATTTGACTACTCTAGATACTTTGTATAAGTGGAATAATACAGTATTTATTTTTTTGGTGACTGGATTATTTCACTTGACATAATGTCCTCCAGATTCATCCATGTTGTAGCATGTGTCAGAATTTCCTTTCTTTTAAGGCTAAATAATATTTCATTGTATGTATTTTGTTAATCCATTCATCTGTTAATGGACACTTAGATTGCTCCTACCTTTTGTCTATTGTGAATAATGCTGCTATGAACATTGGTGTACAAATACCTGCTGGAGTTTCTGCTTTCAACTCTCTCATGTACCTGGCAGTGGAATTGCTGGATCAAATGTTAATTCTATTTTAAGTTAATTGAGGACAATAGTGATTCTAATGAGACTTAGGAGAAACATAAACTAGATGCAATGATATATCATAGTCTCTCATTTCTCTCATATCTATTGAGTACCTACCATGTGCTTGGTGCTGTGTCTGTTAGAACTTAGGACCATACAGTTCCTTCTTTCCTCTCACTAGAATATGACCTTTATCAGGGTAGAGATTTTTGTCTATTTATTTCTTCTTTACTCCTCCATGCCCAGAACCTGGGATAGTGCTTGACATTCATTCATTCATTTGTCCAGCAAATACTTACTGAGTACTTGGTATATACCAGGTACAAAATGATCATGAAGGCGACCATGAAAGTCAGTTAAGAAACCAATGTTTCTTGTCTGCTTGGTTAACGGGCAGAGTTGATGAAAGGAGACAACAGGGTCTTTCCCAATCACTTCATCCTGCATCAGCTAAACATTGATGGCCCTTTTGCAAAGGGGGATGGGGGAAATTTAGGACTAGAGGAGAGAAGCTCAGCTAGAAGAGAAGATCAGTGGAAGCAGAAGCCTTTTCCAAGTGATTGTGGATGGGCAGTTGCCCATTCACCAATGCCGAAGCCATTTTTTAATTAGGAGGAAAACAGAAAGTAGTGCCTGATTATTCAAACCAGCTGCTTATCTTTATAGGCCACAGTCAACCTTTACCTGAAAAGATCTTTGTTTTTGTTTTTGCTTTTTCAGTTTTGCCTCAAATCTGAGTGAAGAGATGGAGAGCCACTATTGTCCAAGCAGGATCTTCAAATTAAGGGACTTAGGAAACTAACCCAATTGTTACTTGGTACTCAGTCAATTCCACCTAGTTCAGCAAAGGGTATCTCCAGAATATTCTCAGAGTTTTCTGGGGCTCAAAAAATGGTGAGTTCATTGAACAATGCCCATTTAATTCCCTTCTTTTAATCTATCACAAGATATGCTGTTGGAGAAATTTGGTGGGTTAGGGGGCTATCAGGGAACTATTTAGGATTCCTTCCAGTTAAACCCGCAAAAGCATTTTGCAGGCTCATGCTGGCTCCTGATATGCCACATTACCTCTCCCTTCTGTGAGCCATAGAGATTTCCCATGACTAAAATAACCACCACTGCCTACCATTTCTTAGGGTCCTTTTTGTCTCCGGACTGGCCTGTGTAGTAGAATGCAATCTCTCTAGCTATACTCTTCTTGCTGTCCTCCCAAATACCACTGATACCATGGAGATAAAAGTCACAAATACGGAAAACAGTTCAACAAACTGGAGACATTTCACAAACATTCTTGTAATCAATATCCTTGTTTCCGTTCCTGAAGGTACCCTGAAGCCCCAGTTGTCTTCAGCTTTCTTTTATCTGTGAGGTTGGTGTTCCTTCTTGCTTATAAAATAAGGCTACGCTAATTAGCCTAGCATTCAAAGCCTTCTATATGCAGACTAAGGTCTACCACTTCATTATCTTCTCCCATTCACCTCCTAGTCTAACAAACTGTCTGCTTTTGTCAAATGGTCTACGAATTATTTCCTCCAAAACTATTTTCATTCTTGTTTCCTGATTTTGGTTCACATTAATTCCCTCCAGCTCTCTACCCCTTCTTCAGGGCTTGGAGTCTTACTGTTTGTGACCACCTTGACCCTTGGGGTAGAATTGTGCCCCCCTTGGAATTCCGATAATCCTCTAGATTTAACACATGGAAGTACATGTATGTGCATGTGCCCCTAAAGGCAAGCACTTCTTTATATCTCTAGGACTAACACAGTGCCATGCACTAAGTAAATATTCAGTAAACATTTATTTTTAATGATGATGTCATGTTCTTGAAGCCTGTTCTTTCTTTTCCTAGGTAATATTTACTTGCATGAATGAAGTGCTGCTGAGACTTGCTCATGTTTTTTAAAAAGATGAAGATGGTGATGACTCAGTGGCAAGATCTTCTGGCAGAGAATTCATCTTGAAAATACTTGTACTATCCTAGCAACACACGTGTAACAAGAGGAAACAGCCAGAACAGTCTTAAGATAATGCAGGGCAGATTTTAGAATTTTAGTAAGCAGGACTTTTTCTTTCTTTCTTTCTTCTTTCTTTCTTTCTTTCTTTCTTTCTTTCTTTCTTTCTTTCTTTCTTTCTTTCTTTCCTTCCCTCCTTCCTCCCTTCTTTCTCTTATTTTCTTTTCTTTCTCACTTCCTCACTCTCTTTTTTCTTTTATTCTCTCTTTCCTTCTTCCCTTCCTTCCTCTCCCTCCCTCCCTCTTTCCCTTTATTTTTTTTCTCTCCCTCCTTCCTTCCCTTCTTTCTTCCCTCCCTTCCAGTGATTAAACACTGGAATGAGCTACAGAGGAAGATTATTGAAAAAATGGGAGGAGTGGACAATTTATGCATTCATTCAAAGGAAAACTGGGAGGCAAAGTAAAGGAAAGGGGAAAAGTTTAAGTATCAGGGATTTGGCATTTATCCATAGCAAACAGAGGAAGGCGGATAAAAACCTTTCCTTCCTTCTCTCTTTCTTTTTTGGACTTTCTGGTCTCTCAACAGCTTCCCCAGCAGGATGAAGAGGCTTGTGGTGGGTGGGGCTCTTTCTTCACTGTGTTGTAGAGTCATCAAGCAGGCCAATAAAATTTTTAAAAAAAGACTGCAGATGTTTTTCTCGGTGAAGAAGGGGTTGGAACAGTTACTGAGTAACAGTTTCTCTGTTAATGTGGATATACCTTCGGTGCCAAAAAGACCCAAAGAGGCTGGCAACTTTAGCTTTGATATACTTCACCCAAAGAAGTGAGGATGGGGTTGGGGAAGAAGCTACTACGGCATCAGTAGTTGGAAAAAGACAGATTCACATAAATGGCAGGACAAGAGGTAAAAGAACAACAAAAAAAGTAATATAAAAATCACTGAAGGGAAAACAAGGAAACAAAAAATAAAATGTTAAAGGGACACTACATAGGAAGCAAGTGTGGAAAGTTTTCTGTGATTAGATTCTTGGGGGAAAAAATAGACAAAGTGGTATAAAAATATGTCAGTTCCAGAAACATCTAATCTAGAACTGTTCATTTATAAAATAATTTTAGGTGTTTAAGACTAGAAATTTGTATTTTCAGTAAGTTGTTCTGCTTATTCTTGAGATCAAGCGAGTTTGGGAAGCACTGGCTTATAATAATAGAAGGAGTTTCATCAAAGTGCAGGAACAGCAACCAATGATTTTGTTTGAAAGACAATTCATGCAAAAAAAAAAAAAAAGAAGAGATTAAAAAAAAACTGAAAATTTAAACTTGAGAATGAACAATTACACCAGGCATGGTGGCTCATGCCTATAATCCCAGCTCTTTGGGAGGCTTATGTTGGGAGGACTGCTTGAAGCCATGAGTTAGAGACCTATGTGGGCAACATAGCAAGACCCCTGTCTCTACACAAATAAATAATAGACTTTAAAAACAGAATAAATGATTATATTTATTTTTTATCCCTCTTGCTTCCACAATGATTTAAGGTAACATAGTGCTTATTTACTGTTGGCTTGGCACTTCACATGTATTTTCTCATTTCACACCCACAACAAGGCTGGGCACGGTAGCTCATGCCTATAATCCCAGCATTTAGGGAAGTTGAGGTGGCAGGATCACTTGAGTCCAGGAGTGCAAGACCAGCTTAGGCAACAATAGCTAGAACTTGTCTCTACAAAAAAAAAAAAGAAAGAAAGAAAAGAAAAGAAAGAAAGAAAGAAAGAAAGAAAGAAAGAAAGAAAGAAAGAAAGAAAGAAATAGCCAGGATGGTGACATGCGCCTGTAGTTCCAGCTACACAAGAGGCTGAGGCAGAAGGATTTCCTGAGCCCAGGAGGTCAAGGCTGTGGTGAGCTGTGATCATGCCACTTCATGCCATTGCACTCCAGCCTGGGCGTGCATGGGACACCCAGGGTTTAACAAAAGCAAAAACAAATCAAAACATACAACAATCATCTGAGGTAGTAACTACTGTTATTATCTCCATTTTATAGATGAGGAAACTGAGACTCGGAAAGGCTAAGATAGGAAAGGGTAGAACTTGGAGCCAAGCATAAGTATATCATTTCCAGAAACTCTGCTCTTGTTTTACTATACTGTTCGAACACCAAAACAAACAAACCAGAAAAACCCAGAAACAACAGCAAAAACAAAAAATACAAGTAAGTAAAGAAATTTAGGTGAAGAAAAAAATAAAGGAAGGAAAATGGGTGAACCTGGGGGTGAGGTCCTGTGCTTTGATTAGAAGTGGGCCACAAATTTGGTTGTGAGCTTTGCAACAGCCAAAGCCAAAAAGGAAGTATGTCTTAATCAGCACATCCATAAGATAAAAGCAACCCCACTTTTTAGGAGAAGCATAGCAATATCTGGTAGAGTTTCCTGAGAGAAGTGTTCCTTGTGGTACTGCAAACAGAGGAGAAATGCTTCTATTGAAAGGAATTTACTGTTTATTAATTTTTTTTAATTTGGGGAAGTGTTTTTAAAAGGAAATAATTTAAATATGGGTGATAATATTATTCCCTTACAAATATGTTTTACAGTTCACACTTTTATAATAAAATAATAACGTGTAGTTTTTGTCCTTGGAGATCTTAAATAAGAGTGGCTATTTCTCTGACTCAAATGCCTGAAGGCAAGGACGGGCTTAAGGGGGCCCCTTCCAACTCTGGGCCTGCTATTCTATACTTCTGTAGCTGTGCAAACACTTCTACCTGGGGCAGCTTAACTAGTCTTAAAGACTCAGCCACAGCGATGGCAATGAATGCTTCCATTGTGGAAATCCTTTCTGATAAAATAAATGTTTAAAACACACACACACACACACACACACACACACACACACACACACACACACAGTAAAACAAAACCCCACAACATTTGGGATTAAGACACACCCAAGTAAGACATTTGCAGAAACAAAAGTTTTCCTCAGTAAATGCTTGTCACTGGGGATGGAGAGTTAGCACTTAGGCACCACTCATTTAACTCTGAGCGCGTTTGCTGAAGTCCTTTGTGTCTTAGATGTCAAAGAGATCTTTTCTAAGGGCGCCATCAGCACCACCTCAGGGGTGATGTTTTAAGCCTAATGTGAAAAAGAGAGCTTCTCTAAAACTTCTTATATGATTAACACGGTTGAATGCCCTTTATGACAAAGCATGGGGAGTGCAAATAAAATTCTCCTCAGAAGGAGACCTTCCCCCTCTTTTTTTTCTTAAATCATTTCTTAGCAATGTAGCATAAGAAAAGAACTTTCACATTTCGAGGTGGGGGGAAGCCCAGGGAGATACAGTTATGCAGTTTAAACTGACCAAACTCATTACGAATTGGGTCAAATGGCTCAGAGGAGGCTTTCTTACTACATGTAGTTAGACTGCAACCCGTAAAAGGTGAGAATCAAGTTAACATCATTGTGTGCATTAGGAAACGTTGTGCAGCAATAACTAATACAAACACATTTGCCTTTTAGAGTCTGTTGGGATCTTTGACCTTCTGGCTAGTATGATGTGTCCAGGAAGAAGGCACACAGAAGGCTTCTCTTAAAAGGGACTGAGGTGCTTGCCTCTACAAAGAGGGGCATGGTTCTGTCTCTGTCAAGCAAAAGACTTCATCCTTACAACAGAAGGCGTCACCCTCTGGAGTGTTTGATGGACTGCTACTCCACCAGGTTTCCCCTTTATAAACAGAGTCCAGCCGCCTTGGCCTTATCTACTTGATTCTAAAATAGCTCGTCAATTTAATAGCATTCAGCTTGTTTATGCACACACAAGGCCCTTTGAAAATAACCCTTTTCATGTCGCCAAACAGGCATTTTGAAATCAACTAATTGGATGGTTGTCTGAATTCAACTCGTTGTTTTAAAAATAACCAGTTGTTCCACTGAATTACATTTTTTTACCCCCAAGCCAATTGGTGTGTGTAGACAGAGTTTGAGTCAATCCAGATGGCTGGCTGCATTTTTGACTTGAACTGACTGGATGTTTTGTGGTCAGATATATACAGCTCTTGATAGCCACTGGGGAAATGGAGTAGAAGGGAAGGAAGGTGTAGGAAAGTTAGAAGAAATTATATCAACAAAAGTTTCCATCTTGAGTGCTGTGGATACAGACATTTTCTGTAATCAATCCTCCCTCCCCCTCAAAACACATGCACGTACATACACATGCGTACGCGTGCGTACACACACACACACACACACACACACACACACACACACACACACACACACAACAGTTAGGAAAACAGAAATAAAGTAATAACATCCCTCCCAGCTGGCTCTGCTCACGGCTGTGGGTCTTTCTTTCTCTCCATGAATTTCTTCACTGCTTGGGTGGCCTGTAGAGGGATTCTGGCAACGCAGCTTCATCGGTTTAGCTCCCTCTTAGGCTGACTTTTCCTTCCTGTGGGGAGCTCTCCTTTGAGGGGCTCAGTGTTCCTTTCTGTCTGCTAAAGGCAAGGCAGGAAGAAGAGGGCTTCGGTCAGACCTGTACCCCTTAATTCCAAGCATGAGGCCTGACGCTGACCCATGTAACCACTTTTCCTGAGGGAAACTGTGAATTTCCTGTAATGAATGTAACCAGTTCTCCCTACTCAGACGTTACTGGTACATTTTGAGAAATTCCGAGTGTTTTTAATCATCTATAGTCCCCATAATTAGCTGTCAAATTCCTCCGACCTGAGGAGGTGCAATTCAGATGCTTTCAAAGGCTACTTCTTTCAGACTTATCATGTTGATTTCTTCATTTACCTTTACCGATAACAGGATGAAAGTAGAACAGAGACAGACTTTCTCTGAGCCACTTATACTTAGGTTTTCCACTTGTGAGCAAGAAAACATTCTCTAAATATGTAAAATTATACGGTGAGGGTGATTTCCAAAATCTCTTCCACCTTTTTTCCACAAATTCTAAATGAATTGTATGATACAAACTCACTTTTCTACTGCCTATGTTGTACCTTTTCTGTCTGTGCAAAGGCCATTGTTTGCAGTGAAGTGAAGAGCACAAGAAATATTCTGAAATTTGGTCCTGTCTATATTGTTCTCAACTTTTCTCTCTCATCTAGTAAATCCCAAATTGCCATGCTTTTCATAACATGTCATTTTTCATGTCTGACTCTTTAAGGTAAGTATTGATTCCCTTGAGCCTTCCATGGACATCTGGATAGCATTCAAAACTTTTTGCCGATGACATTTAGGTTTTAAAGCACTGCCACATGACTTGTTGGGATTTCTTTGCTTTGCTTTTTTTTTTTTTTTTAAGACTTGGGATATAGTCCTGTCTTCATTACTGAACTGATATATGACCTTGGGATGATCATTTTGCTTGTTTGAACCTCAGACTTTTTCATCACTACTATGGAGGTAATAATACTTGCTTGCCTGGTCTATTTCATAGGGCTGTTGGAAAGGACAATCTGGATAAGGTATGAGGAAGTCCTTTGTCAGAAGTATGGAGTCTTAAACAAATGTAAGAGGTTCTGAAAGGAGACAGTTTAACTGGGATCATTAGGCAGTCCTGGAAACTTGGCCCTTCTTTCTCAGAGTAAGAGGTTTGTTGTCAGGTCCCTAAATTGTACTACTTGTTACCATTACCTTAATTCCTGTTTATTGAATGGAAACACCCCAAAATATCAAATTCCAGGAATAAGTGGTATTGCCTCAGTTTTGAAAATCAATAATATTAGTACAGGGATTTAAAAATGTGGCAGGCTTGAATTTGTTTTAATATCAATGATACTATGAATGTGCTAAAGTACATCAGTAATATAAGTTGTGTTTGCAGCAAAACTAAGATGAGAAATGGAGACCTCTCAGGATTTCAGAATTATGGCTGCTTCAGGTATGAATGTAATGCTGCTCATGGAAAAATACTCTGCTAATCTTCTCATTTTAGGGTCAAGAGCTAAACCATTTCTGTGAAAATACGCAGAAAAACAATAGGCAATTCCATCCTTTATTTTTTTATTTTTCTCTTTAACTGGCTCAGGGTTTCCCATTCTTGAGTGTTGTAGGAGCACTTGATAAGCCCCAGATGGTTTAGAAGCACACAGATAATATATCTGCTTTATATTATCATCTTGTCTAGCTCCTTGCATGTGATTAACTGACCTTTTCTGCCATAGGAGCTGTTACACTGAGGAAGACGAACTTTCCCTTCCACATATGGGATAAATGTTTTCCCTTTACACATAGACTATCAGCCGAGAGATTGACATTGTTTCCAGTTGTCAAGAAATCATTGGTCGTTTTCCTCTGAAGAAGAGTCATTTCATTGCCTAGTATTGAGCAGAAGAAAAGGAAAGTAAATATGGCATAAAGTAGTAAAAAAAGAAATGGTATGAATATATGTGAATTTGACAACGAAGTTTAAAACTGGGGTCGATATGGCTGTAAGCTCAAATTTGAAAACTGTTTTTCAGAAGTGAATTTGAGCTCCAGTAGTTACATCCAGGAAATACAAGCCATTACTAAGGCTGGGAATTGAGGGTAAGGCCAAAAAAAAAAAAAAAAAAGGTCTGGAAATGTAATTGTAATTGGGGAGGCCAAACAACAGAGGTTAAGGCCTGGGAAATGGAAAGGCAAATCGGTGTCTGAGAATTCCTGGGCCTGTAGCAGGTCTCTTGCTGAACCCAGGCCATCACTAAACACTGCTTAGCTCTCATACTCTCCACATGGACCTGTTTTATGGAGAGGCTGAAGGAAGACTAAGCTGGAGCCAAGACTGTGAAGTTAAAGGAAACCCTCTGAGAGCATATCCTCCCTTCAAATTTATAAATCTGCAAACTCTTGAGAATTTGGCACTCTCAAAAGCTACCATTGTGTCAAACCTGACAGTAAACTCACAACCAAGAACGCAAGATCCCAGTTATGCCTCATCACTCTGGTGATTAAAAACTAACCTAAGAAGCCGGGCTCGGTGGCTCAGCCTGTAATCCCGCGCCTTTGGGAGGCTGAGGTGAGTGGATTGCCTGAGCCCGTGGGTTCGAGACCCGCCTGGGCAGGCGAGACCTCATCTCTACAATAAATCAAAAAATTAGCCGGGCGTGGTAGCGCACGCATGTAATTCTGGCTACTCAGAAGGCTGAGGAGGAAGGATCGCCGGAGTCCAGCAGCTCGAGGCTGCGGTGGCCGGGAGCGGCCAGTGCACTCCAGTCTAGGTGACAGAGTGAGACTCCAACTCAAAAAAACAAAACAAAACAAAACAAAACTAACCTAAGGATCATGATGATGAGAACTTTGCCCTCAACACTATATCACTCAGGCTTAGAACACAGTGACTGTTCAATAAATGTTAACAACAAACCAATAATAAATAAAGAAGTCAATGAAGAAATATTTATTAAAACAAACAAAGACAAATCCTGGCTTTGGTGACCTTTAAAAGAAGTAACCCTAAGGTTCACACAAGACTGTGAATGTCTATACTGTGTCAAACACTTTATCTGTATTATTTCTAGTCCTCTGAAACTCCTTGTAAGGTTATATTTTTCCTAGCATACAGAGAAGGTGAAAAAATGTACAGTGAACACTAGTGTACCCACCAGCTATATTCTACAGTTAGCACTGTACTATACTTGTGTTATCACATGGATCTATATATGCATCCATTCATTGGCCAAGATTAAGTTTTTTAAAATTGTGGGAAGAATACATAACACGAAATCTCCCCTCTTGATAAGTTTAAAAGCAGGCCGGGCTTGGTGGCTCAGCCTGTAATTCCAGCACTTTGGGAGGCCGAGGTGAGTGGATTGCCTGAGCCTGCGGGTTCAAGACCCGCCTGGGCAACTTGGCAAGACCTCTTCTCTACAATAAATCAAAAATTAGCCAAGCGTGGTAGCATGCACCTGTAGTTCCAGCTACTTGGAAGGCTGAGACGGAAGGATCGCCGGAGCCCAGCAGGTCGAGGCAGTGTGGCTGGGAGCGTGTCACTACACTCCAGTCTGGACGACAGAGTGAGACTCCAACTCAAAAAAAAAAAAAAAAAAGTTTAAAAGCATACAACACATTATTGTTGACGGTGGGTACAATATTGTACAGCAGATTTCTAGAGCCTATTTATCTTGCTTGATCGAAACTTTATGCCCTATCTCCTTTTCTCTTTAGCTCCTGGTAACCACCATTCTACTCTCTGTTTCTATGTATTTGACCATTTTAGATACCTTGTATAAGTGGAATCATGCAGTATTTGTCTTTCTGTGCCTTGCTTATTTCATTTACGTAATGCCCTCCAGGTTCATCCATGTTGTCACAAATGACAGGATTATCTTCCTTTTTTAATGTATAAATAGTATTCCGTTGTATGCATATACCATCATTTTCTTATCCATTCACCTCTCCATGGTCATTAATTTCCACATCTTGGCTATTGTGAACAGTGCTTCAATGAATATGGGCGTGCCAATATTTCTTTGAGTTTCTGCTTTTAATTATTTTAGATAAATACCCATAAGGATTGCTGGATTATATGATAGTTCTATTTTCAATTTTTTGGAGACCTTCCATACTGTTTTCCATAAGTGGCTACACGGTTTTATATTCCCACGAACATTGTGCAAGGTTTCCAATCCCTCCACATCATTGCTAATACTTGTGGTCTTTTGAAGGTTGAGTTTATAATCCTCATTTTGTAAGTGAATTCTCAGTCAGATAAGGCTGCCTGCTCAAGGTCACCTAGCTAGTAAGTAATAGATTTGGAATTTGAACTCAGGATTATCTGACTCTGGAACCTATGGCCATTCCACAATACTGTGTTGGTTCTTGTGACCAGTGTGTTGCAACATAAGTTAAAGCAAGTCAACTGGAGAGTGGGTTGAAATTGGCTGGGAGGTTGAAATTACTAGCATTGAAGCCAAAGAAACAACTTAGGAAGGGTAACTTTAGCCTTTGATTCCAGAATTACAACTTGTAAAAAGCAGACTAATGCAAGGGGGCATGAATCTGTACATTCTATTTCATACATTAAACAGGAAGCGAAAAATCATTTCAGGAAATTTGTTGTTTTTAAGAATCATGTTTCATGATGTGTAGTGTGCCCAGTACAAATTCAGCACAATGCCTCACCATTTCTGTATATGTACAACATAGTACAAAAACTGAATGTAACAAAATAGAGCATGAAGAATAGGTTAAATTCTATTTCATATGCTTTGTTTACTAAGGAAGATAAATATGCAATACACTTCAGAAATATTTCCAAATAAGTGATCGATATAGGTTTTTTAACAGGGAAAAATTAATAATACATCCTCCTAAAAGTTTACTGCCATCATTTCCAAACAGTATAATAATCTTACCCCTATCCAGTGAGATTTAGAGAGAGTCTCTTACTTTTAGTACTCTACAATCTTCAGGAGTCAATATCAAAGCTTCAGTTATTTTAAAATGTTAATGAAATAATTTTTAAATCTCTGGTTTAGATTTCTGTAGATAAAATATGATAGAAGTGTATCTGTCTATATCTTCACTCTTGCAATATTGCTTACAACAAGCATTACTATCTTGCTCATTAGGAGAAAAATTCGATTTTTAATGTTGTTATACAGTACTCCGATTAAGAAGAGCATTGATCAGCCAATGAATATTTCTTGAGCATCTCCTATGGAGCCATTACTGGTGTCTGTGTCATAAGGGGTGCATTTTATCATGTCTTCAACAACTGAGTTCTAGGCACTGTTCTAGATGCTGTATTCAGAAGTATAAATTTCTTCTTCTCAAGGAGAAAATTTATTTTTTACTGGCAGAAACACAGACAGTCAGAAGTAGAAGGAATCTTAGAAACCATGTAGTCCATTATCTTCAGTTTATAATTGGGGAGACTGTGGTTCAGAAGTGTTAAGTTACTGATCCAGGGTCACAGTGCTCCGAGTGGCAGAACAAGAATGAGAAACCAGCTCTTTTGACTGCTGGTTCTCTGTTCTTTTGATTATTTGGGGAGACAAGATACTCCCACATGAAACAACTTCAAAACAATACCAGACAAAAAGCTGCTAACAAACCATATGGTATTAGCCATAAGTTTAACAGGAGTTAGAGAAGAACTGGAGACATCCAACAGAGCATAAATCTTCTGAGTAATGACATGCAATTTATTTATGGCAGGGGAGACTTGCTATGCTTCTGACATGTTGCAAGGATGAATGAGATGAAGGCATTCCAAGGAAGCAGTACTTCCCTCTGGATCTTATCATCTTGCTCTAAAAAGATATGTTTTGGTACATCGGCTAATATCTCTTTCATTTATAACAGAAAGCATGATATAAATTAGGAGGCAAATAATTGATAAAAATAAAATATGAAGGATATGGAGTTCAACCTCTGTTCATAATTTATATCAAGATCTTTTGAGATGCAAAAATCGCATGTAAACCACGTTTACTCTCTTCTGAGTATTTCTTGAATAAAAAAGAGCATTCCTGCGTGATAATTTTTATAGGTGAAATCTTTTAGCTACACGTTTACCTTTAAATAAGTTACCTATTATCAGAAAGTTTTTAGTGTGTTGTGATCTTAATAGGAAACTTCCATGAATAGTGACATGGAAATTTATTTTTGTGAGGAAAAGCATCATGGAAATTAATTGAAAAAACATTTACTAACTGACTCCTATGGGCCAAAGCACTGTGCACGTACTAAGGCAATGCTTCTCAAGTTATCTATAGTGAAGGATCAGTTTACTTTATATTATTTTTATTTTTTACTTCACATGGGCAAATGTTTTGGGAAAATATAATAAAATTAATTACTAGAAGAATTTTAAAATAAATACAAAAATAAGGTCATTTAAAAACAATTATTATATTCCACCGTGGGGCCAACTCATCATGTGCTTACAAGTGGCAGTTATATAAAAATGCTATAAGAGTTACTAAATTCTTACTCCTGGTAGCAGTCACAGATTGGTGGCAAACATGGCCTGAATCAGCAGCCTGCACTGTGAGTACTAAGTACTAGAGGAAATGCAGAAAAGAATCCTACAAATCCCTGCTCACTTAAAGCTCCCAAGTTATTGTAGGGACAAATAGGTAAACATACGTTTGCTGCACAACTCAATCTCAGTATTTGACATACAATGTGTTTACATGCACGTCACGTGGCTAGTGTCATGATCACTCCAAATTTGGTACAGTGAGACAAGCAGAGCCAGATCCTAGTTGGTAGGGCATGGAACAGTTTGGACCTGCTATCTCCCTCCTTTCACTGAGGGTCCCAACCATACTGCCTCTCAAGAATACAGCTCCTAAGCCAGGCTCGGTGGCTCAGCCTGTAATCCCGTGCCTTTGGGAGGCTAACGTGAGTGGATTGCCTGAGCCCGCGGGTTCAAGACCCGTCTGGGTAGAGAGACCTCATCTCTATAATAAATAAAAAAATCAGCCGGGCGTGGTAGCACATGCTTGTAGTTCCTGCTACTTGGAAGGCTGAGGCGGAAGAATAGCTGGAGCCCAGCAGGTCGAGGCTGCGGTGGCCGGGAGTGGCCACTGCACTCCAGTCTGGGTGACAGAGTGAGACTCCAACTCAAAAAACAAACAAACAAACAATCAAGAATACAGCTGCTAAGGGAGCTTTAACTACAGAGTTAGGGGTGGTGCTGGGGATGGCCATTTTTATGAGATGCTGCTTTTGAAATTCCCAAGACTTAGGAATGTGGAGAAGGCTTGGGAAATGTGATGGGAAAGGTTATCAAAAGTATGAGTTGTTATCTATGATGATGGCTGTCGGTTTCCTGTCATATGTTGCTTGGAATTCAGGAAGCTCTGGGGATAGGAAAGGACCTTATTAGAAGCAAACACATGAGATGTCAACTGTTAAATGCCAATTGGCTTATTGGGAACCCAGGCTCCAGAGCATGAAGACCCAGAAAAAACTTAGTGAAATTATTATAGGTTCTATACACCATACATCAAAATAAATATATTACATTACCTGAACCATTGTGTTTTTTGGGTCCACAATAATTCAAAGCAAAGCAAAGTATGTGTGAATTGCCATGTGGCACATAAACCCATGCCTCAGGCATCACCAGTGTTTGGATTTAAAGCTACTATATGCTCAATCACCAAACTACAAACCTCTTAAATTTTAATAGAAAACCAAATATCCTATGCAAGAGACATAAAATGTTAGATTTACATACAGTGTATTGTCCAATCAAAAAAAAATCAATGGACTGGGGTATGAATAAATATGTTAGAAATCTAGATCAATATCTCTTATATAAACAAACACAGAATAGAATAATTTTTTATTTGTAGTAATCAACATGACGCCACAGATAAAAATTTTAATAGTTTTTTTTCAAGCCTTGGACTCTGACTTACAAGAACCTCAGTATATTTTGTGGATTTAGTGAGGGCAGAGCATAGTCCCTGGTCTGAGGAGAGGCTATCCATCCACAACTCACAATGCAAGCATCTCAGCCGGGTCTATTAATTTTCCATACACATGGAGCCAAATTCTGCCTGGGATTATTATGCAATTTTCAAAAATGGCTCTAAGTCTTTCAACTTACAAAGTTACCATTGACATGCACTGGCCTGCTGGCTGGGATGAATGAATGAACACTCTTTCCCAAAGGACCATAATTCATTCTCTGATCATAGCTTATACATTTGGGAGCATTGGAATCAGTGCGCCTGGCGCCTCCCCTCCCCTCCACCCCACAAAGGAGTCATACACTGCAAGAGAAGGGGAGACAAAGTGGCTGTGTGCCATAGAGTGCAGAGGTGTGGCTAGGGAGGTGTTGACTGTGAGCCGTACCAGTCTAACATATAAGCAACTGTCTACATGATGTGATTTCAGGTGCACCAAAAAAGGCCTCATTGCCCCTCAGTTTAAACACTCCCTTCCCACTGGTGGATGCCTGGAATTCCACAGTTTTTAGAGCTCTGTTCCTTTGGTTTAAAGCTTTGATCCTGTTAAAATACTCATACCCCTGGGTGGGCAGCCCCATTATATCCTATCAACCATACACACTGTAAGCAGATGAGTTTTAAGGCTTCTTCTCTTAGAGCAGGTTTTTAAAGTGGAGTTCAGGGCAGAAGATATTGTGTACCTGAGGGAGATGGGGAAAGGAGACCATCACCTGGGGGGCAAAAGGAACTGGACCCAAGACAAACAATGTGTGCGTGTGTGGCCGTGTGCATGACTGTGTATGAGCTCCTCCCATGGCGGCAGCTGTTGAACACCCTTTCTTAACCCTCTCCCAGAAAACTTGATTTATGCTGCTTTTGGAGCCATGGAACCAGACTCCCCTCCCAGCTACAGCAAGATAATAGCTGCTGGCTACAGCTGGGAATTTTCGAATTCTTTCAAACTGGAGAGTAGGAGCAAAAGGTGAAGAAAAGTTCTTGTGAGCCTGCTGTGCTAGGTAGCCTTCCAAAGAGAAAGATGGGGCCCAATGGTGGTGTTCTCTAAATGCTTCCAACTGGGCCTGAAAGCACAGAATCATGAATTGGCGAAAGTGAACACTGGCTTAATCAGCACATCCTTTTGCGTTTGTAGACTGATTGTTTCTCTTTGTCTTTTCTAGCTGAAGAGTAAGGGTGAGTCATTGGCCTTACTTCTAAAATGAGCCTTGAAAGGTAAGATAGTTGTTTATGCAGAGAAGAAAAAGAAAATCCAGTTTTAATTCACAGTAGCCTATCTGGGCAGTATATAGTATATAATGTAACAGAATTTGTAATGTGTACATATGGACATAGAATGTGGAATAATACACATTGGAGACTTGCGAGGGTAGGAGATTCGGAGGAGGTGAGGGATGAGAAGCTGCTTAATGTGTATAATGTGCATAATTCAGGTGATGGTCGCACTAAAAGCACAGACTTCACTACTGTGCAATACATATCCATGTAACAAAACTGCACTTGTGCCTGTTAAATTTACACAAATTAAAACAAAAATAATGTAACAAATTTTATACTTTGGTTAAGGAACTAGATTTTCATCAGTAAAATTCCACGTTACTTGGTAGGCAGAGTGGATAGCTGCTCATGGCATTCCTGCAAATTTTTCTTATCAAAAGCCTATCACTCAATGCCTGTTTCAGTGCCTGAAATTCCACCATTAAAGTCATTGCTAGGGGGCTGGAAGGTTAGAAAGTCTTTGAGAGGCACTTATAAAAATGGAACCACTCCTTAAACCTAGCTAGTTTTATTAACTCCTACCTTAGGTTGGCTAAAAGCCCTGAAGTAGCTGCTTAGAGTGGGAGCAAAAGCTTTCAAGCCAAAGAAATATCTCTCCAAACCTCAGGGCCAGTATGCCGATGACCCAGCCCAAATCCTAGCCATTCACATACCACCCTTACGCATTTTGTTATATCTTCATATTCCCAATATTATTTAATATTTTTCTTTAAACCAGCTCACATTTTTTTTTTTGCTATTACACTTTATTTTGCGCATGATTTGATATACAAAGGAATGAAGAACGTTAAAATGGTTAATATATGAGTAACTTGAAAATTCTCTGGCCGGGCTTGGTGGCTCAGCCTGTAATCCCGCGCTTTGGGAGGCTGAGGTGAGTGAATTGCCTGAGCCCGTGGGTTCGAGACCTGCCTGGGCAACTTGCCGAGACCTCATCTCTACAATAAATCAAAAAGATTAGCCGGGTATGGTAGTGTGCACCTGTAGTTCCAGCTACTTGGGAGGTTGAGGCGGAAGGATCTCCGGAGCCCAGCAGGTCGAGGCTGCGGTGGCCGGGAGCATGTCACTGCACTCCAGTCTGGGCAACGGAGTGAGACTCCAATTCAAAAAAAAAAAAAGAAAAGAAAAGAAAAGAAAATTCTTTGAAAGGTAAATGATTATTTTAATAAAAATAATTACAATGTGTTGTAGAGTTCACTTTTTTAAATTTAAATAAATTTATCACAGCGCTACCTACTTAGCTTTGTCCTAATGAAATCATGGGTTGGATGCAGTAGTTACCTATATTTTTTTCTAATTCAACATTAAAATAAATTTTTATTAAAATAAAAACATCTATTGAGCACCTACTACATGCCAAGCATTACTTAGAAATCAGAAATACAGTAGTAAGATAGACAATAGCCTTGCTCCCAAGAAGTTTGTATTCTGGTTGAAAGAGGCAGGCGATAAAGAAACAAACATTTAAGGTGAAAAATAAATTAAATTAAATTAAACCCCCAAACTTCATTGGTCCACTTCATTGAACCCAGGAATCCACGCATTTCACTCTGGGAAGCACTGCTCTAGCTCATACAAAGTATATTAGATATAAAAGTATCTATTAAAAATAAGTCATAGTCCTCCTTTTCCAGGTACTCAAAACCCAGTAGTTGAAAACAACTGTTGCCTTTGTAGTTAGTTGCATGAGCTATGGAAGATCATGAATTTATGGGAGGTCATGTCTTCCTCTGCAAGGTCATGAAATTCAATCAGTGCTTGCCTTCCAATCTGCCCTTTGGTCACAGGGCTCCACAGGTGGAACATATCAAACTCACCAGCCAAATTATGACTCTTAATTGGTGTTTCTTTTAAAGTGGATATGTCATTTGTCAAATGTTCAATGCAGGCGCAGGCCTAGCCCCAGGCAAAATTATGAAGTAGGAGAAGAATGCCAGATACATAGGCGGCACTCAAATGTTTGTTGAAAAAAGAGTGAATGAGCCCTCCATCCTTGATTCCTTCTCTCCCTTCCCCCATATTCACTAGATCACCATGCCCTTTGAATTCTATCTCCGAAATATCTCTAGTAGTTTTTTCCCTTTCCAAATCTACTCTGCCATAGGCCTTTATCATTTCTTGTCTGGATTATTTTCACAGCACCTTAACTGGTCTCCCTGCTTTCAATCTTTTCCCTTCTCCAAGCCATTTTCCACAGTGCTGCTGGAGAGATCTTTTAGTAAGGCAAATATGATCATGGCACTACTGTGCTTAAAATTTCCTTAAGTTGTTCCCCAGCCTCCTCCCCATGGCTTCAAGATTTTACATAATCTGGCCTTTTCTTACCTCTCTCTCCTTAGCTCTTCTAACCCCCAGGCTGAAATCATTCCTTGCACCTCCCACCCTCCACTGGACTATGCCAGGTCCCTCTCCTCTGTGTCTTTGTTCACACTGCTTTCTTTGCCTGGACACCCCCCATGTCTGCTTTTCTCACCTCTATTCCTACTGGTCTTTCGAGTATGAGTTTAGGGCATCATTTCTTCTGGGACACTTTCTCTGATGCCCCTTTACCCCTTACAACTAGATCTCAGCACTTAACATACAGTGTGTTAACATTTTGTTTGGTTGTCTTCTTCATTAGGCTTGTAGCTCTTTGAGGTCGGGTACCAAGGGTTAATCTTTGAATCCCCATTGTCTGTAATCCACAGTGTCTGGCACAGAGTAGGAGTTCAAATGTTTGTTATGGAATGAATGAATAAATGAACCCCTCAGTGACCTTCTTCTTCCTTTGCCTCTCTTCTCAGTTCATAAGTCCTGGGACAAAATCTCTCCCCTGGCCTTGCACACCTCAGACAATTCCTGAAAATAAGGCTCTCCCTCAAAATCTGCTTTCTCCTAGATCAGAAGGAACACAATCAGATGATAAACTAATTCACGCGAAGGTGTTAAACCATTTTATCGTACACATACTTATTGAGTTCCTACTATGTGCCAGACACTGTGCTGGAGTGGGAGAAGTCATAAAAAGAATCCACACTAAAGATCCCTACTTGGGAGTATATAGATAATAGCTAAGTGTATTCTACCTCTGAGACATATTCGACTCTCAAAGAACTGGATTTCTAATAGTGAGATCTAAGTAGGAAAGGAGAGAATTTGGGTCTAGGAGAACTTCCAAACAGCCTTTTACTACATCTATGAAATAGGCTAGCTCTGGCTCAACAAACTTGCTGCGTAAAATGATTTTCTAACGAGTTAGGCTGGTTTTAAGCCCCAGGTTATATCGTTGTCACCAGTTATGCGTTACTTCGCGAAGGGCCACCCGGGACTAGCTTGCCAGAGGTAGCTGCTTTTAACATTCTCGGATCAGGTGCTTTCTCTGACTTTGTGTGGTTCTATTGAATCAAACCTAGCAAGCCACAGGCGCTTTCAGACTTTTTAGGTATAGTATTCAAAGGTGAGGCAGGCTGTGAAAACCCCAGAGGTCCCCAGCTCCCTCTGAACGTGACTATTTGTGAGCTGGCTTTGAGAACCCAGCCAGAGCTGCGTTGGGAAAACGGTTCGCGGGAAGCCTCTCGGAGAGCAGAATGAGAAGGTGGATTTTGTGCGGAGAAGGAAAACCTTGTGTAGCACTGGTGGCCATAAACGAGCTGGACCGGGTTGGGAGAAGGCCTGCGGCGAAGCAGAGGGGCACTTAAGCGAGGAACCCCCACCCGCCCTCAGGAAGGATGGAGAGGTTGCAAAAATCCTAAAGGGAAAAGCCCTCCAGGCCGCAGGCCAATGAGCGGCGGGAAGGAGGAGTGAGGCTGGGGAACTTCTCCCAGAGCCAGTCAGAGGGGACGGCTGCTGAGAAGCCAATCAGCGCGCTCGAGCCTGCAGCCCCTCTGCAGTAGTTATGCCAGAGCGCCCTGTGTACAGCGGCGGCGAGCGGGCAGCTGGGCTCAGCTGCCGGGAGCCACCGCACGCGCTCCACATCCTCCCCTCGCACCGTTCCTGCCCGGTCCCCGCACTTTGGTGCCCCAGTGGCCCTGGACACGCTCCCTGCCGCGCCCCCGCACCCCGCAGGCTAGCCGCCGCACGACCGCCACCGCCCCCTGGCCGCGCTGTTCGCTTCGCCCCGCCCCGTCCCCCTCGCCCCGCCCCCCCGGTCAGCCCCGCCCTGCCCCGCGCCGCCAAGCGGTTCCCGCCCTCGCCCAGCGCCCAGGTAGCTGCGAGGAAACTTTTGCAGCGGCTGGGTAGCGGCACGTCTCGCGCTCCTCAGGGCCACCGCCAGGTTTGCCGAGTCCTGGGACTGCTCTCGCTCCGGCTGCCACTCTCCCGCGCTCTCCTAGCTCCCAGCGAAGCAGGATGGCCGGGACCGTGCGCACCGCGTGCTTGGTGGTGGCGATGCTGCTCAGCTTGGACTGCCCGGGACAGGCACAGCCCCCGCCGCCGCCACCGGACGCCACCTGTCACCAGGTCCGCTCCTTCTTCCAGAGACTGCAGCCTGGACTCAAGTGGGTGCCTGAAACTCCCGTGCCAGGTGAGGAAGGGTCACTCACGCGTTCCCTGCGTCTGGCGGGGAACCAAGGGGCGCGTGGTAGCTGTATCCCAAACGCGCTCGCCCCACCGGGCCGCGGTCTTGCGCCCTGCCGTTGGCCACCTGGGAGTGGTCGATGTGCCTGGGGCCTGATGAATCTACGGAGGGAGAGAGGAGGGGTGTGTGTGGACCGAGTCCACATCCCCCAGGCTCGCGCTGCTGTCAGGGAAGGTGCGAGCGGGGGAAACGGCGGAGATCACCTTCTCGTGAGCGCCCATTTTTTGGGAGGGCAGGAAGGTGGGAGCTGTTTCCACGGCCTCCACGAACTGGCGCCCCACAACCTAGCCGGTGCCTCGGGAATTTGCCACCCCAGCTCGCACGTACGTGTCAGAATTTCAGCCTTAGCTGGATCACAGATCCCACCATCCTTTTCCCTAACGTGCCCCCACGTTCTCCTTCCCCAGCCTGGGCTTCCGAGGCTCATGGGCCCAAGTGCAGGCAAAGTTGAGGGCAGATTTCTGAATACGCAGTGGCGGATGAAGACATGCTGAGGGAAACTTTTGAGTAAGAGGGTTCCCAAAATGATGGGATTTGAGCCTTTCCTTCAAAACAGCGTCTTATCTAGGTTGGCAAAATCGCTTTAAAAAACGGTGCTGCTGGCCCAGGGAGCAGGAGTCCAAAGATGATTTAACTCCTCCCCCTCCCAAATTCATCTGCCTTCTTGACAGGCTGGACCCTGAAGGGAAGACGATTTCAGGTGGAGGAAAGTTTCTGAACGCCTGCCTTTTGTTCTGCACAATCAGATTGTGCCGTAAGGACATATTTTAACCTTAGCCGAGGGCTGCCGCTGTCAACAGATGAATATTAATGGCCTTGTGTGATTGACTGTCCAGCGGTTGGGCTCCTAACGCCCGCCTTAGAATCCAATTAGGACAAGTTGCTACACTGACAATGCGGTCAAGCAGAGTCAGTTTCAAACAGGTTAATTTATCAGAGGTGCGCTTGGAAGAAACGGCCAGTTTTATTCGCTAACCGTAAGACGTTTGTGGCCTCCAGGGTCTCTTCTCGACTCATGCATTCAGCGAGGCGCGTGTCCCGCGCTTCCGAGGGCTCGGGGAGCAACCCTAGTCAAAACTTGGCTGGTGGCTCTCAACAAGTCATGGAGGCGGGCCTGATGGTTGGACCAAGTTGTGAATGCGGATGCGCGCCCAGTTGGCTCTGCCAGCAAGCGTTCACTAGCAGGAGGTTACCTAGGCAGCCAGAGCGCCCTCAGCCTTTTCTTTAGGTTGATGAAAAGAGGCGAGTGAGCCTGCTGTTTAGTTGCAAAGGTAATTGGTCACCCTTTTTGGTGACTGAAATGCATTTGCGCATATGTTAAATATTGCTTTGCAGGATTTCACTCTGAGGGAGGGTCGAACTACCTCTTCCACTGTTAAGTGTTCATAACATACCACGTGGGCGTGTGCAGGAGCTGTAAGGGGCGACCTATGAATCAGTTCCACAGGGCTGAAACAACGGGCGAATCTCTCTCCCCTGGAAGTGCCATGGTAATTAGATTGCTAAGGCCAAAGAACATGCTTTTGTTGATAGTGTAAAAATTGGTCCTTGGAGGCTGAGCCCCCACAAGATGAATAGGTGCAAGATTGGGATTAGGGCCACATTTGGCTGATTCGAAACCAGGATGTAAAGGTGGTGCTTAAAAAGAAGACAAACGACCAGAGGAAAACACAGATACTCATTTAGCAACACTCCCCTTTACACACACCCTCTGCAGGCACTCACCCTCCCTCGCCCTCCTCCAGCCCTCTGGCTGCCTGCCTCTTTGCAGCATCTGTATAAAAGTATTAGAAGGGCCCACACACTGTGTATGAGATTTGGCCCGGGCTCTCTCTCTCCCTCCAGGCCTAGGAATGGCCATACTTACAGAGAACAGGGACTTGTAATAAAGATTTTTCATTTTCTTCTACTATTTCACAAATTCTATAGGAGAACTCACTTTTCAAGGGTTTTCATCATATAAACGTAACATTCCCTGCTTCAATTCTATTTAACAAACGCAAACGGTGTTGAGCACCTTCTACATGGTGGGCACTATCCTAACTCGTGCAGGATCAAAGCCAAACTTCAAATATAGTTATCCCCACACAGCTACCATATATCCTGAATTTTCTGGGGCAGTGCAGATTTCCAATACTCTGTCTTGGCATGAAACCATGTGTTCTGAATTTTAGTTGGGCAAATATGGTTCTGTAGATATGGAAAACATGGTGAAAATCCTAATGTCCATGTGTGGAAAGAGCTCATCAGTATTTCAGAGAAGAAATGATAATGGCAGACTAAATACAATGGCAAGTGCATAATTTCAAAGTGAATAAATGTATAATTTGCTACTGTCATTCAATGGTTGGAAATTGAAAGAGAGCTGCAAATTATTTGATAGCTATGAACCATCAGAATGACCGCTTGACTTTTTACCCCCATCTATATTTTAAGCCATGTTCAGTTTGCCTGCTGCACTGTATTAACTGCATTAAAGCTTTCTTTGTCCCAGATCAAATGAGATTTGGTCACAGTAAGGAGAAATCCTCAAGAATGTCCTGTTTCACTTAGGGGGAACATTTGGGATTGACTGCTAACTTCTGCCATTAGCAGAATTGGGTTAGAGTGGATAAGGTACATATCTTAAGCTAATATGGATGAGACTAAATGGCATTTGAGATTAGCCAGCCTAAAAAATAAATCACTGGTGCTGAAGGACTACACTGGGCTTTCACAAAGCTGATCTAAAGCCTTCCAGTCTCATGTTTCCATTTCTCTTGGACTGTTCAGGGTACAGAACACTGTTCTAAATAGCATGTCCCCAAATCCATAGATCTCTTCATACTCCACTCTTTTTTTTTTTAAGGATTTGTAACTTGGAAAGCACCACAGATGGAAACCAGGCGCACAGAGTTAGCATTTGGCAGAAAAATCCATATAACTGACTTTCAGAGCAGCTCTTTTGCCCTTATTTAATTTAGAAAAATTCAGAAAAAAGCCAATGAGCTCATAAGTCTAGATGTTTATTTTGTTTTGCTTAACCTACCCACAGGCGCAATCAAGAATGGATACAATTTTAGGCAAGGAAAGTGAGCTAGTAATCAGACAATGATGTTTCCAATTGTCTCAAGGGAATGTTACAGAAGTCTGAAAAAAATTCCTCTAAACAAAAATCAAGTGTAATTCACTTTATGAATGCCATACACCACTTTTGTGTATAGGGGAGTGGTATAGGGGGCAGATGGAAATGAGAAAATCAAACAAACCGTGGTAGTGTTGCAACTCCCAAAAGATTGAGGGATCTTGCCTTGGAAGGCCTTGGAAAGTGCGAGAACCAATCCAGAAGGCCAAATGTCTATATGGGTAAAAGGCAGCCTTGAAGAGCCAAAATCTGCTTGGAGTTTCTTGAAATGGATGAAGCAACATAAAAATAAAAAGCAACATTCTTGAAACAAAGAGAGAGTTTGTTTTTTTGTTTTGTTTTTTAGTGTGAGCACTAGCATCCATATCTGGGTTGCCAGCTGTGGTTCCCCAATTAGTTTAATGCAGTTAGCAGTCATAATGTCTGGAAACAGAAAAAGAAGTTAGGTATATGGGAGGGCTTTCTCTCCTGGGAGATTGCACCAGACATTTGGGTGAATAGGTGATTTGTTAAAACTTTGAAAAAGTTGTATTGTTGTGTGCTAACTTGGAACAGTTAGAAAATTCGTTTAGATGTGATCTGAATGTATTTATTGAGCTAATCCTGATATTGGTACCAAGACGTGTTTAGATCAGAGCCATCAATCTGATGGAGCTGGCTGATGACTGGTGGGGTACCTTGTTCTGAAAGGAGTCTGAATGCCATCTTCTTGGCAGATTCTGTATTAGGTGCTGAGGGTTCAGGGAGGAGTGAGGCACAGTTTCTTTTGTCAGGGAGCTCACAGTCTAGTAGGGGCGCATACAAGTAAACAGGCTTCCTAGGAAACTTGTAGGATTAAATAGGGTGAAAGGGGCTAGAAAATACCTCCAGGAAATTGGCTGTAATGGTCACAATAGCCAGCCTGGGCAAGGGAAAAGAACTGAAGAGATGAAGTGGGAGATAGTGAGAAGTCTCTTAATAGGGCCGCCATCTTAAAAAGAGTTTTCTTAATTCTTGGAGCAAATTCCATTCTGTAAGCATTAGGAAATTCAGACGTAAGATGATTTTGATGGATGCTAGATGACACAGATGGTGTCAGTTTTGCAATGTGTTTTTTCTTATGGGCTGGGATGTTGTATCCAATATTTTGATGCAATATTTTTGTGCATTCTGTTACTTCCATCTTTAGAGTTGCAATGTTTGCTGTTCACTGTAGCCTAGAAAAAGGCTGCTTATTACCAACCTGGGAGAAAAGAGTCCTGGATATGTCTGATGTGAGACAAGACAGAAAATATGTTTTCTCCTTAAATGACAGCTATCAATGACCATGCCAACTTCAGTGTTTGATGCATATACAAAAGCATGGGTCTTAAGAGGTATCTTATTACTCATTTCTAAGAAAATTGAAGATAATCACTTATAACTTGTGCACATGATACATCATTTGGAAAGAATTTCACTGGGGATCATGTTGCTCAACTGAAAAGTTCTGGCATGCTGAATTTGTACATTTTTGTGAATGCTTCCTTTTACTCTGATCTCTAGCTTTTTTCTGCATATGGTTATTTGTATGTTTTAGATTATAAGCTTCTTAAAGGGAAAGCATGCATTTGAGCAGTGTTGTCACAAGGAGAAGAACACCATACAGCATTTAGTAAATAATTGACAAAAATAGAATTTCCCGATCATTATGTATTCTCTATGAACTCTCACCTACTTTTTAAAAGCTATATGTCATCTTACTTATTTTAAAAGCTTAAGTCCAAAGGGTTTTAGCTCATTATTGGGATGTGTAGACAAACTTTTAAGGCTACATATATTTTGACTGGAGAAAGACGCAGGCTTACCTCAGTTAGCTGGTGACTCCCATGAGGCAGGGCTTATTAATGTTGAATACCCAAAGAACAAATTGAAATTAGCACTGTTGTTATGACTGGCTTAGCATCATTAAAGATCAACTATTATTATAGCACATAAAGTGTAGGACATCTCTTAAACCAAATCCTCTTTGATTTAATGTCAGCTAGACCTTTCTCATTAGGGTTGATATTACCATATTTGGGAGCTGAGCTATAAGACATGCATGGACCTGTTGAAGTAACGCACAGGTTTCCGTAACCTGGGATAAGAATTCATGTACAGACTCAATTCAAGAGGCTATTCCAGTTATTCAGCCCTAGCCAATCTTATAAATGGGTGTGATGTTTTTGGTAATCTAGGATCTAATGGACATTGTGGGCAGAAAAGTTCCCCGCTCATCTGCCCATATTTCACAAATTGTCGGGCTTGAAACAGGATCTCTAGCACTCCATTAAGAAATGAGCAACAGAAAATAGAGTCCAAGTCATGGGCCTCAGACTAGCTTTAGAGACAGCATAAAGTAATGGGAATTTACTTTCTGAGACATAATGACAGGCAGAATATTGTTCAGAAAGCAAGGTGAAGGTGGGCATAGAAAAATGTGTGCAGAGAAAAATGTGTGCTTTGAAATGCTGTGTGTGTGCAGGGATGGGAAGCATGCTCATGGGACCATTGTAGTCTCACTTGAATATCTTGTTGAATGTACAAAGTAAAGGAGATTTAGCTCTGTACTTCAAATTAGGGCAATTAAAGATCAATTAACCAAGTGCTAATTATTAGAAATACTTGTTTGCAATTTTTTAAACAAAAATAAATCTAGATTGATTACTAAGAAAAGCATTTTCACTCTTGCCTCTTTTTGTGTGTAGCTGGACAAAGCCTCATTTGAGAGTTTGTGTTTTTCCTCATGAATAACAGAGTCAATGTTACAACCAAAATGCATTGCTATTGTCCGAACAGTTAATTACTTCTAGAAGCTGAAATTGTATTTATATGCTAGATTAGTAAATCTACTAAGCTCTTTGAAGCGTACTTAATTGGCTTATATTGATAAATAATTGATAGGAAGGAAGATAAAATACAAATGAAAGTGGCAATAAGAGGGGACAGGGAAGTCAAAGCCATTATAAAAGAAACTGCCACCCATTATATCCCATCCATCCACCTGAAAGTTGAAAGATGTACATTTCTCAATAGAAGTGATGACTTTGAAAATCTTCTGTATTTTTCAAAATTTCCACGGTGAAGCATCTATTTATGTGTTATAAATCGAGAATAAGGCACAACTTAAGAGTAAATTTTTAATTAGCCTTTGTGAGATTGCCTTTTGAATGTAAGTTTATTACTGGAAAACTAGAAGTCCCAATTATGGCAACTTTAAGAAACATGTTTCTAATTATATCTTCCCTACCAGACTGTGATCTCCTTGAGGTTAGGGGCTAGATTTTATTCATCTTTGCATCCACAGTGGCTAGCACTGTTCATATACAGTACAAATAATAGATACTCAGTACATATTTACAGCACTAAATGAATGGATGGAGTTAAAAATGTATTACAAACATAAAATTTCCATAAGGTCAATATTTAAGTCATTGCTTTATTTTTACTAACATATTAAAGTTTCTAAAAAAAGTAATTCTTTTTTTAGGTCAAAAATCCATTTGTTGTCTGTAGGTAAGTGACAAAAGATATTAATTTAATTCATTTGAATGCACTATAACTTTCTGGAAGAGGTAGAGTACCCAAATCTTATAAGAGGTAAGTATTTATTTTGTGTTTGTTTACAGGAATATTTTAAGTAACTTAAAGATAGATTAAAGATACACACACACACATATATATAAATGCATATATTTGTCTTCACTTTACAGAACTGTGGTTATTTTGGTTTGTCAAAATAATGCTACTTGGTGTTAGCTACAGAAACATGTACAGAATGTATATGACTTTTTCTTCAGTGTTTGGTGTTTCTTACGTATGGCATCAAACTTCATAAATGTACATCTAAAAGGACATAATTCAAAGTGAATTTTCAGCCATGGAAATTGTATTTGGGTAGGATAAAAGGCCTCATGAGAGTCCACTTAATTTCTGTCTGCATTAGGCCAAACTTTCAATTAATTGGCTAGGGATGACCCATCGGGAAGTTCTCCCAGACAGAAATCAAAGTAGGAAAGAGGGTAAAAAAGAAAGAGGTGATATTCATTTTAAAAAATTCAGAATCTGTTTGCATACTCTCCTCCTTGATTGTGTTTCTACTCTCTCTTCCAAACTCTGCAATATCAGTACTTACAGTATGTATCATGGCATTCTGGGATTCTCCATTACTCTTTGTCAAATTTTGATTTGAAAGTTTGAAGTTGAGTGAAATATGGTGAAGACAGGAAGAGCTTGAGAGACAGATATAGGGAGGAGATTAAAAGCCCTCACTCTGGTATATATCAGTGAGTTAACTGGCACATAACAGACGGAAAGGATTAGAAGGATGTCCCAATTGCATTTGGTTCCCAGAAATATTTCATCTGTACTTCTTCTTATAGTATCCATGTCTTTTGAAATACATTGCTTATTCATGGTCTCTTCCAGACCCCATGCTTATTGAATGCATAAGCCATGTTTGATTCATCATGATATCCTCTAGTATGGTGAGTAGGGTACCTTGTACAGAATTATTAATGAAATTAATTAATTAACTGGGATTAATGTAAGAATAAACACCTAACAACATAGTCTAAAGGATTAACTACTGTCTAATGAGATTCTAGGATGGCATATAACTATAGAATAACTGATCCTCTGAATGCTTCATTGTCTAAACTGATTTGCAGCAGAGACTGAAGAAGAGGTGATAGAGGTGGAGCATATTGTCTATTCGCTGTGGCCTTGGGAGCCTTGTTGTTCCTCTTTCAAAATGGAAGGTCGAAGAGGAGATAACAAGTAGAGAAAGATTTTTAACTGCAGCTTTACCTAGATGTGGTGTTTGGATGATACACACACACACACACACACACACACACACACACACACACACACACACATATATTCATAGATTATATGCATGTGTAAATATATATCAATGTCTGTTATTTTGATGGCAAGACTTAATAATAATTATGCATGCTATTTAAACTGTTTGAAAGTTGTTAATCGTTACTCTTAGCAGTAGGTGGTCTTTCACAATCATATTTTACATTTGTGTCATGAAAGCCTTGCTTTCATATATCTCATGTGCACGCAATGTAACCACTCATAAAGTGTCTATATTTTCTGAGTTCCAGCAACCTGCCTGGTTCCAGCACACATACACCCACATATTTGTGCATTCATACATGCACACACATAACATCCCTGCATCTGTATGCCTTTAATAACCCACATAATAAGCCTAACTTACTAACTGGGAAGAGCTATAGGTGTAGCTTTTCAGAGATTGAGTAAGCCAATTTCAGTTGGATTGACCCCAAATTGTTGCAGAGATAATTCTCACTGATATAATAGAACTATTGCTTTTTTAAAAAAAAATCAAGTTTCATCATTCTCCAAGTACACAGATGCAATCCTTGTTAAATAGTGATAGTCACCCATACTGTGAATTTGGCCCATTTTGGAGAACTGACTCTAGCACTGCCTGCATTGCATGTCGAGCTCCATAAAAGTGAGAATGTGACCCAAGAGGCAGTTTCCAGGTTAGGTTTCATGGAGTGATTGTACTGGAGACCACATTTATCTGTTTTGGAAAACAGATGGAAACTCACAGAAAAGGAACTCACTAATAATGAACTTTGTGGGCTATCTCTGCATAAATATTTAAAGGTTTTTAATTCATTCTTTACTTCAACCCACATTTATTGAGCACTGATGCTCTGCTGGGTACCGAGATAGGAGCTGATGAGCAAGGTAAAATCATTGCCAGCAAAGAGTTCCCTGCCTAGTAAGGGATCCAGACAGGGAAGACCATGAATGTCAAGGGAGTACAATGAGGTCTTCCATAGAGCTAAGCAACATGTGGGGTCCTGGGGGCACTTGAACCATGGAGAAGGGGTGCCTTGTTGCCTTAAGAGGGCTTTCATGTGAGGCATGTGCAAAGGTACAGAGTTAAGAGACAAAATGACACATTTGTTGGACTGGAATAGTTTGGATTGGTTGGAGCACAGATGTGGAAGTGGAGGGAGGATAAACTAGACACATAGGCAGGGAATGCTGAGGAGTTTGGGTTGTATTCAAGAATAATGAGAAGTCTTGAAACCATTTTAAGAAGGGAAACATTCAATCAGAGGAGGATTGGAGAGTGAGTGGTGGCAGGAACTTTTAGTAATGCAGGTAATAGGGCAAGCGGTCGTAAAAAGGAGAATAAAAGATAAAATGAGAGAACAGGGAAAGTAGAGTAGACATGACTTAGAGATTGGATAAGGGGGCAGAAGGGAGAGCCCAGAACTTCTAGTTTTTCTGAGTTGTAAAGCTGTAGCACATAATAGGTGCTCAATAATTCTTTGTTGAATAAATGAGTGAAATATAAGAGGAGTGTATTTTGAAGGGCTGAAATAGTGAGTTTGGTCTTGAACAGGTTGAGTTTGAGAGGTTCTTTGATCATGGAGGCAGAAAGTATCTGCTAGGTAGTTAAATAGAAGAAAGAGAAATCAGGACTGGAGGATACATATTTGGAAATCATCAGCATATAGATGGTAATCGAAGCCCTGGGAATAGATGAGATCACTAGGAATGAGTGTATATATTCTTCTGAAGTTCAGGAGAAGCATGCTTGGGACTCATCAGCATATAGGCTTAAGTTGAAAGTCATGGGTGTGGATGATATTTTCCAGGCTTTTGCATGTGACATGTCTTAAAATGTATTTCATCAACATCTGGTGATTTTTTAAAAACTGCCAAAGACTTCAAGAATTCTCTTGATTAAGAAAAAGTATATTTTGTCATGATCCAGGACTTTGAAAATAAGGTAATGTACTACCAAACACACATGTGCGTGTGTATGTACACGCATAGAGAGATTTCCATGCAGAGAAATACATTAGAATCAAAAGATCAGATTTGTATTCTTTTTGATAACAGTAATTAATTATTATATATGTTAGTTAAACTGAAAATCGTTAGTGGTTACTCTTAGCAGTGGGTGGTCTTTCACAATCATACTTTATATTTGTGTTGCAAAAGCCTTGCTCTCATATATCTCATGTAAACACAATGCAGCCACTCATAAAGTGTCTGTAGCTTCTGAGTTCCAGCAATTTGCATAGTTTCAACATGGTGGCCCCTCTGTCCCTCCCCCTGGGGAAGCTTGCTCCCACTCTAAAGAATGAAAGCTATAACAATGTGTAGCTTTTGGAGCTCTGGTCTATATTCCACTTCAGATTCAGCCCCACTGGCTAGTTTGTGAAACATGTGGTTCCAAGTAAAAGCTAGGAATATTTGTGTAACTGGACTGATCTTTCATGGAGATGTAATATTTTTTGGTTCGGAGGGGAGTTGTATAATTTTCTGCTTCTCTGGCATAGATGGTTTCTTTAGTTTTCCTGTTGTTTAAGCGGTTGCCTTCATCAGCGTTTCTGCTTTCAGTCAACATAAGCCTGAAACTCTGTATTCCAGTGGATTTTTAAAGGCTAGTTTCAGGTTGATGGAATTGTTGAGAAGGGCCACCAGGGAAGATAATGGAAAATAATATTTAATGAGTGCCTACTACATGTCAGTTGCTTGGTATTTAATCTCTCATTTAATCAACACAGCAAACCTGAAAGGAAGGTGGTGTCATCCTCATTTTATAGATGTAGAAACTGAGGCTCAGGAAGATTTACTTCCACAAAGGTTGTATAATTAGTGGAACCAGGATTTGATCCAGATTTGTCTCCATAACTCAAGCTCCTACCAGTATACCCACTAGAGTATGAGGGAAAGGAATATAGTCTGGAGATGAAGTATTTGATTTACGTTCCCACATTCCTTTGACTTTGTGACATTGTACACCGTGGGTTCCCCTCCTACTTGATTCTGTCTTTGCTTGTTTGTCCTCTCCCTTCAACCCTTTGTTAGATGTAAGTGTCCCAGTGGTGTTTGTCCTTTGTCCTTTCATTCTCTTTTTGCTCATTCCCACATCCATTCCCATGACTTCATTATCTCTGCTGTTTGAATGACTCTCATATCTCTTGAATGACCTTGCTCTTCAGTTCAGTATTTCCCAGTTGCCTGCTGGATATCTCAGTCAGGAGGTCCTGCCAGTGCCTCAACTTCAACAGAGCCCAAAATTAGTCCATCATTTTCTTTTCCCATCCACACAAACCTCTCTCTCTCTAACATTCTACATTTCTGGTGATAGGCATCTCTGTCCAGCACCCAGACTTGAAAGCTTGAAATCATCTTTGACTTCTCCTTTTACTCGTCCTGCACGCAAATTAAGTGGCTAAGTCTTGCAAATCTACCTCTATCATGGCTTTCACTCTTATGCCTTTGGCATGTGGGCCCTCTATGTGAATATAACAGGCTAAGGCAATGAATGCTAATGTGATGATGAATGGGCTAGAAAAAGCCAACAAGATCTCTGCTTGGTGGCTAATAATTTTGTGACTAGTTTGGAAAGCATTGTCTCTGCTCCCCTAGATGAGTAGGACCTCTAATCTAGGCCTTGTCTTAAGTTAATGTGGCCAGAGGCAAATATCTCCTGAGATCATTTGGCTTTTACCCTTGGGAATTAATATAGCAGTTATCACTAGTCTTTGAAATGTTTCCCACTTTCTCTTTTTCTGGCATTCTGGGGTGTGTCTTCTCTGGCCATCCCCAGAAGTCAGAGTGGAACTTTTGAAGGGTTTCAAAGAACTATAGAAGAACTGTACTTCGTGTTTCAAATAGTCCCTTCTGTTTTCAGGAACAGATTTTCAGCTTTGTTTTCAAACTTCAAAGCTTATTTCTAAAGTAAAGGCTTATTTTCCCCATGGTATTTTGAAGGTTTTATACAAGTGTTAATTTCTAAAACCTAAGTCATATCTTGCCTTTAAAATTTCAGTGCTGTGGGTCAATTTAATAACGTTGCCTGGGGTTTTTTCCCCCCCTTCAAAAATCTGTCAGATTGCCTTGTCTTTGTTCTTTGAGAGAGTAAGTTTGCCTCATTCACAAAGCCAGAAGGTGACGTTGGAACCAGCATTTATTCAATCATTCAGAGTTGTTCCCCAACAATATCCAGTTTTATCTTCAAGTTAGATCCTAGTGGCAATGAGACTTACTACTAATGAACAATTCTGGGTAAGATTCCTTTCAGACTCATCAATATTTCATAGGGTAGTGATAATAAGTAGCCTAGGTCATTCTAATTCTCATAATAAAGGAAAACAATGAAATTTATCTTCGCAGCCCTCCTGGGGTTCAATATACCTGCAAAGCTACTGAGGGCACTCCTCCGTCTGTCTGTTGGACTGCTCCCCACATCTTCCCTTTTCCCCTTCCTCCCACCCTCACACACTCTCTCAACTGGTTATAATTTAGAACAGAAGGTGCTTTATGGTTTGTTATATTTATTGAATGGTTTTGTGTTTCTTTTATTGAATGGTTTTGTGTTTCTTGTTCTCTAAAAAAATAGATGAGTGGAATGTTTTATATTTTCCCCTGCATCTTAGATTTAAGTTGTGTTTCCTTTTCCTGTAGCTTCTGATTTCCTTCTCGCCTCTTTCTTCCTCTGCCTCCTCCACATCTGCCTGCCCTCACTGATTCTGGAGAGAAAACAGGCTTTCCATTTCTGCCTACATGTTTGGTTTGGATACTCCTTTACTTCTCTTGAGATATTGTAAAATTATATTAGTTAGTTTGAAAATGAAGAGCTCTAAAATGTACACCAATGAATTTACATTCCACTTTCTAAGAACTCTGAATATTTAAAAGGCTTTTTGTACAGCTACAAGGCTAGCTAGAGCTGACTCAAGTACCTCAGATCATTGCTATGTGGTTTACATTCTCTCTCACTTCGTCATAATTCTCAATGAATGCAAATTGCATCTTTGTTCTTAGAAATCTCTTCTCTTACATCGAATGTTTTCTTTTTTTATGAAGATAAGGGAGCCCCTTTGAAGCACTGCTAGTGTGGGTTAGAACTGACACCTACCTTGCAGGCTAACCAAATTATAGCCTGCTTTCCCCTGATGAAGTTATCACACTTCAGGGACATTGTTTTGCTTGTGGGGTTTTTTTGTCCCAGTTTCAATTTTGACTTCAGGTTAGAGATTGTATTCCAATTGGACTATTCCTTGGTATTTTTTCTTTGTCTTTATACTTATGGGAATCTTTTGTTTGTCCTGTATCTATTATCTCTTCCAAGCTTGTCCAAGGTTGTTAGGTTATGCACTTATGTATAAATATTTAACAAGATAAGTTAGACAAAATGTGCTTAAAGACATTTCACCCCTGCCCCCACCCTCCCACCCCTAGCTCATTTTTTTGTGTAGAGTCGCAGATGGTTGCTTTATCTTAGATGTTTAGATTTGGAGGACATTCCGTTGCACTTTGCTTGATGGACACAATGAGATGGAAGCGTTTGAATTAATCTTGACTACCAAAATGGTAGCACCAAGTAACAGATAACATTAGGCTTCTCTTCCTATTTTTTTTTTTCTAACTAGTTATCCAAACTCCCTTAAGCTGGAGAGTTTTAGGTATGAGATTGTGTGTTTTTAAAGAAAATATTCTGGATAAAGACTAATGTTCTCAAGTCAGGAATAACAATTAGTGCCATTCATTAATCAGGGGGCATGTTTTGACTTTGGGTCCTGGCTAGGAAATATAAACTGTGAAAGTCACACATATATATGAACCTCAGGCAAATTTATGACTTGTCAGCCTTTTAAGGTTAAATTCTTAACCCCAAATCAGGGCTGGCTTTATATGTGGAGTCCGGCACATTCCTCTGGGCCACTGGGCACACCCCTCCCTAGCCCTTTGCTTAACAGCGGCTAATGGCCTAATGAGCAAAAAGGATTTCTGCCTCTTATCAGCTGCCTAAACAGCAACAGGAAGGCTGATATACAGAATATAGGTCAAAACCTATATTCTTGAGCCAAAAAACCACAAGGTCAATTTAAAATTCTACATATGTGGTATTTCTTTAGTCATCAATACCTATCAGTAAAGGAGCTACACACTTAAGTTCAAACAAATAGTAATAGTTGTCAAAAGCATGAACAGTCTAATTAATTTTGCTAATAGTTCTTTACTTCTTTGTTTAGTTCTTCTATAAATAGCCTTCAAAAAGCCTTTAATGAGCTTTTAGTTTGTGACCGGAGGTTGCTGTGGTCATACAGCAGTGTTTGATGGTCAGATAGCGACGATGATGGAGGCAAGAATAGTTATATTTGGGCCCAGATTTTGGAGGGGGCTGCCAAACAAAGGTAAATAGGTATCTGGTACCTACTTTTATTTATTTTTAAACTGAGCTTTTTGAATATGCATTTAACTTGCCACAGAGTCAGAGAAACCTTTGTGCCTCCTCATATTGTACTCAGACTTTTTAAAGGAGAAATAGTCATTGCCTACTTCTTAGATCCACTTGCAATCCAGGTTCAGACTCACATAGAATAAATATTTTAGGGTATTCAGTGCCCATCGTAGTGAAAGCCCCTTGACTTTCATCTTCTGCATTTGCATGTTTTCAGAGACAACAATGAAAACATTTTTTTCAGATTCCTCTGTGTTATTGAAAATCCTATTTACATAAACAGGCATTGTTGTGGTTTAGGGAAGAATGTGGGGTCTGATTCTTTAGCTCCTTGTATATCTTTGCTAAGTCTTGTCTAAATAGAAGTAATGACGCTTTAGTTTAAGCAGCTTTTCTCATTTAGGTAAGCAGGGTGGTTTGAAATTTCAGTTTACTAGATAATTGAGTCTCTTCTTCTTAATTATTTCAGGCATGCAGGTTGCTCTCTTTATAGTAAAGACCCTAAAAATCTAGTAATCTCCTCAGGCATCCGCTTGGTAATAAAATCCTGTGTATTTTCAGGGGTTAATCTTCATGATTATTGTGTGTCGCCTCCCCACCCCCACCTTGAAGAAATTCTGCTATTTTTTAAAGGCCTTGGTCTCCTCATAGTTCCAAAAGCACACTTAAAAATATATATAAGGATGTTGCTGGACTTACTGGATCTAGAGAAAACTTAAATGTTTTCAGATTCATGCTCATTACACAACTTTAATTTAGAGTTTTTAATAGCCTTGTCATATTTCTTAGAGAATCATGTGCCTGACTTTGCCAGGCTTGGTTTTCTGCCCTGAATGAAAACTGAATATCAGTGCAAAAGTGCAACCTAAGTATCCCCTTTTCTATCCTTTTTCTTGAAAAAAATATTCTCAGAGGTCATCTGGTCAGAGTGAGGTGAGAAAAGCTAAAAAAAAAAAGAAAAAAGGTCCCAGGTCACCTTCACATCTGCTAGTCATTCCCACTGGTGTGACTTCAATTCAGCAATTTTTTTTTATTGAGCACCTGTGGTGGGGGCGGTGCTAATAATCGTTAACATTTACTGAGTCGGGCACTGTGCTAAGCCCTTCATGGGCAACATCCTACTTAATCCTCACAATGGCACCAGCAGGTAGGTAGTATTATTTCCCCCATTTTGCAGATGAGAAAATTGAGGTTTCAAGAGGTCTGGTGACTTGTTCAATGTAAAATATCTATAAAATGAATTAAACGCATTATTCTGATTCTTAACCACGAATTACTCTTGTGATAGGCTCAGCATTTCTGGGAATTACTTCCGAAACCAGTTTTGAGAGCCCAGTATGTGTGAGATGCTGGGGATTCAAAGTCAAATACTCCACTCTCCCTGCTCTTGTGGGGGAAGCAGACATGTAGACAGATGAGGGCCACATATGTAGGGTTCTCCATATCTGTTTAGGAGAAGGAGGAGGGTATAGAAAGGCCAGTGGCTTGGGCTTGTGGGTATACTACATCACTAATTCAACCCAGCATGGGATCATGGCATTTCTTTTCCTGTTTCGTGAACTGCCTCAGTGACTGTATCAACCTGTTTCGATTGTTGCCTCAGCCAACTGTAGCACCAGCTATCATGACCCCAGCACTCCCTAGACATGTATGGTCAGAATGGTTTGGGTTAATTGGCCCCATAGTTCCTGTGTCACCATTTTCCTTTATTTCTGTTCCCCCTCCCAAATAAAAGTGAAAAGTAAATGAGGCAGATATTCCTGAACCAAATTTCTGTGGTCTCAAGAGCTGGTGGCTTTCTGAAGGCAGGTCATATAAAACTAGCAACACGTAGGGAGACCCTGAATCCAGGCTTGGTTCATTTAGCTTGATCTAGAGCCCTCCTGGCACTGCCTCTTGGAGTCTACCCTGAGCTCTGGAGAGTTCTATATCAGAATCACCCAGAGCTTGATGGAAGAATGAAGTTACTATTACCAATTTTTGAGTTTTTCAGTAAAATCATGAGAATGGAAGGAAAATCCCCAAATCACCTGTTTGGATAATTTATTTATGTTTTTCATAGCTCCCGAAGAAAGCAAGGAGAAAAAAGTTATTACTGAGCATTGTTGAAAAGTCTTTTATGTGTTGCATTAATAACTTAGATTTTCCTCAATTTTAGGAAACATTTGGTCCAGAAAAAGGGGGAACTCACCAATGTGTGTATGTGTGGGTGGTTTTGAAACAATATCTTTTCGCTTCCAACCTCAGCTTACCCAAAACTCCTGTGTCTCCAAGTTTCTTCTGGTGGCTCTGCAGTGGTTTGCTTGCCAACTCCCCTCCTGGTGCACTTTCCTCCATTAAATCTCTTCTACAGAAAGGGGTTGCACCAAGTCTAGACTTCAGTCACATGCAGGAGGAGGACCAATTAGTGAGGATTTTGATTCGTATTACATGAAGGCGGGAGCAGGAGGAAGAGGAAAATCTGTCCTTCCTAGTCCTTCAGATACTCAAGTTCTAACACAACAGTATGTTGAAGATGTATAAAATTACTGGAGCATTTACACAGCTATTCCCCAAGATGGCATAAATGCCACAGCACTAGAGCACATCAGTGTAGACACTCAGATAAGCTGAAGAATGGGGAAAAGGAAAAGATCAATAACAACGTTTCTCACTCAGGGATCAAGAGTGAGTGTTTGATTTTCTTTTGGTTGCATTTTGCTTAGGTGCAATGTGTATGTTGTACTAACAAGGCAACTGACTCCCTTTTCCACAGGATCCTATCATAGGGAAAGGGGAAAGACATAATAGAGGGCACAGATTATTTACAGTGGCTGAGAATGTAATTACAAGGTGCAATGGCTTGAAACTGAAATTTAGGTTAGCCATTAGAGCTGGGAGAAGCATCTTAACAGTACGGGCAATTGGGCATCGGAAAGATTTGCCTGGGAACTGGTTAAACAGTATCTCCAAAAATGCTGAAGACTAGGGCAGGGGTAATATGAAGAAAAACTTCTAAATTCAGAGTTGGGCTGGAGGCCCAGACTGGCAGGCATCTTTCATTATTGCCGGGCTCCTTTTGTGATTATTTAATTGCTAATGACTTGAAACAATTTTTATAGTATTCAAAATATGCCTAATTTGGTAAGCATAAGAAAACAGATGCCTTTGAGCAATGAGAATGAGGTATTTAGATTGCTCTGAGTACTCTTCTTTTTTTTTAAAAGACGTGGAATACAATTTAGGGTTAAGTATACAAATGTTCATTATACAGGTACCCTTGCTGATGAGGTGTGCCCCTCTCTCCCCCGGCAGATTCCCACCACTGCCAATCCTGCATCCCCCCTCCCCCGGCAGTTTCCTGCCAGTCTTTTTCTTATAGTATTACGAAAATTGTTCAAGGTCCACTTATGAGTGAGAACATGTGGTACTCAGTTCTTTGCTTCTGTGATAGATCGTTCAGAATTATAGACTCTAAGTCCATCCAGGTTGCTGTGAAGTTCATGATTTTGTACTTCTTCATGGCTGTGTAATATTCCATCACATATATGTTCCACATTTTTTTATCCTGTCCTCTTTCAATGGGCAGCATGGTTGGTTCCATGTTCTTGCTATTGTGAACAATTGAGCACTCTTCTAACAGACTTTCTGGAATATGAGCCAGTGATTAAAGTGATATTATTTTTTGGCTTCTGTAAGGCTTTTTCCTTCTTATAATATGGGGCTAATATGGTAAATGTAATATTTGGGCTTTGTCAATATTCCCTTCTCAGGGCTGACCCCACATAAAATTTGGTTTTTATCCCAGTTTGTCTTTTTCTTTATCTTTCTTTCTTTTCTGACATCTCCCCTAGTCCCTGTCCTAGTATTCTGGGCCGCCTCCTCTTCCCCTCCTCCTTTTTTCCTGTGTTGGTCGGAAGATCCCAAATAAACTTTTTAGCCTTGAAGTATGAGGGCATTACTCAAGGAGTGTTGCACTTTAAGACAACACCTGATGAATTGGTTTAGCCAAAGTGGTAACTCACCCATTTAGACATTATTAAGCTGTTACATTTAGGTGAAGTAGAAGGGAAGAGGGGGTGTATTTATTTCTTAGGGCTGCCATAACAAATTACCTCAAATTCAGTGCTTAAAACAAATGAAATTTGTTCTCTCACAGTTCTGGAAGCCAAAGCTCCAAAATCATGGTGTCGGCGGGTCTGTGCTCCCTCCAAAGCCTCTTGGAGAGAATCCTTCCTTGCCTCTTGCAGTTTCTGGTGGCTCTAGATAGTCCTTGGTTTGTGGTTATATCATTCTAATCACTGCCTCCATGGCTTTCTATCCTTCTGATGTCTCTCTTCCATGTGTCTCTTATAAAGACACTTGTCTTTGGATTTAGGGTCCACCCAGATAATCCAGGATAACCCCATCTCCAGATTCTTAACTTAATTATATCGACAAAGATCCTTTTTCCGCTGGGCTCGGTGGCTCAGCCTGTAATCCCGTGCCTTGGGAGGCTGAGGTGAGTGGATTGCATGAACCCGCAGGTTCGAGACCCTCCTGGGCAACTTGGCGAGACCTCATCTCTACAATAAATCAAAAAATTAGCCGGGTGTGGAAGCACGCGCCTGTAGTTCCAGCTGCTTGGAAGGTTGAGGTGGAAGGATCGCCAGAGCCCAGCAGGTCGAGACTGTGGTGGCCGGGAGCGGCCACTACACTCCAGTCTGGGCGACAGAGTGAGACTCCAACTCAAAAAAAAAAAAAAGATTCTTTTTCCAAATAAGGTCACATTAACCAGTTCTAAGGTTAGGACATGGACATATTTTGGACAGGAGTGGGGGACACCATTACACTCACTATGGAAGAGAGCTTTTTGGGGCTTCTTGAATCATATCAGTTTCCCAGAGCTCTCTAAGGAGAACTTGTTTGAGGGAATTTTAAAGTTAATTGTGGAAGTAAAATGTCAGTGTGCTTCATGAGAGGGCTGTGAATGGCAACTGCTATTAACTCATTTTTCAAGTGGTTAAATTGAGGACCTGGGGAGTCCAGTGACGTGCCCAAGTCATTCTGGAGCAAAAGAAGAGGTCTGAAACAGGACGGGCTACTACATTTCTCAGCATGGGCTTTATGTCTTGCTTCATGATTGTTGTTCGACTTTTTTATTTGAAAAAAAAAAATTTCTAAACACTTTTGCCATGGGAAAGCAATTGTTGCTTATTATGCACATGAGAAATCTTTTTACAGGATCTGTAAGATCAAGGTGATGGTGCACTTTCAATCTACTGCAGTTTTCTACCTAGTCTTTATGGTTTGCTGAAATATCAGCAATGGGAAGTTTTGGAAGTCAGAAACATCTATGAAGCAACAGATGGCCTTTTTAGGTTCAGGTATACTGAGTTTTAGGTACAACTTGCTTGCAAAGTGGTAAATATATAGTTGTCACAGATGAAACATTTTCTGAAGAAATGCTTTCATACTTGCTTATGACAAAAGGACCAGTTCTAACACTTATGACTGTGGGACATCTCTCTTCTGATGCATTATCAGAGTGTACTAGTGACAACTATGGTGTGTCAACAGATTAGAGTATGGCCTTAATGGAAACACAGAGAGAAAGGAACCTTGGCGGTGATCAGATTCTGCCTCCTACCTAGCACAGGGATCTCTTCTGTGCTATTTCTGATATTGCTAGCCAAGTTATGTTTGAATACTTCAAGAGACAGGGAGCTTACCATTTATAGGAAGCAGTTTCTCATTGTTGACTAGTATTTGTTCAAACATTCAACAAACATTTATTGAGTGTTTGCTGTATACTGAACACTAAGCTGTTTCAGGGAATCTAAAGATGGCCAAAATATGGTTCTTGCCCACAGCAACTTACAACTTATTAGTGGGGATAAGAAAGGTATACCTCATCAACAGTGGTACCTGCATAATGTATACCTAACCCTGAATTGCACCCCACACATTTAAAATTAAAAGTTAAAAAAACCTAGACTGTAGAATATAGTGTTAGAGAAATACAAAATGTCCTGAAAATTCTGAGAGATAGAGGGGAGGGGAGAAAAAACATGAGAGAGACACTTGAAGGAGACCTTATGATTGAGAAGAATTTTTTTTTTTGAGTCAGAGTCTCACTCTGTTGCCCAGGCTGGAGTGCAGTGGCATACTCACAGCTACCCCAGCATCAACTTGCTGGGCTCTGGCGATCCTTTTGCCTCAGCTTTCCAAGTAGCTGGAACTACAGGTGCACGCTACCACGCCCGGCTAATTTTTGATTTATTGTAGAGACGAGGTCTCACCAAGCTGCCCGGGCTGGTCTTGAACCCACAAACTCAGGTAATCCACTCTCCTCGGCCTCCCAAAGTGCTGGGATAACAGGCTGAGCCACCGAGCCCAGCTTGAGAAGGTTTTAATAACTGAAGTTAGGAAGAGAGCACTCCAGGGACAGGAATAACATGAGCAAAACAGGGAAGCAGGAAATGGAGGCAGGTATTTGGAAAACATTAAATAAGAGTTTAATTTAAACCTCACAACCACCTTGAGAGTAGGTGTTATTGCCCCCATTTTGTAGATAAGGAGCTGAGGCTCAGAAATTAAGTAACTTGCTTAAGTGGCCAAGTTGGATTTCAAACTCTTGTCTGATTTCAGGATTTTTCCCCTTTGCCACAGTATGCCATTCCATCAGGAAGCTATCTGCCATTAGTTGGCCTCTGGAGGTACAAAAGTATATAAAAGAGCATGTGGTTATTACTTGGGATGCAGTGCTGAAAAGGCTGAGTTGTTGGTGTTTGCCTTGGCCCCATACCCATATTCATGTATATTCAAATGATATTGACAAGGCCTTCTTAAAAGGGTAAGAGCAAGTCCTCTGTTTCTTTTGTATCTTCCCAATGCCCAGTCCACCATGGGCTCAGTGAATATTGATTGGCCTACAGTTGGGAAACTTAGACTCTCTAATTTAATCTCTTTGAGGAGAACAGGCCCAGATTTGGGAAGGTACTTGGTTAAGTCACACAACTGATTTGGTAGCAGAATAGATTACAACATTTTAGCCTTGGTAGAGAAGAGCTCTTTCCCCTCTGATGTAAATTCATCCACGGAAGGAGGGGCCTAGCTCTTAGATTGAGTATAGGGTGTTGAAATTCTCAGCTGTTCCTCAGGTCTGCATATTTAAAGATTGTATCTGAAAAATAAAAATCATACATCTCCTGAAAGACAGGATCTCAGCTACTTATCTGAGAAGAATAACAATTAGTGAAGGAATGACTAGGGGAGACAGGAAAATTACCTAAGCTTTGTCCCTCTGCTATAATTCTAAACTAAAAGATTCTGTATCCTAACTCCAGAGTAACTGGCATTATTTTCCAACCCAATTTTCCTTGTATTTGGGAGTTTCCCCTCATCTAAATAATCAATGATGTGTTTGTGTGTGTGACTACTTCTGTTCTTCTAAAAGTTGCTTTAGTAGCACCAATTAATCTGACCCAGTTCCTTTAAAACTGAACTCTCTTGAAGTTCTGGCATTACCTCCAAGTGAAAGGGGAGGGCATTAAGCTAAAACCACAGTGGACCCCTTGAGATATAAAGATGAGTCAGTCAAGGGTCTTTCCCTCAAGGAACTTAAATTTAGTGAACATAAGGCACGCATATATAACTATGATGCAAGCTAGAGGGTGTAAGAAGTGTCTTTATAAAAGATGGAGAGTGCAATGGGAATTCAAAGGACAGAAAGCTTTGGAAGTGTATCTCATGTTGTTCACATGAACATTATCTTCTGTAGGAATTCAGCCTAAAGATAACTCGGAGTCAATTGTAGCAGGACCTACATAGCTCCTCCTCATCTGGCCCCTGTCACCCTATACCACTTCACTTTCTTTCTAGCCTTGCCAGTTTCCTTGGCAGTGCCTGAATATGCCACCCACTTTTGCACCCCTGCTCCATATTTTTGGTGAGTTGAAAGTAGAATTACTTGATCATGTGTGTACTTTAGAAATATCTCTCTTGGGCTTGGATGTCCGGGTAGAAGAGAATAGAGAGGCAAGAAGGCCAGTTTGGAGGCTATTGTAGTCATCAAGTGAAAGAAAGTGAGGTGATGAGGCAGCAGTGGAAAAAGGGATGATGAGAGACACTTAAAAAGCAAAATCAGTGTCATTAGGTGACATTTGGCTATAGTGGATGAGAGTATGTGTGAGGTATCCAGAATGACTTAGAGGTTTCTAGTTCTGGAGTTCATTTCTTAGACCAATCCATGAACTCCATGGCAGGGACTGTGCCTTGTTCATTATTGTATTCCTTGTGCTGGGCAAAGTCCCTGGCACAAAGTAGGCTTTCAGTAAATGTTGGATGAATAAATCGTTCACCACTTTGGCAGGCTGAATATAATCAGTGAATTTGTATTCCCAGAGCACATGTTGACTGCTGTTTGGGAATGTGGTCCAAAAAGAACCTCTTTGTGGGAGAGTGTAGTGATCTGGGGATTCAACCTTTACAGGCATAAAATGATAGGCAGTTAATTGACAGTTGGCAGTAGAGATAAAGGTAATTCATTCTTTAATTCTCAGGCTTAGAGAATGGCTTATCTCCAGAGTTGCTTTAAACTCCCAGTACTCCAGTGTGGTCAAGACATTTTGGCTTGCCTTTTACAGAGGCAGAGTCTATGGTGGCCCCAGACATGGTCTTTGATTTAAAGTCTCAGCTCCTGATACCTAGGTGCGCCCCCTGCAAGGTCATGTTCTTTCAGGCTAAATAACAGAAGGGTAACCTTCAGCTAGGTTCCTGAAGATGATTTCTTCCACCGGGAATCATCATTTGCCCCACTGGTTTTAAATGCGACAATTTCTTTCATCTGTATTCCTATCTTGATTAGTGAGAAATTAAATGAGCATGTAAGATTTGATTTAGATAACGACTAATTAGGAGAAAAGGCATCACTCTACTAGTAAGTCACCATTATATGCTAAGGAAATGAGTTAATATTTTGGGGTGGCAAATTGACTTGTCCTCTGTTTAAAAAAATACCTTTAAAAACGCCTGATATATGTATTTTTGGCTCATTAGTAGAGCAATTTGTGTTTAAAACTTTGGATGATTTTAATAGGCATCTATTATTTCTCCCACAAGTCAAGAAGCAACCAGTTTTGGATATCATTAATTTATTTGTTTAATATTACTTTAATGATAATATTGCATTATTATTTTCAAACAATGTACCTTTTTGGCAAAAAATAAAATCTGCCATTCATAAAGCAGACCTTGGCAATAAAATGTGTCAAATCATCATTTGTGTGTGTGTGTGTGTGTGTATAAGATTTCAATTTTCATTGTTACTGAGCCCTGACGATTCATTCTCTTCTGTTGCTGTTTGAATATGCTTTATGTGCTCTTAGAAAAGTGTAAGGATCAGGGCCTACATTAATGTTTTTTCTGTTCTTTAATGTGCTTTTTAATGTGATTTTTGACAATTTATAGTCATTAGCTAAAATTGCAGTCTAGTAAAATAACCAACATATAGAACATAATAAAGGTAATTAGAGAATCAGAGGCCCTGGAAGTGACCTTGAGGGGTTATTTAGTCCATTTCCAAATTTCAAGTCGTATGACTAATCTTCCTAAACAGTACTCTTTATCATATTATGTCTCTGCTTGAGAACCTCCATTGGTCCATTATTTCTTAAGGGTCAAGCCCACAGACCTCTGCCTGCATTCAAAGCCCCTTCAAATTTGGGCCTGTCTTACCTGATAAGCTAACTATGCCCTAGATTCTAGCCTGTCTCCAATCTTGTTAGCCTTGTCCTGCTATTCCACTGGTAACAAGCACATGCCACCCATTGGCCTTTTCTTTTTATTTTTTTATTTATTATAAAGATGTGGGGGTACAATTCAGGGTTAGGTATACAAACATTGATCATGCAGGTGCCCTTGTTGATGAGGTATGCCCCTCCCTCCCCTAGCAGTTTCCTCAACTGCCAATCTCCCATTGGCCTTTTCAAATCCTTTCCATTCTTCATGGTTTAGCTTAAGCCCTACTTCTCCTGTAAGTCTTCTATTACCCCCTAGAGCCTTTGGTGAGAATTTTCTCAACTAGCAAATATTGTCTTTATCACATATTTTAAAAATAGACTGCATTGAGTTATCATTTACAAACAATAAAATGCATCCATTTTATTTATTTATTTATTTTGAGTCGGGGTCTCACTGTTGCCCAAGTTGGAGTACAATGGCGTGCTTATAGCTCACTGTAGCCTCGACCTCCTGGGCTCAGGCTATCTTTTCTCCTCAGCCTCCCAAGTAACTGGGACTACAGGTGCATGCCACCATACCCGGCTAACGTTTTTGATTTTTCATAGAGACAAGGCCTCGCTATGTTGCCCAGACTGCTCTTGAACTTCTGACCTCAAGTGACCCTCATGCCTTGGCCTCCCAAAGTTCTGAGATTACAGGTGTGAGCAACTGTGTCTGGCCAAAATGCATCCATTTTAAGTGAAGAGTTTAATAAGTTTTGACAAATGTGTATGGCCATGTAACCACTACCCCAATTAGAATATAGACTATTTCCATCATCTCAGAAAATATTCTGCATATTTTTTTATGTAGCCATATACCAACTTTAATTTTTCTCTAGCTATTTTTGTGTGTGAAAATTTGGTCTGTTGGTGTGAATTTCTTTTTAATGTGTTTACTTTAATTTTAATTAATACATACTGAATATTTACTTTGTGCCAAGAAGACTAAGAGCTTCACATGCGCAATTTCACATTATTTTTGTAATAACTCCATAAGGTAAGTACTACTGATGATCTCATTTTTATAGATAAGGGCAAAAAGTCAGGTAGCACTTGAGTAACCTACCCTTGCTTGCACAGCTAGCAAGTTGTGGGGCTAGGACTAAATTGTAAAAAACTTGACCTGAGAGCCATAAGTGCTTTTGCTCTTTCCTGCCTAATAGTGCCTGTGATGATTGAGACGTCCAGACTATGAATATTTAATGAATATTGGAATAAAGATCCAATAGAACGGACACATTGATAACCCCATACATACTGTCGGTTTTTTACTTCCAATTATGGACAACGATCTGGCCTGGAATAGGATCTCCAAGTGAATGTGGTGAACCTAGAACATCACAGCAAAGAATAGCTGAAGTCTCAGTCCTGGTGGGGGGGTGGCAAAGGGAAACCAAGAGCAGTCTAAATGTCAGGTCTTCAAATGAAGCCAACAAAAAGCAAGAACTGGGACCAAAGGAAAGAGTCTGCGATGAAGGTCAAGAAGCCCAAGTCACAGGTAGCCATGCCTGAAGAAATCCTCTAACACAAGAGTATGCCTCAGGAGAGAACCTTCTGTGGACCGTCTGTGGTTAGCCTCTGGGAAGAGAAGTAACTGGTAAAGATGCCCAGTTTGGATACACATGGGAATAATTCCCATGTGAAAAAAGCTTCTATAGCTCAAATATCCTTTTCAGTTGTAGAACACAGAAATGGATCCAATGTGCAAGAAAGACATTGTCACAAAATAATTAGAAATAAATTACTTCATAGTTCCTTCAAGTGAGACATCTACTTGTACATTTTCAAGACCTTTGGAAATAGATTTCTTACGGTATTTTATAACACTTTTCCAAGATAAAAGTTAAGCATATGATGTAAAATTTTCAGGGCCACCTGTCTCCACTTTTTTATTTTTATTTTTTTGAGTTGGAGTCTCATGCACTCTGTCACCCAGGCTGGAGTGCAGTGGCATGCAGGGCTCTGGCGATCCTTCCACCTCAGCCTTCCAAGTAGCTGGAACTACAGGTGCACACTGCCATGCCTGGCTATTTTTTTTTTTTTTTATTGTACAGACGAGGTCTTGCCAAGTTACCCAGGCTGGTCTCAAACCTGCGGACTCAGGCAATCCACTCGCCTTGGCCTCCCAAATTTCTGGAATTACAGGCTAAGCCACTGAACCTGGCCCACTCCCTTTTTAAAATAGAGACTGACACAAAGTCTTTTGCTAGTGTTCTCAGTCTACAACCCTCATTAATTCATTACTATGTGCATAGGGATGAATGGGATCGACAGGGCATCCCAAAGGTGATGGGAGTCGTTCTCTGCTCTTCAGGAACTTACAGTCTAGGAAAAGAGATTATAGTACGAAGGTACTTTTTAATCCTTCAAAATAAATGGAAACTAGCAGCCCTGTAATGACTTCAGTTAATTTTTTTTAGCATCTGGGAATGCAAGTTATTAAGCCCTAAAGAGCTGAACCTTTCTGGCTTATTTGAATAGCCAATTGCTAAGTCTTCTCCTTATCTCCATCCCAAGCGATATTGCTTGTCTCTATTTCCATTTCCCAGCTGAGTTCCATTTTTACAAAAAAAAAAAAATGATGAACACTCTTCTTTGACTACTGTGGTCCACAATTACTTATCCTTATCCCTTATATCTAGTAAAGGGGCTATTTTCCTTCTTTTGTACCTAATATATTTAAAGAATGCTTCTCTATTTACTATGTTTTTTTGTAGGTTACATCTCTTTTTAAAATTTTTATTTTCAAGTCGGGGTCACTCTGTCACCCAAGTTGGAGTGCAGTGTCATGATCACAACGAGAATGGCTCATGGAAGCCTCGACCTCCTGGGCACAGGTGATGCTTCTATCTCAGCATCCCGAGTAGCTAGGACTACAGGCAGGCACCATCACGCCTAGCTAGTTTATTTATTTGTTTGTTTTTTCTAGGGATGAAGTTTCACTATGTTGTCCAGGCTGGTCTCAAACTCCAGCGCCCCAGCAATCTACCTGCCTTGGCCTCCCAAGGTGCTGGGATTACAGGTTTGAGCTACCGCACCCAGCCTGCATCTTATTTCTTGAATTGACTTTTCTGCTTTTATTCATATTAGTATGTACCAGTTATTGATTTACCTCCTTACTCATTTGCTCTTGGTGTTACTTTTATATAGGCAACTTGGGATTCGGTTCCCAGGGTAATTCTTTGTTTAGTTGATGAGAATTCCCTCTATTTTTTTAAAAAAATTCTGTGTGCTTTTTTCTTTCACACACATGTCCATGCATTGAAATGGTTATATTTCATTATTGCCATTTCATTTAGACATGTCTAGCTCTCCTGATCTTCTTTGTTCCTTATTATTTCTTGTGGGTTTTATTTTAAAGCTGGGCTGGTCTGTGAGTTATATAAAATTTACTTTAAGCAAAATATCTTTTCCTTTGGCATATATTTATCTCCTTCCTGGTTTGAATATTCTAAATTTATAATCAGTTTATGGATGTTTTATTTCCTCAAATCTATAGCTAAACTAACTCTTGGACCCTAGATCACTTGTACTGGTTCACTGATTAACCAGGCTATGATAACTGGGAGGAAGGGTAATATTGCAGTATACCCACTTATATTTGGATATAACATATATATTTCTTCATGACATCTGACATGTTTCCCAACACATTCTCATTTGAGGTTTTATTCCTTTAAAGATTTTTGACTAAACTGATTTTTGAGGTTGTGGAAGTTTATAAGATGATGAGACTTGACCAACTGAGGGAAGGGACACACTGTGCAAGCTCTAAATTACTTTATAAATTATCATATCAAAGGCAAACCAAACTGGTGTCTGGTAATTCAAAGAGTCATTCCTGGGCGTATGCAGGTACATCGAGCAACAACGTGTTACCTTCTAACATCTAAGCAACTCATAGCACTTCACAGAGAAAAGACCTGAGTTCTATTATTTTACAACTCCCACTAGCTAGAGCTGGTGGGAATAGGAACAGTACTAATAGCCACCCTGCCAAGTAAATTCAGCCATTTCTGAAAACTGGAAGTCGTGGTCAGTGCAAATTTAGAAACACAAAGGATTGTATCTGTAACAATTAATTTTATAAACTTATTTAAACACAGATATTTTAAACACATACTACTTTGGCATCAGCTTACCAAGAAAGTAAATGAAACCTTGCTAAATGAACAGGGACTTGGTATACAAATAGTACCTGCTACATAGGAGCTTTCAAATCTACACGTGTGTCCCAACCAACCTTGTTTAAATTTAGATTAGCCACTCTTCCCTAAGGGGCCTCTTTCCCTTCTTGGTCCAGTAAACTGCATCAGTTCCTACTGCTAGGATGGCATTACATTTTGTAACCTCATGTAAAAAGAACACAGTGAGCTAGAATTAGCTCTGTTTTTTTTTTTATTCTTCTGAAGCTAATCATAAAGCCTTTAAGCTTAGACCATATTTAAAATGAGTTTAAGGCTTGTATATGAGATTGACATTTATAGGAGATAAATCTGAACTCTGTGTCTCCAGACCCAAAATTGTATTTTGACATTAAATATCACCTTTCCAACCGGGCTTGGTGGCTCAGCCTGTAATCCTGTGCTTTGGGAGGCTGAGGTGAGTGGATTGCCTGAGCCCGCGGGTTCAAGACCTACCTGGGCAACTTGGTGAGACCTCATCTCTACAATAAGTCAAAAAATTAGCCGGGCGTGGTAGTGCGCACCTGTAGTTCCAGCTACTTGGAAGGCTGAGGCGGCAGGATCGCCAGAGCCCAGCAGGTCGAGGCTGCGGTGGCCAGGAGCGGCCACTGCACTCCAGTCTGGGCAACAGAGTGAGACTCCAACTCAAAAAAAAAAAAAATCACCTTTCCATCCAGTACTATAAATTGCAGGGCTGTATTAGGCTTGGTGATATGTATTATCTGCGCTCTCCTTTGCTACTCTTGTCAGCGGCTCCCTTGAGGAGGGTGAAGTGAAGAGCTTGGAGTCAATATCCTCGACTCCAACAGTGATGTCATAGGAGACAAAACTTGATGAATTTCATTCCTAAATTAAGAAAAGAAAACTTGGACACATACAAGGGCATGATCAACTGAAATTCCTAGGGAAATAAGATGCTGTAATAAAAATAAATTTTCTGGTGACTTAGAGCTAACTTGTCTCCCCTCCTTTTGTAAAAACTCCAATTCTTGAAAAGCTGTCTAAAATGCCTGAATATGCTTTCTAGCCTTACTTCAGTAAGACTTACTGAACTTTATTTTACTGAAGAGCTTATGAAACTTTGGGGTAGGTATCCTTATATCTCATATATACATTTTTTTCATCCCACCTAGCTAGCTTCTTTACTGTGTTCATTTATGGTGTACTGGGTATTTATATCTGCTAATCCCTTTAGACAGTTAGCTCCTTGGGGTTAAGGACCAAATATCTCTTATTCAAAGTTATAACTTCAGCATGTAACACAGCACCTGGTGCGTAGAATGTGTGTTAGACTGGGCCTTCTGAGAAGCAGACGCTAATTGGATAAGCACCTAATCCAATATGGAATTAGGTGTGCAAGGAATTTATTAGGTAAAACACTTACGAACATAAATGTGAAGAAAGCTGAGGGAGCTGAAAGTGCCATCAGACCATGGTGCAGGTCTGACTTCTGTGGAGGAGAGAGGAGAGGAAAGAAGGTTGAGTAGGAAGAATCTTGACTGCAGTGCAGTTTTAGGAAAGTTTTGGCAAGGTCAATGCGCGGGGGGGGGGGTGTCTTCAGCCCAAAGTTCCCTGTGGGCAAAGTCCTGGATTACAAGATTTAGTATCTTTGTCATGTGCAGTCGTTGGCTGGGAGCAGACCTTAGGGACTGTGGCCTAGGCACAATGTAGTGGTGAATTCAGAGGGCAGCAGCTGGGACCATGAGTCAATTACACTCTCCATAGTAAGAGATCTGAGATGTACATTTTTCATGGCCACCACAAAAGGAGCTCAATAAATGCTTATTGAAAAGAGAGTTTGAGTGAAACATGAGTTGCACAGAGGAAGGAGATTGGGCTTAATATTCATTGAGCCCTAATATTTGCTAGTATTGGTGGAGGATATAAAATCATGGGATTTTCTCTCAAATCTCTCATCTCTCCTCAAATGTTGCCTTATGAAAGAAGCATTCCCTGACTACCCCATATAAAACAGAATAGTCCCTGCAGTCACAACATTCCACATTTTCCTTACTTTACTTTTTTATTTGTTAAAATAGAGGTGGGGTGGGGAGAGTCTCATTATGTTGCCCAGGCTAGTCTTGAACTGGATTGCTCAAGCAATCCTTCTAACTTGGCTTCTCAAAGTGCTAGGATTACAACTGTGAGCCACCATTCCCAGCCTGACTTTACTTTTTAAAAACTAAAAAGTTTTATTGATATAACAGCTTATAATTGATATGTAATAAACTGTACATACTTTAAGGGTATAAGTTGATAATCTTGCCATATGTATGCACCCATGAAACCATCATTACAACCAAGATAGTGAACATATCCATCAGCTCTCACACTTTCCTCACTGCCTGTTGTAAGCCCTTCTTCCCATTCCTCCCTGCCCTCCATCTCCACCAACAACTGCTGAACTGCTTTCTGTCATTATAGATTAGTTTCCATTTTCTTGACTTGTACACAGATGGTACCATAGAGTATGCACTTCTTCTGATCTGGCTTCTTTCACTCAGCATAATGTTTTTGAAGTTCATCCATGTGGTTGTGTGGATCAATAATTCATTCCTTTTTATGGCTACACAGAATTCCATAATATGGATATACCACAATTTGGTTTTCCTTCTTTGTTTTATTTTCTCTATAGTATTTGTCACCACTTGGCATTATGTTTATATTTTTCTCCAAAAATATAAGCTCCTGAGGGCAGGGATTTTGCTTCGTATACTGTTACAACCACAGTGCTTGGCTTTTAGTAGTAAATACTTGTTGAATGATTTACATCTTGCTCTAGACCTTTAGATAAAACAATAATATAGCTTTGCTATGATATTGATGTCTTGATCACTTATCCTGAAAAGCAACATTGGATTGGCCAGACATACATCTCATTTGGAAAGCATAACTGGAATTTTGAAAATTATTTCTTGGTTGTCTTATCATTCATAAATTATAATCAGGAAAAATAAATTATAGGAGTGAAGATTGATCTTTTAACAGACAAATTAAATATCGGTGTTCAATGATGTATATTTGTTGCTATAAATTAGTTTATGCAGAATTTATGAGTCAAGCCTAGGCAATTAATTCTGATGGTTATTCAAAAAGAATCAGTCATAAGGACAATTGGGAGAAAGCAAGGATTAGTTAAGATACATCCTCATTTTGAATAATCAAGATGTTACTGTATTTTCAAAGAAATGCATTGTTTTACCCTGTTTGCCTCATGTGTGTGTATGTATGTGTGTGTGACATTTTGCTTATTGAAATATGAAAACCTTGTTTGTTTCAGGATCAGATTTGCAAGTATGCCTCCCCAAGGGCCCAACATGCTGCTCAAGAAAGATGGAAGAAAAATACCAACTAACAGCACGATTGAACATGGAACAGCTGCTTCAGTCTGCAAGTATGGAGCTCAAGTTCTTAATTATTCAGAATGCTGCGGTTTTCCAAGGTGAGTTCTGGGGATCATTTTAGATGTGCTACTCAATGGCATCATTATTTGGGTCCTGGGTTTTCAAATGCTAAGTATAATTTATAAATTACCATTCCAGTATTAATGCTTGATATAAAAAATCTCCCAGTGAGAAATTCTGGTTAAGGAGAAACATAGTTTTCGGAGAAGCTTCATTTCAATCTTTGAAAAGGTGGATATTGTAAAAAATCATTGTCCAAGGGCGTTCTGTTACCCGTTTATAAAGGCTATAAATCTCTGCAAAAAATGTATAATACTTTCTCTCAGCTAGTCCATAAAACTTATTTCAAAACAAAAAAAAAAGCTTTCTTAAATATTGAGCCCAGTTTTCTCTAGGAGTGAGTAATATACTTGTGGAACACATATGAACTCCTTCTGACCATTGGGACCATCTCCATTTAAGAGGAAGAAACTGGCTTGTTGGCCTGATATTGTTACATTTTTGTGAGTGATTACTTCTCCTCTCTTTGTGTATCTTAGTTCTTACCACACCTGTGTATGACTGTGAAAGAAGCTGTTGTGGCATTGCCAGAGTGGGTGGGCACTCCTTGCTAACTTGTGTTACTGTCATAACAAGATGGGGAGTACCTCCCTAAATTCAAAGCCCCAGCTAGGGAGATGATGGTGGTGGTGGTAGTGGTAATAAGCAAGCACTTACATAGCAGTATATACTAGGTACTCTTTAAAGTGCTTTACACATATTCATTCATTTAATTCACACAATATGTTTATGAGTAGGCATTAGTATCCCCTTTTTATGAATTAAGGCACAGAATAGTTAAATAACTTGCCCAATATTACACAACTAATAAATAAATAGTGAAGGCAGGACCTGAATCCAGGTGGCCTGGCTCTTAGTCTATGCTTTTAACTACTTTAGTAGGCTGCCTCCTATGACTGGGAATTTAATTATTGCTATTGGGCGTTCTTCCATCCCTCCTCAAGCAAATGAAATCAGCTGCTTTTTTCTTGTCCCACAAAGAGTGTATTGGGTCAGATAGAAAAATAACACTTCTGAGTACTTGACATTGCAAAGCTTAGGTTTATGGCACCTTTGCAAGAATTAACCTCTTTGAATTGTAAGGTGGGTTGATTATAGCTTATTTTGTGTAATAAGCTTATTTTGTATAATTAAATTCGTAGAATTAGCTAAGAAAATTGTTCAAATTAGTGAATAAAGCATACACTCTCAACAGTTTCTTGGGTCAAAGCCACAGGGAATGTTAGGTTGATTATGTGAAGTATAATATATAAGCTTGAAGTATTTGTTAACCTATTTATGTAGTCAGACTCTTGTGAAGAGTTTGTTGAGACTAACAATTTGGCTATAGAATGAATAATTTAGGCTGATTTTAAAAATACATGTACCATTCATGTACTTCCTAGATTGGTTTTGGAGTTGATCTGCTGGATGAAAGTGGGGTGATAAGAAGTGATGTGATGTGAGAATTGGGTTGAAGTGAAGAGCTGAATCTTACTCTTTTTTTTTTCTTTCTTGCCTTCTTTTTTGTTTTTTTTGTTTTTCTGAGTTGGAGTCTCACTTTGTCACCCAGGCTGGAGTGTAGTGGCACGCACATGGCCACCGCAACCTTGACCCGCTGGGCTCAGGTGATCCTGCCACCTCAACCTTCCAAGTAACTGGAATTACAGGCACGTGCCACCACACTTGGTTAATTTTTTTTATTTATTGTAGAGATGAGGTCTTGCCAAGTTGCCCAGGCTAGTCTTGAACCTGTGGACTCAGGCAATCCTCTCACCTCAGCCTCCCAAAGTGCTGGGATTATAGGCGTGAGCCACCGTGCCCAGCCTGACTCTTACTCTTTAGGGCATCAAAATGCCTCTTTAGAATGGAGTATTAGTGATTTTTAAAAAAATTCTCAGAATTACCAAGCTCACAGATGTTATCTTACAACCATTGTCTTGCTGGAGGAGAGTGGTAGAGTGATCACACTGATATTCTAGCATGATGAGTAACTGATATGGCTGTCCATCTGAGGGCCTTGGGTGTCAGCATTCATCACTGTGTCCAGTTCTACATTTTGCATATGTGTTTTCTAGATCTGGAACAACATGAAACTAGGAAAGAAAGGAAGTTCTGACACAATTTTGATTGGATTATCTTTCAGGTATGGCTTCTGTAGCATGGAGGCTGAACCAGGGGGCGAAAATTGGGGGTAGACCTGTGACCAGGGGGCGAAAACTGGGGGTAGCGTCTACTAGTTCTATCTATCTCTCTCTGTTTCTCTTTGTTCCTCCATCCTTTTCTCTTCTTCCTCCCACCCTGTCTCTCTCTCTCACTCACACACACACCCATACACTAATATACTTTTTTTCTTAAATTGTGGGGATAAGTAGGACAACCCTAGCAAAGGAACACAGAGACAACTGAATACTGTCTGAGCTCATTACTGCTGGTGTCCTTTACCTTGTCATCTATATTCATTCTTTATTTGGTTTCATTATCTTTTCTCATCATTTTCCTGTCTCACTTTTACAAAACAATAAACCCCATGAGAAAAAATGGAGCATGGTCCCAGATCTCAAAGCACTTATACCATGTTTGGGGACACATTGCTCCCAAATCTTTTCTATAATAAACATTGGGAGAGATAAGGCTCAAAACCAGGGACCACTACAAGATGCTGTATCATTAACCGCCAAGAAAAAGAGAGCATCCACTTCTTTTTTTAAAAAACTACCGACTATTCCAATGAATTGAAATTGGGGGGAGCAAAATTTTTTTTTCTCTAAAATATATCCTTTTCTCAAGATTCTGGTAGACCAAATTATTAAGAACATTGCCCCAATGCTTCGCTCATGTGAAATTTGATGTGGCAGTTTTGTGAGCTATTTTCTCTACCACATGAAGTTGAAGAAATCTCATCTTGATCTTGGCCTAGATCCACAATCTCTTTAGGATTCCTTTACTTGTCCACATTGAGGATATTTAAGCCATGAGTGCTTTCTTCAAATATGTGCACAGTTCCACGAGCAATCCTTACTGCCTCGATTTGGATTTTATGTCTTAGTTTGCAGGAAGCCTTTGCCCTCATAAATGAACCTGAGGCCCTTTGCTACAGTGGTTGGAGTGCTCTATTGCTAATGTTGTTTTGATAATGATTGAAGCGTTTTTAAAAAGTTGTTCTTTATTTTCAATCTTTGCATTGGCTCGTTTCCTAAATTTAATTTACTTAGATGTGCTTAGTAAAATGGGACAGCACAATCGGTTTTTTGTTTCTGCTTAATTAATTCTTTTTGAAAAACTCCACTGAAAGTACAAGTTCCTTTCTCTTTCTCTTTTTCTTCTGCCCTACCTTATAATAATTATGAGGATAATAATGATAGTGAAGATTTATTAAATGCCTACTATACGATGCTTACTTTTACATAATTATCTCATTTAATTTCCCCAGCAGCCCTATGAGGTCTGTATTGTAATTATCTCCATTTTACAGATGAGGAAACTCATTGATGCCACAGCTTCTTCCGGGCCATCATGTGGCATGACTTTCCTTGTTCTTAGTGTGCTTGAGGTAAAACAAAATTAAGAAGTTGTAGGGTTTGTGGTCCTTGTGAAGAAAAATGGGATAGAATTCTGAATTTGTCATCTCATCTCTACCACCTCTACACCTTTAAGTCTTGGATTCTGTTTTCTTTGTAGAATTTCATTATGACTTTCAACCTTGTACTTTCAGGAAATATTTGGGGTATGTCTAGATATTTTCTGTATACCAGATGATTCTGGTCTTCTCCCAGGTGCCACTGACTTTGAGTGAGAATAGACTCTTCAGAATGCAGCCACACTTTGCTTTTTCTAAAAGTTGCCTCTTCCACAACTTGAACTCTCTTTCTCAGAAAGGAAAATAGTGGTTAAGTAGAAAACATCTCTGCACACCTCAACTGCCATGAAGCTCCTGTCTGTGAAAAGTATAGAATATAGAATACCTGCTTGTATAGAGTATAGTTTCATCTGAAAGCTCTTTGGGTCTTTCTTTAGAGCCTACATTTATGCATAGTCTTTAGAGTTTATTTATTTATGCATAGTCTTTAGAGTTCTACATTTATGCATAGTCTTTGTAAGCTTGACTTTATGGCTTTCTAGTCAGTAACAGATAAGCAGTTAAATAGAGGGGCTGGAAGTTAAATGGAAGACTGCTCGGGGGCGGTACATATGAGTAGCAAGATGTACAGGTAACATTAAGGTGGAGGACCTAAAAGTGGACTCAGCAACTCACTACATGTGGCTGTTGGGGACATTTAATAAAGGGGGATATCCCTCCATGCCTCCGTAGCCCCTGTAGTCCAATAATTGATGTTCATAATGATGGTTGTGAGTCAATAAGAAAAGATCAAATTATGCTCACTGTCCCTTTAAAAAATATTTCCGTTAAAATTCCGCTAAAAAGAATTTTTGGTTCTTAAGGGTAATGGAAGAAACACTGGACTTGGAGTCAGAAAATCTAAGTTCTGATTCTAGATCTGCATTTATGAGCTTTGTGATTTGGGGCAGCTATTTAGACACCGCTAAACTCGATTTTCTTATCTGTAAAATGGGAATACAAATTACAGTTCTGCTTATCTTGTAAAGTAGAAATAACATGTGAAAGTGTCTTGAAAACAGTAAAACACTATATGTATGCATTATCTAGACAGTTAATTTATGTGGGCCACTTTGCCCCAGGTAGTGCCAAGTAAATGACACATTATCGTTAGAGACATCAATCTCTATACAACTGGAGTTCATGATATACTTTAGCAACTTTTGCCACATACAGATGATATATATACAAACAGCTCCAGTGCACATAGGCAAAGGACTCTGAAAAGGTTTATTTTATGCACTCTTGGATGTGAAGTTATGCTGTTTGAAACGTCAATACTGCCAGGAGCGATCCTTTCTTCAACTTCCTGAAGCTTCTCTTCTGGCCAGTATCTAGTATGTTTCACATTCAAACAAGCAGCTAGGTCAAGATGGGTTTGTTGTGTTCAAGCCATATTTTAATTGCATTTTCTGGTCCACTACCATAGCAAAGGGAAGGAAAAGGTGGGTCTAAGTTGCTCCTCACTCAGTGTTGGCATGCTTGCTTTCTTCTACCTGCTTTCTGCGGAGGCAGGAGGGCCGTGTTTCTGTGCTTCTTCTATTGCTCCTCTCTCTTGTTTTCTGTTTCCATCAGCTCTTGGCACTTTTTATACTCTTTTCTGTCAGATTCTTGTCTCTCCCAATCCCCCTAAATAAAATTGACCTTGGTTAGAACACCCTTTTCCATCAGCTCAGAGCAATTTCTCCAGTCATTTCTGCTTGAAGTAACTGTTTAGGGACATTATTCAAGCAAAGCTTTTTTCCTTCACAGTTAATATGTGACTAAATAATTGCTTGAATGTTGATAAACATGTTTTTGAGATTCAATCATTTGTTAATTTAGTTTTTATAATGTGGTGCGGGTTTTAAGTGAGTACTGAGCCATTTTTCTCCATTTCACAATTCTTTCCCCCTGACTAGCCTGACAGTTCTGCCCACGCTCCAGCTCCATTCAGGCTTAGCCCCATTGCGTCCCTGAGTCAAACTGCAGGCCAGTTTGTCACAACCCTTTCTTGGTTGAAAATAATGTACAGGAGAGAATAATTACACTGATGTCTAATTGGAACTTAATTCATTTGCCAGAGCTAAATATAATAGCATTAAACTGAATAGAAGAATTTTGGGAACCATGAGTGAGGTTATATATCCTCAAAAATGTGAATTATTAATCAAACCACTCATCTGTACAGCAAAGCTCTAGTAATCCCATTATAAAAGGGTGAATTTCTCTTCACAGCCCAGAAGATGCTGGTTTTAATTAGTGGACTTTTATGGCACCGGCTCAAAGGCATATTTTGGTTACAAAGTTTTTAAAAAATGCAATTCTTTAATTATTAGTGCTATTGGAAAAACAACTGGAAACTGGGTGTTTAAAGTCATTTCAGATTTAAACTAAGAACTTGTGGATTCAATCCAGTTTCAAAATTATGTGGCTCTTGCAGAGCTAGAGGCTGGGGGAGTTATAAACCTTTCCTGTGCCCTCTATTGATTAGAAAAGTCAGTCATTAGGCTGAACACTGTTTAATGAAAAGAGCTTAGAAAAAATGACTCAGTGCGTAGACAGAGACTGTTCTGGGGCCAATGGTGAGGTGAGGAGATTATACAAATGAACCCTTTACTCCAACCAATGGCCCTTGATTCTATAGGACTCTGAACTCACCCCCTCTTGCTGTCATCATCACTGCCCACCTTTCTCACTAACGGGCTCAACAAAGCAAATTAAAGGACATTGTCCCTGCCCTCTAGAAGCTTCCAGGAAAAATACCACTTTTACCTAGAGTGAGTACTCCCCGCCCCTCCCCCACTGGGAGTTGTTTACTTACTGAAAACATATGTTCCTCCCCTTCTTTCTGTCTCACTGTGTTGCCATACCTGATATTGGAGTAATGAAGCATATGTTTGAGAGATGTGAATTCTCCTGTCAGCTGAGTGGAGGTAGAAACAATTTCCCTCTAAGCTGGAAGTGGTAATGTAGAAATTAAAAGCACCTATCCTTGTGCTGCCTGTGAGATGCTTCCAGGTGCTGAGGTATGCACTCCTACTCCTTTCTTTTCCTTCACCCTACCTTTCAGTTCCCAGGTCTTATTTCTTCTTTCAGACTTCCTCATGTCATTTTTCTACGTTCCGTTCCCCCTTGTCCTCTCTGGGTCTCAGTGGTCTCACTTATCACTTGCTGAGGCCTTCTGATTTTAGTTCCTCTCTGATTTCATTTCCAGGCTCTCCCGGCTCACATCTAGACTACCAGCAAAGGTACAACCTCCTTTGTTTCCCAGTTCAGCACTGGAGTGTAACAATCAAGAGTGCAGGCTCTGGGGGCATTTTGGCTGGATTGGAATGAGTCTGGGCAGGGGTAGACAGGCTGGTGTGGCAAGAAGAAAGTTGAGGGCTAGCCAGGTGCAGTGGCTTATGCCTGTAATCCCAGCACTTTGGGAGTTGAAGGCAAGAGGGCTGCCTAAGCCCACGAGTTTGAGACCAGCATAGACAACGTGAAGAGACCTCGTTTCTATGATTAAAAAAAAATTAGCTGGGTGTGGTGGTGCACACCTGTGGTTTCAGCTACTTGGAAGACTGAGGCAGAAAGATCACCTGAGCCCGGAAGGTCAAGGCTGTGGTGGCCGTGGATGTGGTACTGCACTCCAGCCTGGGCGACAGAGTGAGACTCTGACTAAAAAAAAGAAAAGAAAAAGAAAGTCTAGGATTTAGATGAGGGTCAGAAACCTCTTCTCTGAATGTGTACTAAGTCAGTGAGAGGTAATAAAATTCCCTGTTCTAGAGTATTTTGCTTGTATCATTTCATTTAAACCTCACAACAACCCATGAGGTGGATACTTTGTCAACCACATTTTAAATGGGAAGTGAAGGCTTAGCGAGGTTAGCCAACTTGTCTAAAACGGCACAGTCAATAAATGCCAGAAACAGGAACTGAACCCAGGAAGTACACCTCCACATCCTGTGCCCTTAACACGGAGGCTGTGTGTGTTATACAGCCACCATGTATTTTGTTTCACGGTCATGGGCATTCTCTTCAATTCTAGCTTTCTTCCTTGCAAGGGAATTCTATTGTATTTAATTTTTAAAAATTTTGCTGATCATGTAGCTACCTGTCTGAAGGCAGGTATTGTGGGGGATTCAAATATAAAAAACTACCTCATATCTACCTTCAGGTAGCTCAAAATTCAGAAACCAAGACATTTATACGCAAATAACTTGGATACAAGGCATTCTGAGAGAAATGTGAGAAAAACTTTAGCAGTTTGCTATGGGTAGTAGGGGTGGATCCAGATTTTGTGGGGCTCAAATTTTGGAGCCCTCTAAGAAAAAGAAGACAAAATACAAATTACAAAATGCCTGTGGCTCTTCTGGGATGGGGGCAGGTTAAGCGCACGTCCCAGTAGCTTAACTTCCATTAGCTTCACAGAAAATCCACTTCTGTATGGGAGTGTGGAGTTGGAAAAGATCAATTCCAACTAGAGGGTAGAGGTTCTTGGAGAAGGTGAACTGTATGAATTCTCCAGATAGATGTGGGCTCTTGATCAAAGAGAAGGGCAGGTGAGGGAGTTAGACAAATTAATGCACATCTTTTTCTCAATGAAATTCAAATTATTGATTACCTATTAGATACCTGCACACTCTGGCTAGCACCATAGCCTTTCACGCAGCCTTCCCTCTTGAAAGGGCCAAGCACCTCGGATGACCGCAGAGGGCATAGTGTGATGGGCATGTGCTCTGGTTTCAGGCAGATTGGGGTCTAAGTCCCAGCTCTGCTCTTTCCTCTCTTTATGGCCAAGGGCATGTCACTTCTCTCTGAGCCATTAATTAAAGAAGGTTATCATATGAGGAGTGTAAAGAGCTCAGCCCTATGCTGGCCCTTAGGAATCAAGTGCATGGTAGCCACTGCTTTTTATTATTCCCTCTTGTACATTTATAAGAATAATTGTGTATGAAATATAATATCTTTACTTTGCAATATTAAGTGTCACTTATCTAGTACAAGTACATTTTAAAATGCTTTTTATGTTTTGATATAATTAATGTCAAAGTGTTCTAAATGCTCACTCATAATCCTTTCATTCAGAGATAACCACTTATAGCATTGTTGTGTGTTTTCTTCTTTCTCTGTGTGTGTGTGTGTGTGTGTGTATATATATATATATATATATATTTAAAACTACTTGGTATACAGTTTCCAAGTGGTCCCCTAGTGGTCTGAATGAGTTAATGTAGTCTCTAGATCTAACTAGCAAAGAAAGCCTTTGGTTCCACTGGGTTGCATTAGGAGGAGAACAAAAATGTTGAAAGGAAATCATAATGTGTGTGATTTTCCTCTCCTTTGGTTGAAGTGCTTTAGCTTTAGTTCTGAACGCGATTAATTGAAATGTAATCGTTGGATTAGATCAGAGTCCACTCCCTTCCCTCTCTTGGGAACCTGTGCTTTTGCTTTCCAGCATTTATCAAGTTTGCAGTGGTACATGTATATGTGTGGCTATTTGATTAGCAAGGGTCTCCTTTATTGGAGTATGCATTCTCTGTGGGTCGGCCTTTTGTCTATTTTGCCACACCCTTGTATCCTCAGGTGAGATAGTAGACAGTAAATGTTTGAATGTGTACACACACACACACACACACACACACACACACACACACGTAGAGTAAGTAGTAGAAACAGATTTCTAACTCTTCCTGTTTTCCTGCCACAACTGCTACTATGGCCAAACAGAAAAGGCAAATCCTCTTGCCTGCAGCATTTGCTTTTAGGTTTTAAAATCTACTCATATGTAAGATTTTTTTTTTTTTTTTGAGTTGGAGTCTCACTCTTCTCGCCTAGGCTGGAGGAGTGCAGTGGCACGCTCATGGCCACCACAGCCTTGACCTGCTGGACTTAGGCGATCCTTCCATCTCAGCCTTCCAAGTAGCTGGCACTACAGACACACGCCACCACGCCCGCTAGTTTTTGTGATTTATTGTAGAAATGAGATCTCACCAACTTGTTAGGCTGGTCTCGAACCTCCGGGCTTAGGCAATCCTCTCTCCTCAGCCTCTCAAAGTGCTGGGACTACAGGCTGAGCCACTGTGCCTGGTCAGATGTAAGATCTTAAACGTCTGGATAATGCCCACTGAGACGGAACATCTGTCTACCTGAGCCTGAGCCTCTGCCTCTGCTTCTGACCTTACCAATCCACGCTTGCTGGTTGTCTTTTCTTCCAGCATGACCTGGGCTTCACCCAGAACACTGTGAACAAGAGTCAGTGTCACATATTTGCACCTTGTGAACAAGAATCATGGAAATGATGACACCTGTCAGCTTGTCCAAATACATTCTTGTGTGTTCTGCTACCCCTTCACGATAACCTGAAGAGAAGAGAAGCAAACTTTTCTTGATGTCTCTTATGTAGCAGGTATACATACTTGTATTTATTTTTTATCTTCCAGGCATCTCTTTAAAAAAGATAGCATTAATCCCATGAGGAAACTAAACCAAGAGAGTTTGATAACCTAGGCAAGTTAACCCAGTGCTAAATAGTAGACTTGTTTGAACCCAAGAATGCCAAATTCAAAATTCTCTGCTTTTCTCCTACATTAGTGTGTGTTCTCTCAATATGGTTGATAGTTCTTCTAACTTGGGAGACCATTCACATAACTTTCCTTTCCGGAGATAGAGTTTTATATTTGATATTTTAGTGGAATGGCAGAATAGGCAGCCTTTAGAGTTAAAACAGTCATGAATTCAAATACTCTTGTTGCTCACTGGTTACATAACTCCTTTTTACAAAATGGAGATAATAATTACAGCTTTACAGAGCTGTTGTGAAAATGAGCCATCAATTATTTCAAGCATTTGCCATATTGCTTGACATATAAATAGGTGTTCTGCCGGGTGTGGTGGCTCATGCCTATAAACCCAGCACTTTGGGAGGCTGAGGTGAGAGGATTGCCTGAGCCTGCGGGTTCAAGACTAGTGTGGGCAACTTGGTGAGACCTCATCTCTACAATAAATGAAAAAATTAGCTGGTAATGGTGGCGCGTGCCTGTAGTTCCAGTTACTTGGAAGGCTGAAGTGGAAGGATCACCTGAGCCCAGCAAGTTGAGGCTGCAGTGGCCCTGAGTGTGCCACTATACTCCAGCCTGGGTGACAGAGTGAGACTCCAACTCAAAAAAAAAAAAAAAAAAGAAAAAACAACAAAAAAATAGATGCTCAATAAATGGTAACCATTGATACTCTTTGAACTTAAATATTAAGGCTCTCATTCTTTCTCATATCTGTTTACAGTTGTACTTCCTTTATCAACTTTAATAAATTGGAATTTGATCTAAGTATAGGAATTTGATCAGATATAAGTAGGACTAAGATTGACTCAAGTTGAAAAAAGAGCTTGTCAGATAAATGAATAGTGTAAACAAAGTTGTAGAGAGGAATCATTCAACAACATTTTTAGTGTGTATTAAGAAACCAATAATCAACAGGTTTATTCTTAATGAATAATCAACAGGAAAATATTTTTATCTATTTGTTAAGGCAGTTTTCTAGAGGACACTGGATTATTTATTAATTCTTAATTACTGTGAACCCTTGAAAATAATCGAGCAAACTTTACTTCAATATAACCTTTTTTTAAGCAAGTTTTTACTACACAAATTAATACTACTTTTTTGTTAGAGAAAAATGAAAAGAAGAAATAAAAGGCTGGGCATGATGGCTCAAGCCTGTAATCCCAGCACTTTGGGAGGCCGAGGCAAGAGGACTGTCTGAGCCTGGGGGTTCGAGACCAGCCTGGGCAACATGGTGAGACCTCATCTCTACAATTAAAAAAACAAAAAGTTAGGTGGGCGTGGCAGCATGCGCCTGCACCTGTAGTTCTGGCTACTTGGAAGGCTGAGGTGTAAGGATCACGAGAGCCCATCAGGTCAAGGTTAAGGTGACTGTGAGCGTGCCACTGCACTCCGGTTTGGGCAACAGAGTGAGACTCCAACTCAAAAAACAAAAAAAGAAAAGAAAAAGAAATGAAATTAAAAAGTAAAAAATAGCCGGGCTCGGTGGCTCAGCCTGTAATCCCACGCTTTGGGAGGCCGAGGTGAGTGGATTGCCTGAGCCCGAGGGTTCGAGACCCACCTGGGCAACTTGGCGAGACCTCATCTCTACAATAAATAAAAAAATTAGCCGGGCGTCCTAGCGCGCGCCTGTAGTTCCAGCTACTTGGAAGACTGAGGCGGAAGGATCGCCGGAGCCCAGCAGGTCGAGGCTAAGGTGGCCGGGAGCGGCCACTGCACTCCAGTCTGGGCGACAGAGTGAGACTCCAACTCAAAAAAAAAAAAAAAGTAAAAAATAAAATGATCCAGATTCTATCAATCAGAGGATAACCATTGTTAACATTTTGATATATCATCTTGCATATTTATTCTTCTGTTATAGGTACATGTATATTTTTTCAAAGATGTATTATGCTACTTTTCATGTAATATACTATAGTCATCTTTCCATGTCAATAATATATTTCTGTAGCATGATAGAAATGTAGAATTTAGGGGCCTCCCTATATTTAGTAATGTGGAGGTTTCATATATTAATCCAACCCTCTCTATTGTTAGACATTTAGGTTGCTTTCAGTAAACCACAGTGAAATAAATAATGTCCATGTAATTAAATATTCATGCACATCCTTAATGATTTCCTCGGGATAAATTCCTGGAACTTGAATTGCTGGGTCAGAGGCTATGCAGTTTTTAAGCTTTTTCACATTTATTGTCTATTTGATTTCCATAAAACTTATGCATATTTTCATTTTAACTAGCAATGTAAGAATGTTCATTTTCTTAACTATTTGCTATTTGTCATTTTATGATAACCCCAGTTGAGGTGAAAAAAAAACTGTACATTTTGGTTGCTAGGGAGATTTGTTGATCATTTGTACTTTTAATTTTGTGTTTTTTTCTCATTAATATTTGTTCCTCATTTGAAAAAATTTAGGTATTCATTGTTCCTTGTTAGAGCCCTTTTTATTGATTTATAAGAGCTTTTTGTATATTCAGAATGGTAGCCTGTTTTGTATGTTATGAGTTGCTTTTACTGATTTGTTAATTCAATTTTTCATTTTTTGTGGGGATTTAAAAGCACTTTCAGCCAGATGTATCAATATCTTCATTTGGTTTCCAACATCTTCTTTGATTCTTTACTAATTCATATTAGTCTTACTTAGCATGAATCAAAGATGTGTTCTATTTCCTGTTCTGACACCAGCTATGTGAAAATTGGTAAGTAATTTAAAGTGTCTGAGTTTACCTTCTTATGGGCAAAGTGATAATACCTGACCTGCCAAACTGCCAGAGCTTTTGAGGATCAAAAAAGGTAATGTATATGAAATACTTTGAAAGTTTAAATGGTTATTGTAGTTGTTATTCAGTTGTCCCCTGACACTATCAGTCTGAATGAGTTAATCTCTACTATACTGATAGCAGCATTGCCTTTCTTTCCCCTGGATCTGAAACCTTTCTGGTCATTTAATAGACAACAATTTTGGCCTAGAACCGCACTGGAGCCTGTGCCCTGGTAGCTGGAAAGGTATTCAGAGGGTGGTGAAATGTTGCCTGCCACCAGTCTCTGCCTGGAGTGTGGATTCTGGGCATCCTTCCCAACTGGAGAAATGGGCCCTGGAACTATTCTTTGATGTAGTGTGTGTGTTTATTCCCACATGCCCCAGCCCTTGAAGGGTAGCTTAAGAAACTCACCCAGTGAGGCCAAAGTGCTTGTTCTTGTCCAACAGGGTAGTAGTTGGGAAAAAACCCCAAAGCCTTCTGTCCACACTCCTATTTTTTAGGGCAGGAAAAAGAGTACTTTCAAGCAATTAACATTTGAAACAGATATACTGGCCTATCAGATAAATCAGTGGCTTAGAATTGTTTTGCAGTACACATCCTGGAACGAGTTGTTTATTGGGAAAACCTTTTTTAAAATTGTGAGATGACCAAAATTCTCCCTCTCTAAATGCCAGATTAAAAAAAAAAATCAGAGAGGCAGGAAAAACAATTAAAGTATCTCATGCATCAAAGTAATCATTAGTGGAAAAACAAAGTATGTTCTTTCTGGCAATCTCTGCCATATGGTTGAGATGGCTTATAGTAGAAGAGGAGGCTTAAATGATGCACATATTATTTCAAATATAACCTTCAGGGTTTTTGTTTTTGTTTTGATAGGAGGGGAAGATAGTGTATGTCTGCATAAATCAAGCCTTCCTGAAGGTCAGAGACCTCTGGAAAGTTGGTGAACTTAGACATTTGAACTTATTTGGGTCACCTAAGTGAAGGAGAAACAAAGTTAACTAAACTTTGTAAAGATGTACTATGTGCTAGACTTGAGTAATCTTCATAATGGTAATAATACCGTTAGGTATTATCCCCATTTTACAGGTGTAGAAACTGGGTTAAGAGCTATTAAGCAATTTACTCAAAGCCACATAAACAGTAAGTGGCAACATTAAGTTTCTAACTTCAAAGTCATTGCCCTTTTCATTGAGCCACACTGTTTCCCTTGGAGTTAGAAGATAAAAATAAACTTTAATCACTTATTAAAATGATCATAGAAATTTTTGAAAAATAGAAAGTGTTGTTAGGAATCTGTACAGTAATGGAGAAATAAACAAAATACCCCTAAGAATGCCCTAAACTTTTATTTGGCAGAAAACCTCAAATTCCATTGGTGTGAAACAATTCTCTGTAGGGACATACTAGGGTGAGTTAATTGTACCATGAGTATTCTATGGCAGCGTGGCAGCCTTTTCTATTGCCTCATAAAGAATCTCACACACACCCTTCAGAGTTCATTTTAGTACTTTTCAGCCTGACATCTAAAGGGGCTGCTGTCCTGACAAACACAATCTGGCCAGATGTTATTATTTTGCACTACATTTAATTTCTTCCTGCCAAAGATTTAGACTTCTTTCCCTGATAAAGATCAGGGGAAATTGTCTGGTATTTACAAAATCCCATCCAGGCGTATCTGTTACAATGTTCACTTAGCAAAGTTTATTAGATTATTAGGGCTTTAAACCCTTGGGCTCTTTCGTTATTGAAATTAAAAAAAAGAAAAATCCAAACATCTTCAACAAATTTAAGTGGTATAATTAGACCCTGGACTTATCTTACAGGCATTTTAGAATTATGAAAATGATTTAAATAGTATTTGCTTCCTGAGAAACTTGCTGCGTTTGACAGGGATGAAAGGAAAGTGGTTATTCTCCTTTGGTCTCCAGAGTTAATGGGGAAAGTGATATCTGGAACTGAAATAAATTTGCTATAGTTGTATGGTGAAATTACTCCCATAAGTAGTTAGCCATACCACACAGGGCCTCTCTTTCTTGGCCTAGTTAAAATTTAGCCACTACAGTGTTAGAGGAACGTGTAGGTCTGTCATTTCCTCGCTCATGATGTCTACTTAGAGTAAACATGGAATTAGACTCCTTAAGCTCTAATTTTCACTTATATACTAGACATGTAAAAAACACAGTAATAGAAATATTCAGTATTTTCAAGGTATAAGCAATTATGGTTTATATACACTGCAGTTTTCCCCAAAGGATTTCAATGTGCCTTGCATGTAATGATCATATTTGTAAGCATTTCCAGTTGAAAGTTGGTGGCATTATTGTTATTTTCTCTATTGTGTGAATGTGGACATGGGAAGGATTGAGACCGTCACCTGACTAAATCAACATGAGGAGCCCATAGTTGATCTGAAACTTAAGCTAGTAGAGTGCACATGAGAGACAGAAGATAGGGGGAAAACCCAGAACAGTATAATTATGCTTATTTACTGTTGGGAGTGGGCTGGGATAGTTACTAATTCAGGCACCAAAATCCTGGAACATTAAACTTTGCTTAAGAAAGAGAGAAGACTAAGAAAATCGAATGGAAATTTTTGTTACATATGCCAAATTGAGCATTTTCTTCTACTGTAAATTTGCTTGGTGCCAGACTAGGTTTCACAAATTGTGAAAGCCCAGTTTTTTACAGACGATGTTAGAAATATCTCACAATTAAGCAGGAATAAAACCGGACTTTTTCCTCTTATTTTGAAGGTGATCAGAAGCCTTTTATGTGAAAACTATAACAGAGCAAACATATGTTTGTACATTAAATATACAGGCAATAAATGCTAAAATGGCAAAAATGAACTCAAGGCAGGAGGTAAATATTTTGTAAAAATTAATGATCTAGAGCGAACTCTCATTAACTTGGGCTCTGTTGATTTGAATATTGTGATAATTTGACTTGGACTGAAGTTAACTTTCATCCCATTTATGAAGAAAGAATCTGCTAAACAAATTAATAGTGTATATAAGATTGTAGGGAGGCATGTTTAACTTGCTTGAAGGACTTGAGCAAGCCCATTAATTGGGGCTGCTAATTACAATGAGCTTTGCTTATTAAAGCAAACCTGATAGAACCTCTACTTGGAAACACTTTATTAGCAGTAAGTTTAAGTTACTCAAGGTATGGAAAAATAATAAAAGGCAGTGTAATGTTTAAGAATGAATTATGGAATAAATTGACTTGAACTTAAATCTTGTTACCTGCAGAGTCTACTTAACCTCTCTAAACCTCAATTTCCCTACCTCTAAAATAGGGATAATAATAGGACCTAACCTTACATGGTTGTGAGAAACAAATGATATGATGCTTGTAAAACTTAATTTAGAAGGGTGCATAGCATACAATGAATGCTCAAAAAACATTAGCTAGTTTTTGTTATTTTGGGAAAATAGTTGTAAATCACACTTCACTATCCTCTCCTTCATCAATTCAGATTAGTGAATAATTTTTTTTAAAAGCCTATTTATTGAGCTAGCTGGTTTTAAATTTGAAAGAGAGCCCATCTGGGAACAGTAACTTAATAAATTGGCCTACTTGTCCTATGGGCCAAATATGCACATAGAAAGGGATGATCATTGGATCTGAAGTCTTTTCAGTTTCTTAGGAGGAAAATTCTAATTGAACAGGTTTATATTATAAGCTTAGCTGAACATGAGTTAATGTTTTGAAGTTATTTTGGAATCTGAAAACTACTGAGTTTTTATGTCTAAATATTTTATTACAACATTTCTGATATTATTCCTCATCTGCTGTCCTGCTGATAAGGATACCTTACTACATAACGAATAGGTGTTTGTTTTAGGGGAGAAGTTAGTAAATTTTGATAAGTATAAAATAGAACATAGGCTGGGCTTAGTGGCTCAGCCTGTAATCCCAGCACTTTGGGAGACCAAGACAAGTGGATTGCCTGAGCCCGCGGGTTCAAGACAAACCTGGGCAACTTGGTGAGACCTTGTCTCTACAATAAAATAAAAAATTAGCCGGGTGTGGTAGCATGCGCCTGTAGTTCTGGCTACTTGGAAGGCTGAAGCAGAAGGATCGAAGGATCCCAGCAGGTCAATGCTGGGATGGCTGTGAGTGTGCCACTGCACTCCAGCTGGGGCGATGGAATGAGACTCTAACTCAAAAAAAAAAAAAAAAAAAAAAAAGAAAAGAAAAGAGAAAGAACATAGAAGTCACCCAGAATCTTAACATTCAGAGATGACTATGGTTAGCATAGGCTTTCTGACTCTTTTTCTGTGTAATCCACACACGTGTATTTTCGCTTTGTTTTGTTTAACAAAATGAAATCATACTATACACATTAAAAGCAATGCTGGTAATGCACCAAGAGTGTGCATATTTCCTTCAGTTATTTTCAGGTATGGCTGAAAATAGGATATTCATTTGTAATCATAAGATGAACTTGAAGTTGAAAAATTACACATAATTTTATATCTGAGAGTCTGCCTCAGATCTATTTCTATTGAGACCAGTAGAAATTTAGCACAAAGAATATGGCTTCAATTATCTTTGTAAATCCATTATAATTCAGGATGGATGTAAGGATATGTGTGTGTGTACACATGCACACATGTGCCTCTCTGTGTCGGGTGGAGATTTTTCCTTGGACTGGGAGTAAGAGAACATGGCTTGGGGTTCTAACTCTACCATGCCTCACTGGATGACCTTGGGCAATTAATTTCATTTCTCTGGGCTTTAGTTTTCTCATATATTAAAACGTGGGTTTAGACTGGATAATTTCTACAGTTCCTTGCAGCTTAAAGAGTCTGAGTTTTAAAAAATCAAACCTGTCTGTCTGCCTGGAAGAACCTGAGGCTTTGTGGATATCTTCCTATAGAGAGGAAGGTGATGAATTTCAACAGTTTCTTTGGCACCAGATAGACCAAAGGCTGTAATTTTTAGCCTATCAGGCGTTTGACTTTTGAAAGTGCTAAATTCTCCATTAGGAATAAATGTGGAAGCTCCAGGTTATTTATCGTTATTTACACTTTCCATTCATAACTGTCAGTGTCAGAGCCTCTGTCGACATAACTGCGTCAATCAGGTTAGCTTTAATCAGTTTAGTGGTGGCTAAGTCACAAATATATCAAATAGCCAATCATAATGCAGAAGTCCTCTAAAGCCCGACTGAATTATTTATTTTGTTATGATGAAAATGTCTGGGCTTTATTGGGTTTTCTTTGAAGAACTTGATTCAGCTTGAAGTCTAGAAGATAAAAGATCAGTGACTGTCTCTCAGATTTTTATTCTGCCTTCCTTCAAGGCTTTTCATTTTTCACAAGCCGTTGTTAGCACTTTTAAGTCAAGGTGAGAGAGCTGTGATATTTTTTATCCTAGGAGTTTAAGTATGTGTGAAAAACTTTTACCTTTGATTTCTTGTCCTGTTTCTGTCATGTGGTTGCTGTGTGACCTTGAGCTAACCACTTAACCTGTCTGAGCCTTATTTTCTTCATCTATAAAATGGGGATAATTCTAGTCTTACCTAAATCTCAAATTGTTATGAGACTCAAATAAGATAATGCTGTAGTCATACAAATGTGAGGTTTTATTACTATCATTCAGTTTAGCACTATTATTTAGGCCTTCTCTAGGTAGACCTTTCTTGCCATAACAAGATATGGTCTTGAAAAGTTAGGTGAAAGTCAGTTTTGTAAATCAGTACTCTTCTCTGCCCTACACAATTTTCTGATATATTATCACAGAAAATTGTGTCCTCCAGAGGTCATTCAAAATTAAAGCATTCAACAAACTTAAAAAATCATATTCAACTAAAAAATAAACAACGTTCAGATACAACATGATCACTGCAAATCATTAAATACAATGCTAAAAATAGAGCTCTAGAGACTCTGAAAAGGGAAATAATTCATTTTGCTTCAAAAATGCTCAGGGCCGGCCGGGAGCAGTGGCTCAAGTCTGTAATCCCAGCACCTTAGGAGGCCTGAGGTGAGACGATTGCCTGAGCCCGCGGGTTCGAGACCAACTTGAGTAACATGATGAGATCTCGTCTCTACAATATATAGAAAAATTAGCTGGGCGCTGTAGTGCGCGCCTGTAGTTCCGGATACATGGAAGGCTGAGGCGGAAGGATCGCTGGAGCCCAGCAGGTCGAGGCTGCGGTGGCTGTGAGCGTGCCACTGCACTCCACCTGGGCAACTCAAAAAAAAGTGCTCAGGGCCTTTTGGTGGGGAGCAGAGTAAATAAGGGAGTGGGCAGCTGGCGGTGAAAGTTCAGAACGAGGAGAAGACAGAAGAAAAAGTTATTAAAAATATAGCTGTCCTGCATAATTCTTTCTGTGTCAGTCCATGTAGCTATTCCCAACTCCCACCACACACTTATTCTTTTCCCAGACATCTTTAATACAAACCATGAAACTGGAGTAGAAACGTGCCTTTGTACTTACAAAAAAGTTGCATGGCCACTCTAAGAATCACTTTTCTTTTTTCTACTGAGCCATTCAGAGGCCCTGATTACCAACATAACAGGAAAGAAAAGAGATAAATACCTAGCTTCAAAGCAGAACACAAAGGAAGCAAGATTAGAAAACTGAGAAGTGTGGAGGGAGAAAATCTGAGTATAGTAGCATGGTCACTAGTAGGAAGGAAGTGTTTCTGGTTTTCCTACTGAATTATCTCATGTTTAAGTTGAGTTATGGCTACTTAATTTTCATGTGCTGAAACAAATTTGCATGTATTCAGCATATACTGAGTGTGTCTTTTATTGAAAATTGGCCTGAGCCCGCGGGTTCGCGACCCGCCTGGACAACTTGGTGAGACCTCATCTCTACAATAAATCAAAAAATTACCTGGGCGTGGTCGCACACACCTGTAGTTCCAGCTACTTGAAAGGCTGAGGCGGAAGGATCGCCGGAGCCCAGCAGGTCGAGGCTAAGGTGGCTGCTCCCGGCCACTGCAGTCCAGTCTGGGCGACAGAGTGAGACTCCAACTCAAAAAAAAAAGAAAGAAAATTGAAGAGCTAGGCGTTCTCTCTTCCTGGTGTAACTGAAACTGCGCCCCCAGGAGTTATTTTTTTTTTTTTAGCCTCTTTTAGTTGTAAGGTCTTTGGGAAAGTTAGCCTATGGTGAAGCCTTGGAATCAGAACACTTCGGTTCCAGATCCTACTTGTCACTTTCTAGCTCTAGGACCTGTGACAAGCTGTCTGAATGCCTTAGGATCCTTTCCCAAACCTGCTGGTTAGGCTAGGTCTCCCTGCTATCCCACCTAGGCCCCAGCCAGGTTGCCCTCAACTCCATGCTCCCTTCCTCTTGATTAGCACTTACCGAACTCAAAGCAATGTGTTTTGGGCAAAGTGAGGGATGTCTGTCTCCTTCGCTGGACTGAAAGTAACTCGAGGGTCTATTTTGAGTTCATCTTTGTATCTGTACCCCCTCACTCAGTGTTGGTGGTTGTATCTGTACCCCTTCACTCAGTGTTGGTGGTAGATACACATAGTAAATTTTCCACAAATGTTTGTGGTACTTTAATTTCTCAAAACCTTGGATTTCTTATCTGTAAAATGGAGCTGCTACATGTCCAGTCTATATTATTTATGAGAATATAAAGATGTGTGTATAACATTGCATATTAAATCAAGCAGTGCTATACGCACACTTATGTAAGGGGCTCCTAGTAATTAAGATTGCTATGTTGAATTCGCATTTTAAAATATTGGGCTATCTTCTCACAGGGACTTTGGGCAAATTAATCTTTCTGAGGCAGAGTTTATTTGTCCAAAGAGATGAGTAGACTAGAACTTTGGTCCTTAGCTGGGGCCCATGAATAGGTTGCGATGGGTTCTCAAAGCCCTTGAAAGTGTGTGTTATTTTTTTATATATATGACTTTTTTCTGGAGAGAGAAAATACAGTTTAAGTCATATTTGTAAAGGGGCTGTATGCTTTCCAAATAGTTAAGAACCACAGGGTTAGCTAATCTCTAAAACTCTATTCAACTCTAATTTGATTCTATGAAAAATCCTAGTCTGAACAAATAGAGAAATTTATGATTATTTAATGGACTCAAATAAGTAGTCTCAGTTATTTTAACAGCACTAAACTCAGGATTCTCAGATTTAATAATATCCATTTGGGTACTGATTGCTGGCATGTTCTGCTGCCACTCAAATTTCTCCTTGGCTTGGGGAAAGAACTATTATTTTGGATTTTGCCTCCCATCTCCTTTCTCGAACAGAGTTATTTCATCCTCACCTATGTTGCTTTTAAGAAGGGCTGATTTTTGGCCTGTAGAATTAGATACTTTATCCATTTGTTTGTCAACTGAGTGTAATAAACATCTTTTCAAGAAATCAAATAACAGTAGCAAAGCTATAACTCAGTTGAGGCATTAGGGGAGTTGTACCATTTAGAAATCCAGCTGTGTTTGTTCTGATTATAATCAGGCTACTGTATACCATTTAGTTCTCTTGGGAAGTGGCACAGTTAAAATCCCAACATCTGTAGAAATAGCAAGTTTATTCACTCAGTTATGTACACTGAGATTTCTGTTTTAATAAAGAGAGGTGGAGTACTACTATCAGATTAAGAATTATGGGCGACTTTTACGGTTAGTAGAAAAAAGAAGGATACATTCTTCTAATGCGTTTTAGAATCCTATTCATTGCTGACACTGGGAGGAGGAGACTGCTGACAGTGTGGGTGAGTTCACCTTGATCTTTGGGAGGGGAACATCTTCCAACCAATCATTTAGAACAACAGTCTGTGGGAGAAAAAAACACCACAGAGTAGGAGGCGGAAGACAGAGTGTTTATTCATAGCTCTGTCATGAAACAGATAGTGTAACATCAGGCAAGTCTTCTCCTGATGCTGAGCCTCTTGGGCTATCTGTCATCTAGGAGTCTCTTCCAGGGCTGTTGTAATTGTTGTTAATAATAATTAGAATAATGGCGAGGGTTTCCGCTTATTGTCTATGATGTGCCACTATGCTATGATCTTTTTTTTTTTTTTTCAGTTGGAGTCTCACTCTGTCGCCCAGACTGGAGTGCAGTGGCCACTCCCGGCCACTGCAGCCTCGACCTGCTGGGCCTCAGCCTTCCAAGTAGCCGGAATTACAGGCATGCACTACCACATCCGGCTGATTTTTTTTTTTTTTTTTTTTTTTTTTGAGTTGGAGTCTCACTCTGTCGCCCAGACTGGAGTGCAGTGGCCGCTCCCGGCCACCACAGCCTCGACCTGCTGGGCTCCGGCGATCCTTCCGCCTCAGCCTTCCGAGTAGCTGGAATTACAGGCATGCACTACCACGCCCGGCTGATTTTTTGATTTATTGTAGAGATGAGGTCTCGCTGCCCAGGTGGGTCTCGAACCCGCGGGCTCAGGCAATCCACTCACCTCAGCCTCCCAAAGGCGCGGGATTACAGGCTGAGCCACCGAGCCCGGCTGATTTTTTGATTTATTGTAAAGATGAAGTCTCGCTGCCCAGGCGGGTCTCGAACCCGCAGGCTCAGGCAATCCACCCACCTCAGCCTCCCAAAGGCACGGGATTACAGACTGAGCCACCGAGCCTGGCTTGCCATGGTCTTAAAAATACATTTATTTAATTCTTGCAGTAATCCTGTTAAGTAGGTGTCAAGACCTTATTTTATGGATGAGAAAAGTGGAATTGCAGAGAGGGTAAACAACCTGTTTAAGTACTATCATCTGGCCACTCCTATCTGATTTTTTTTCATTCATAGCCAGTGGTCACCAAGTCCTGTTGGTTATCACTGCAATCACTGCCTTGGTTTTGGCCCTCAGCTCTGCTTTGGACTTTTAGTCACTTTCTAACTGGCCTCTCTGCCTCCAGTTTTATATCCTTCCTCTAGTGTGTGTCAGTTTCTAAGATGTAACTGAGGTGGCATGTTCTTCAGAACACTTTATGTGACCACTCCCTCCACTGGATTAGGTTACCCTCCTTTGTGTCTCATAATACCTTGTGTATCTTTCCTTTGCTTTATTATAAATAATAATAGAGCCGGGCTCGGTGACTCAGCCTATAATCCCACACCTTTGGGAGGCTGAGGTGAGTGGATTGCCTGAGCCCGCGGGTTCGAGACCCGCCTGGGCAGCGAGACCTCATCTCTACAATAAATCAAAAAATCACCCGGGTGTGGTAGCGCATGCCTGTAATTCCGTCTACTTGGAAGGCTGAGGCGGAAGGATCGCCAGAGCCCAGCAGGTTGAGGTTGTGGTAGCCAGGAGCGGCCACTGCACTCCAGTCTGGGCGACAGAGTGAGACTCCAACTCAAAAAAATAATAATAAATTTGGATTTCTAAAAGTCCAAATTAAAGTTTAAAGCTGACAATGAATAGTTCTCGGGCATTTTTGATAGACATAGTACTAAAAATGACCCTCAGATCAGCTAATCCTACATATAAAAGCTAAATACTTTAAAACATTTCTACTTCCATGAAAGACTTGGTCCCTAGTTTTCAGGTAGGAAACGCAAAGATAGAGTGATGTGAAGTGACTTGCCTAAAACAGAGTTTTTCTCTTTTTTTTTTACATATATTTTTTATTTTAAAATTGTGGGATACAGTTAAGAGTTAGGTATACAAATATGCGTTGTACAGGTACCCTTGTTGATGAGGTGTGCCCCCCTTTCCCAGACAGATATTGACTACTGTTAATCCCACCTCCCTTCCCCTCCCTACCCCCCATAGTTTCCCGCCACTGTCAATCCTTTTCTTATAGTATTACAGTAGTAAAACAGAGTTTTTCAACCATGGCACTATTAATAACATTTGTGGCTAGATAATTCTTTGTCACAGGGGCTGCCCTATGTATTGTAGAATGTTTAGCAACATCCTTGGCCTCTACATACTAGATGCCATGAATACTTCTCCACAGTTGTGACAACCAAATATCTTACCAGATATTGTCAAATGTTCTCTCTGGGTGGGTGCAAGGGGGTTTCACCTTCCGTAGAAAAATCACTGGCATAAAGTCTCATGTTGTCAAGGGGCAGTTTGAAAACTCGCCTTCTAAGTCTCAATGTAGTTCTCTTCCCATTATTCTGAGTTGGCTCCCATTCTCATTCTTATAGTAAAACTGGTCCTTGAGGTGTTTGTACATGAACCTTTTATGGGATGCTCTTTTTATAGTGTGGAAATCAGTGACTAACTAAAGAGAAACTTTCAAGTGGTTTACAGGAGTATTTTGTCGATTGGATCTAGTCATTCCATGCTGCCTTATTTTCTTTTCCTAAACAACGTGTGTGTGTGATCTGAATTGATGCGATATAAAAGAACATGTGTGTCAAGGTTTTATTGCCTTTAAGCTTACGTGAATCAGCATTTTCATTTTATTATGCTTCTGTTTGTGTTAAGTGCCAGATTTTCTTATTGGAAGTACTTATTTGACAATGTCAAATATTTTAGTAGGTACATTATGTAATTTGACTACTGGGCACTGCAGCTATTTCTGATGAAAGGCTTCAATGGGATTGTTGCTTCTTCCAGGGTTTTGAACTTTTGAGAGAATCACTTATTTATAAATGATCCCTTCATTTAGTTCAGTGTGTTATCCTGAGAAATAGTCACCTCCCCCCCAAAAAAGAGGGAGTGGCAATGCCTTGGGTGGAGCAAGGAAAGCAGGGAAACCAAGTGGGCCTGGCCGGGCTTGTTTGCCAAGGACCTCTGTGAATTCCCAAGAAGATTGGTAAAAAAAAAAAAGTAGGAGTTTCTTACTTTTTCTGTTTTGATTTATTTTTCAAATTACAAAGATAATTCTCTGTGATGGAAAATTGCATACAGTTTTTAGACATGCCTAATGTAAAAAAAGTACAGAAATATATGGATGACCAGTGGAACAGAATAGAGACCCCAGAAATAAATCCAAACATATATAGTCAACTAACTTTTGACAAGAACACTAAAAAAATTCAATGGTGAAAGAAAAGTGTCTTCAATAAATGGTGTGGGGAAAACTGGATTTCCAACATGCAAAAGAATGAAGTTGGATCTTTATCTTATGCCATTCATGAAAATCAACTTAAAATGAAAAAAAGACCTAAACTTAAGACCTGATTCCTAAAACTCTTAGAAGCAAATATAAGGGTAGCGCTTTTTGACATTGGCCTTGGCAAAGACTTTATGGATATCATGCTGAAAGCTCAGGCTACAAAATAAAAGTAAATAAGTGGGACCACATCAAACTAAAAGCTTCTGCACATCACCAATTGAAAAGGCAACCTACAGACTGGTAAAAATATTTGCAAACCATATATCTGATAAGGAGTTAATAGCCAAGATTTATTTTAAAAAAAGAACTAGCCCAACTCAATAACAAGAAAACATAACCTGATTGAGAAATGGGCAAAGGACTTGACATAAAAATTGCTGACAAATACATGAAAAAGTGCTCAGCATCAGTAGTCATCAGGGAAATACAAATCAAACCAGTATGAGATACCATCTCATACTTCTTAAGATAGCTGTCATAAAAAAGACAAGAGATAATAAGTATTGACTAGGTTATGGAGAAAAGGGAACCCTTTTATACTGTTGGTGGGAATGTAGAGTGGTGCAACCATTATGGAAAATGGTATGGAGGTTCCTAAAAAAATTAAAAATAGAACTACCATATGACCCAGCAATCCTGGCAATTTTGGAAAGTATATGACTCCCAAATGAAATCAGCCTGTCAAAAAGCATTTGCATTCCCATGTTCATTGCAACATTATTCACAATAAGCAAGATATAGGAACAACTTAGGTGCCCATCAGTGGATAAATGGATAAAGAAACTTGGATGGATTTAGAGTCTATCATACTCAGTGATCTATCACAGAAACAAAAAAAACTGAGTACCGTATGTTCTCACTCATAAGTGGACCTTGAACAATTACCATAATATTATAAGAAAGGAATTGTCACTAGTGTGACACTGCCAGGGAGTGGGGAATGGAAACACAACATCAATAAGGGTGTATAATCCTAATCCAGGTGAATTGAAGTCCAAACTTCACTGGTATGTAGACCACTTATGTACCCAATGCTGATTTGAACCCCACATCTTTAAAATTAAAATAAACAATGTATTTCCTTCTAAAAATAAAGAATATGTGGTATATATACACAATGGAATATTATTCAGCCTTAAGAATAGGAGGAGATTCTGCCAATATGGATAGACCTGGAAGACATTATGCTAAGTGAAATACACCAGGTACAGGGTGAAAATTGTCAAATATGCAGAGGTAGAGAATAAAACAGTGGTTCTCAGGGTCAGAATGGGGGAAGGAAATGGGGAGATGTAGATCAGAGGATACAGAGTAGCAAATACCTAGGATGAACAAGTTGAAAGACCTAATGTATAACGTGAGGACTATAGTTGATAATGGTGTATTGTATTCAGGATTTTTTGCTAAATGAGTAAATTATCGCTGTTATTGCCATGAATATGAAGAGATTGGGTAATTAAGTGAGATGATGGATATGTGTTCATGTGTTCCACTATAGTATCCATTTTACTATATATATGTATCTTATTACATCATATTGTACACCTTAAATATACACAATAAAATTTATTTTAAAAAAGAAGTATAGAGAGTAAAAAGTAAAATTCTCACTTTTATTCTTTACTCTGTTTTATTGATTTTGCCAACTTCAAACTCCTTAAATAGTTTGATGTCTGAAAACTTCTGAACATTTTCTCATGTATTTGTGTACATACATATACACACACACTCATTGTTCTCACACACAGTTTTTTCCTACATAAATGGGATTATACCATACATACTATTTTGTGGTATGCCTTTTCACTTCATGTATCATTGGCATCATTCAAAACAATTACATAAAGACTTTATTCTTTTCTTAGAAACAGCTGCATAATATTCCCATTCATCTGCTTCCCTACTGACAACCATTTAGGCTAGTAAATTACATTTACATTAGTATTCTTTATTTTTTCTTTTCTCTTACACATGTGCTGAAGGAAATATCTTTATTCATACATTTTTCATGCACTTGAAAGACTGTCCCTGGAGCAGAACCCCTTAGAAGTTGGAATGTTGGGTCCAGGGCAAGGTTTCCAGAGGTAACAGCCAGTATTGCACTCTCTGCTGCCTCCCAACGTGCAGAAAGAGCCAGTACTTTCCATAGCTCACTGGGGAACCACTTAATTGATCCCTTCAGAGGAGTGACCCTGGGCAGTCTGCCTAGGAAATTGTGTTCTCCTTTTCAGCGTGCCAGAGGGCAAGGAACATCAAGCTCCAGACTCATCTCGGTTAAGCTACCTGGAGCAGAAGATTTGAATCCTGCTGTCATACTACAGGCTTCAATTTGCAGGATATTTTTGGTTAGAGGCCTCAAAAACTTATAGGAGAACTGCTTTGCTTTACTTTAGATGCTGTTTCAATTATATTTCACAAATAATCCTCTTAAAGTGGTTAAGTTCATTGTTTGTTTTTTGCTTCTATCCATATAAATCACTCTCTCTATAGAAAAACATCAAATTCTGTTTTCACAGAAGTCAGGGAAATAAGTTGTTTACACATCACCATTTGACTCCCTTCACCCCTGTCCTTATTACAAACATCTCAGCCACCCAAGTGAAGTTTATTTAAACTCCCAAGCCATCCTTGCAAACAAGACCCCTGCAGCTAACGGAGTTTGGAAGAAGAAAGAACTGAGATTGTCTGCCACTTCCTTATTCTCTCTACTGAGTTCAAAATATTTCTTCTCATGTGTTAATTCACTACCCAGAGGTTTGGCTTTAGTTGTGTGTCCTTTTTCAGTTCTGTAAATTAGGAAGGTGGTTCTACAATATCACAGCATATCAGAGTTGACAGGGAGCTTTGGAGGCCATGAAATGCAACCCTCCTACCTCTGTGTGACACCTCTGTACAACATATTCTGGGTGAGTGATCATTTGTTTTTGGAGTGAAAAACCTTCTGATCAAGAATTTACCACTCTAAGAGGCAGCCGTTTAATTTTTGGTCAGCTGTAATTGCTAGTTCTTAATGTTTGTTTGGCCAAAACCCAACTCCATGTAAATTCTTGCACTATACTGGTTGCTCTCATGTGGCTTCTACTCAGGTAGGCTTCTACTTGGTAATTATCCTTCTAAATTGTGGTATCCAGAATTGCCCAGTGCAGAGCACAGGGTAGCAATTACCTCCTATTGTCTACGCAGCTTACTTTTGTTGAGGCAGCCAGCCTAACAGCCGCTCACTGTTGAGTCAGTAAGTTTTAAACTTTCAGTCAAGCAAAATTCTCGAAACTTGTCTCTGTCCTTCATCCCATGTTTGGGGTTTGGGTCTTATATTGAAATGGAATCTCATTAAATTTCAGCCCAGATTCTAGGGTTTCAAAATGGATTAACGCTTTCTTCCAGATTTTATGTCATTTTCAGGTTTGATCAGTATACCATATATGCCCATCATTGATAAAAATGCTGAGCACAGCAAATACCTTCGGTTCTCCATTAGAGACTTCCTTTTCCATTGATATTAATCTATTAACTAGCACCTTTGGGCACTGCCATTAAATCAGAATACCAGTCAGTGATATTCTTTGTAATCCAGAGCAGTCTGTTTTGAACATGACTGTTCACTTCATCCAAGGCCTACTTGAACTCCAAAATCAGTATGTCCACTGTATTTCTCTGGTTTTCAGCCCAGTACTCCCATCATAAAAGGAAATTAGGTTAGTCTGGCATGACTTGTTCTTATAAAACTGTGCCAGTTTCTTAGTGATTGCCTCTTCCTTTTTGAAATTCTCACAAATCTACTGCTTGATGATGTTTTCTGAAATCTTGTTTGGATTGATGTTAGGCTGATGAGATTATTATTTGTAACAATCACTTTATTTTCCCCTTTAAGAATTTTGGAGACTAGGCAGGCTTTGTTTTTGCTCATCTCCCTCATACCTCTGTTTCCAGAAATACTCTCTGTCATCTTTTCCCATGCTGGGTTGACTCTCTCCTCCTTTCCCTTGCTCAAAACACTGCCCTCAGTTTTCCTAGGTGAGAGCTACCTGGTGTGGTGATGGGTGCTAATGGACTAACATGTTTTAAACAATAAATAATCTATTTGCTTTTTGAGCTGAACCTAAGCCTCAACATGTGATTAGAATGGTGGTGATTTTGGGCAGCATAGCAGGTTATTAATGTAGTGTGGGCAGCTAAAACCTTTTGTTTCCTTTCAAATAGGTGGCTGCCCATTTAGACTTCATGTATGGCTTTCTGCCAATTGCGTTGGGGGCGATTTCAAGCCAAATTGATGGGCTAATTGTTTGTGGTCATCTGGCTTTTCAGCTGCCTGTCTAGCGTCCCTGGAGGTAATTAGCACTTCCAGAATTGGGGGCAAATTGGAGTTATTCATGGTCATGGCTTTTGGAGTGGGAGCAGAGGCTGTACTAGCTTCTAGTGATGAGTAAATCATTTTTACTTTAAAATGATTAATAAGGATTGATGAGTTTCTTTAACAATTTTTAAAACTCCATTATGGAGGAGTGTGATATACAATTGCCTTCTAGAGTCATTTAAAGTGGCCAGTTGGGTTCTATATATTGCGTGATAAACTCATTGGTAGGAAATAGCTTCAAAAGTGTTGAGCATTTTCTAAAAGCGACTGGAATTTCAATTGCAGCCCTGTATCAGCACACATAGTGGAGTATTTTTCAGCCAAGTGTTAATGTTAAAAAATATAGACTACTTTTTTCATTAAAAATGTCTTCATATGTAAATGTCATATAAAATCTACTGGAATCTGACAGTGATTCCCAGATTTAGAATCATCAGAATGTCAAGGTGATTTCTTCCTTTTAAAAAACAATGTTCCTGGGCGATTTATAAGACAGAGAACAACCAAACAGAGCATCTCGGGACTCTGCCATTTCCTCACAAACCTGGCATTTGTCAGTGTCAATCAGCACTGAAATTCTACCTGTGGCAGTAAAGGGAGGCCGAGAGTCATCTGCTTATTTTGACTGTTCCTTTTTTCATAATTAAGTGGGAGCTGATGTTATCATCTTTGGAAAATCCAGCTTGAGAATGATATGCTTTTGCAATGCAAATAAACAGTCGTCTTGGGCCACTGCCGAGCCTAAGGCTGGGAAGCTTTGGCACAACCAGCTGTTGTATTCCAGTTGTTCCCATGCTGTTCAGGGTGGTCCTCCAATTCTTTGACCTATGCTGGCTGGAGCGCACAACTCTCATCTTAGAGACTCTTCCAGTTTTCCTTCTTTCTTAGGTTTCTAGACTTGACTAATGCTGGAATTCAGGGAAAGAAGAGGGAAAAGGCAATAATTCCCCTCCTCTGTTCTAGTGATCAGACAAGACCTCCTTTCTATTTTGGCAGGGTAGAGTAGGGATTTAGGGAGAACATGTTTTAGATGATTCTCTCTTGAATTCTTGCTTTAGGGCATCTCACATTGAGGGAGCAGTGACTGAGATCCACCATGTCCTATCACTCTGATCAGAGCTTCCAGACTGTCTTCTCCACTTCCTGTTTTCAGCAAATTTGCTTTTTACTTTCACTTACTTTTCTATTCTCAGCCTGTCTCCTCTCCCTGACTAAATGGGTCAGATTTTGTTTCCTAAAAGGGGATTAAATTGCTCTATGCTGGAAAAGAGAAACAATCACTGGCATGCTCTCTCTCTCTCTCTCTCTCTCTCTCTCTGTGTGTGTGTGTGTGTGTGTGTGTGTGTGTGTGTGTGTGTGTGTCTATACTGGCAAGGGGTGCTTGGGCAGGGAATGTAAGGCTTCTTTCCTGAAGTCTGTTTTTAATCCTAATGACCTTCTAAGTTCTGAGACTGAGTTCAAACCCTGGCTCTGCCTCTATGTGACTTTGGGCAAGAAATTTATCCTCTCAGAGCTTCAGTTTCCCCATCTTTAAAATAGGGATATTAGAAAAATCGACTTCATAGAGTTGTAATAAGGATCAAGAGAATAAACTGGGAAAAGGTGGGGAGAGGACAGTGGAAGTAGTAACGTTGTAGTCACCCCTTTTACCCTCAGAAGCAGACCAAACAAAGTTTTTTGTTTTTGCTTTCTCCTGAGGATCCAGTATTTGACCCAGAGGAAGTTGCACAACCTATCTAACCCCAAACTGTTTCTGTCCCCGGAGAACAGGCTGGATCTTCTGAGGTGGGGGGGGTCAATCAAAGAGCTGTCTTCAGCAGTGGAAAGTGTCATGAGAATAAACAGCTGCTCCCTCCACCCTGAACTCCCTCCTGCTGCTAAATGACTCTAGGGAAGAGGAAACCAGTCATCAAAGGCTTCTGCCACCTGTGCACAGCTGGTAGTTCCTGAGGTCACCCCTATAGTGACTAGAGGAGTTTAGAAAGTATCCACTGGGACAAGTCACTGTTATATCCATTTCCCTAATGTCCAAGGACTTACTTCTTCCTCCATCCTCCATTCTCAGAACTGGAAAGTTCATTTGGAAGCTGGGACACAACTAGTACAAATACACTTTGTAAGTAAGACACACTAGGTCTTCTACAGTGCCATTTTGGGAAAAGCATCCCTTGAGAGAGTTTGGTGGGAAGAAAGGAACAGGAACAGGCTTTCTTCTTCCTTTGCCTTCAGTCTTCTCTTTAAAAAGAAGAAAAAGTCATTTCCCTTGAGCTACTCGCTACCAAATTTTGTTCTTCCAGGGGATCCTGGCTGTTTCAACCAGACTTCCCTTTTCCTGACTTTAAGGTTACCAAGCCAAGTGAACATATACATGGCACAAAGGTAATGTTAGTCCAGTGTTCCAGATAGGGCAGAGTGGCCAGTGGCTGCTAGAGGGCAGCAGAGGGCCAGGAGCAGGTCTAGAACTGCTCAGTGGTCAGATGGCAACCAGATTGACTGACAGCAAAGGACACCAGAGGCCCCTCATTGTTGGAGGAGAAGTAGGATGGTCCCTAACCAGGAGAGGCAGGCACATCCAAGAAATGTTAGCAGAACGTGGCTGAGACACATCACAGAGGGGACAACTGTGTTGGTATACAGTGCAACATATCAGGGTACGTAGGGCCAAGACTTAGTAAAAGAAGAAAGGACTCACACTGCCATAAAAATCAAGTCAGAACCAGTGCTAGAGTCAGAGTTCACTTCATGGTTGGAATAGTCAGGGCTCAAAAGCTAGAATTGGACTGATTAAGCTCAATCATTTATTGTCTTTCAAGAAAGGCACAATAATAGGATAGTTTAAAACCATGGGCTTTGGAACCACATGTGAACTGGTGTTTGAATCACTGCTCTGCCATCTATTAGCTAAGTAACTTTTTATCAAGTTATCAGCCTTTCTGCACCACTCTGAAATCACATATATCGTCTGTAAATAAATATTCATAAAACCTCAAACTGTAGGAACCTTAGAAAATGCAGGAGACACCCTCATGGAAAGTGCAACCGGCAACCAATTCCTGATCAAAACCCCAAGTGCCCATGCCATAAAAGATAAGATAGACAAGTGGAACCTCATCAAATTGACAAGTTTCTGCAAAGCCAAATAAACCATCAAGAGAGCAGGGAAACTGCCCACAGACTGGGAAAAAATATTTGCCAACTGTATGTCTGACAAAGGCCTAACATCTAGGATCTACAAGGAACTCAAATGTGCCAAAAAGAAAAAAAGCAAACAGCCTCATTAAAAAGTGGGCAAAAGATATGTATAGACACTTCTCAAAAGAAGACATATGAGCAGCCAACGGATACATGAAAAAATGTTCAGCCTCACCAATCATCAAGGAGATGCAGATTAAAACTACACTGAGATACCACCTAACTCCAGTCAGAATGTCCATCATCAATAACTCAAAAAACAACAGATGCTGGAGAGGATGCAGCAAAAAGGGAACACATCTACACTGTTGGTGGGAGTGTAAACTAGCACAGCCTCTGTGGAAAACAGTGTGGCGATTTCTAAAAGATCTAAAAATCCACCTTCCTTATGACCCCGCAATACTCCTACTGGGAATATACCCAGAGGAACTCAAATCACTCTGAAAAAGATACCTGCACACATATTTTTATTGCAGCATTCTTCACAATAGCAAGAACATGGAACCAACCATGCTGCCCATCAAAAGAGGACTGAATAAAAAAATGCAGTACATATATACAATGGAATATTATGCAGCCGTAAAGAAGGACAAAATCATGAACTTCACAGCAACCTGGGTGGGCTTAGAGTCTATAATACTGAGTAATTTATCACAGAAGCAAAGAACTGAGTATCATATGTTCTCACTCATAAGCGAACCTTGAACAACTATCCTAATGCTATAAGAAAAAGATTGGCAGTAGCAGGAAACTGCCAGGGGGGAATGCGGAATTGGGATTAGCAGTAGTGAGAATCTGCAGGGGGAGGGGAGCACACCTCATCAACAAGGGTACCTGCATAGTGAACATTTGTATACCTAACCCTGAATTGTATCCCACATCTTTAAAATTAAAAAAATTAAAAGAAAAAAATAAACATGGAAGTGACTAAATAAACAAAATTTAAAAATTTATAAATGTCTGATGAGCAAATCATTTTTATCCTGAGATATTTCTAGCACTATTGGAGTAACTGATAGTAGCTCTCCACCTCAAAGTTCTGTTCTATTTTGTTTAGTACTTGTTTTTGTCCCTTGTTTAAGATAGGTGGAACAGCTACTGGTACTGCCTTGGTTTCCAAGGTGAGGGGGCATGAATACAGCTAACAAGGGTCCAAGGAACAGAAGAGAAGAACAATATAATGGTCTCTGGGAAGAATTCTGAGCAATTAATTCATGTGAAATCAGGAAAACAATATTTTGACTTATTCTAGAATGCTATCTTCTTTATTTTTTCATGACTCTCATAATAGAAAAAGCTAAGCTAAAAGAAAAAGCGTATTAAATGAAAAGTCATTTTATGAGTCTTAAGTGAAGCAAAAGTTTGGATTATCCTTTTAAACTTGTGACCGAGTAAATGCAATGTGGTATTCTGAATTAGAGCCTGGGACAGATAATAGACATTAGTGGAAAATCTGAAGAAATCCAAATAAAGGTGGTCGACTAGTTAATGGTATTGTACTGATGCTAACTTTCACATTTTGACAAATGATCTGTGGCTATGCAAGATGTTAATATTAAGAAAAGTTGGATGGAACTCATTTTGTAACTTTTCTGCAAATCTAAAATTATTTTAAATAAAAAGTTTTTAAAAATTAAATGGCCAAACACTCTTACTTTCAACAGTGATGAGCTCTGCTTTGTTTCTTTGATTTCACTGCATTGTGTCTGAAGACATTTTTGAAAATACATAGGATTGGGGTAGGGATTAGGCTACTTTCTATTGTTTATACAGTTTTAGATTCTGTCCTTTCCCTCTTAATAATATACATGTGTATTTTCATATGCCATTACATGCTCACCTGAATGTGATGGCTAATATGTATAATGTATTTAACCAGCCCCTTATTGATGTACATTTAGGTTGTTCCCAAGTTTTTGCTAATGTAAATAATACTGCAGTGATCACCTGTGTACACATATTTTTGTGCTAATTTCTGATGTTTTCTTGGGGACAGGGACCTAAAAGTAAAATAAACAGAGAGCATAAACTTTTAAAAAGATCTTGCTGCTTAATGCCACATGAGCCCCCAGAAGGGTTTGGCCAATTTATACACCCATGAGCAGTGTATGTTGCCTGTCTTGGTGCCTCTTAGTCAACAGTGAGTTTTGCTGTTAGAAAAAAGCATCTTTCTGTCTACTGAGATTGCTTTAATTGAGCTCTCTGCTGAGAATCTCAGTTTCAACCCAACCATTTTATAATAGCCAGGTTTAGTCCCCTCTTTCTCCCCCTTTTTACCATTTTGCTGCATAATTCCTTAACATGGTAGCTATTTGGGACTTACCTTTTTAAAGAAAATATCCTACTGATAAGTAATTTGAGATTCATTTTCTTTTTAACTTTATTTCCGAGGATATTGTGAAATTCAGAGACAAATGTTTGTGATTTTTAATATTTACACACACACATGCACACATGTACACTTTAACACCACTGAAGGGAGGGAGTTGTGAAAACATGTAAAAATTGAAGTTTACAGAATCACCACCTACTGGGATTAGAGAATATTTGGCATGACCTAGATATACTAAAATACACTATTGCCTAGCACTGTGTGCTAATCAGTCATAGAAAGTGGCTTCTCAATAAACAGGACTAACAAGTGAAGTCTGCTGGTTTAACCTATAGTGGTACAATGGAGGCCAAAAGGCCTAGAATGTTCTTTGGTGGGATTGTCATTTCTGGTCCTAGTTCACAGCGTTGCATCTTATTTGAATTCAGGAACCTCACTTGACACCAGTGGTTCTGGAGGAGAGTATCCTAGCTGGTGTGCTGGCCTCTTGTTCTACTGCAGGGACTGTTCTGTCAGAAAACGAGCTGTCACCACTGGAGAGGTAGTTCTTTCCGCTTCTGTCGCCCTTCACAGTCTCAGCTCCTCTCGTATTTATAAGACTGCTTTAATAGTCTTGTCTTGTAATTACATCTGGAGACAGGAGACAGCATCTTTTGATAGTTCAAGTCTTAACGCATTTAAATTGCCCTCCTAATGCTATAAAAGAGTCAAATTATATATTCTGGTTTGCACTAGACAGCAATAAATGTCAAGGTGCCATCCACTCTGGTATTTAACTCCTTGATGCCATCTGTTTTGGTGTTTCTCACACAGACTATACACCAGTGTTTTCCTATCTCTTGGCATGAAAGGATCAAGTTGGGAGATAAATTTCACTATTCAAAATATATTAAAAGGCAGACGCAGTTTGTAAACATTGCTTTGGAAAGCTAGGCATAGCAATAAAGTCAAGGACAGGAACCTGATTTAGTAAAGGAAACATTTCACTAGATTGTCATCTACTTTATTTTTAAAGCTGCAATAAGATGTAACGATAAAAAGGCCAATGATGCATTTCAGCCAAGTGATATGAACTCTTGCTAAACCAATTAAACTGTCAGTATACTATGGTTTCACATTTTCTATAACATACTAGGTCACCTTAGGACACTTAGTCACGTATGACTTTTTACCACTGATGCAAAATCAATTTGGCAATTTATAATCTTACATTTCATTATGAAAGCATATTATTGTGAAAGAAAGCTGCTGGAAAAAGAAGAGATTTCTGAAGACCATTCACTCCTCTCCCGCTCAAGTAGTCATAAAGTAATAAAACCAATCATGCTATCTGATGTTTTAGATTTCTAGGTGTTTTTTTTATTTATATGATTTTAAAAACATACGTACCAAGTATACAGTTTTTAACCCTGTATGCAATTTTGAATGTTGGGTAAAATTGCAGACATTAACAAGTGAGAATTTTGACTTAAGAGCTCACTTTTTTCACCTACCTTTTTCAATTTTTGAACGTTCAGACTGAAAGGAAACTTTAGGTATACTAGAGGGTGGGCTTTTTTAGTGCTCTGTATTTGAGGTCTTAAGCTCCATCTCTCCTCAAAGGAATAGAGAAAATAGTTATTCATATTTAATACCATCATATTTTTCAATTTGCTTTTTGAAAGTTGTGAAGTATAGAATGACAAATCAGTGGTATTTGAGAGAGGGGTGAGGAAAGAGGTAAAGGAAGGTTGGAAGCTTTTTATTGTTATTATAACATTTTTTGGAAATACCTTCCTTTTTTCTCTCTGGGAGAAGTGCGACAGTGCTTTTGGAAAAAATCAGTGACAATAATGAAATACACATGACAGACTCTTAATGTTAGGTGCTTGTTGGCACATTAGAGGACAGATCTGTTCTCATAAGCTCTTATAGCAAACAGGAACATAATTAGCATTAACTTTATAGCCCTTTTCTTCTGTTATGAACTCAATGGGGATTTCCTTTAACCCTCTCTTATCATTCTTATGATTCTGAATCATACATTTTCCCACAAAGCTTAAATCAGATGTGTACTTCTGAAAACTATGGCTACATTAGTACTGGACTATTTAAACTTAAGATTTAAACTTGAGGATCTCTTCTTTTTTGGATTAAGTCATGGTTACAGGATTGGTAGGGGTAATCTACTGTATTAATGTGAATTCAGTTTGTGATTAAACATCTCTAATTTGCCCTTGGTATAAGGACTGTGTGTCATTCAGGCATTTACCTACTTCCATTGTCTCAGGTATTTCCGTTCTCTTTGGTATCTCTCCTATTTGTGAATTCTTTCTCAGACTTCAGTCTGAACACATGGAACACATTAAACAAAAAGAGAAATACAGAGCAGGAACCGAATAATTAAAATAAGAGTCACATTGCACTTCCTTTCTTGCTGAGAAAGGTATTAGAACTAGGTTTAACTGACTTTCTGTGTGCTGAGTATGGAAATAGGCACTTGCACCTGCATGGTCTCATTTAAACTCACAACAACCCTGTTGGGTAGATGATATTGTTCCCTACTTTAGGGATGAAGACTAAGGCTCAGGGACGTTAAGTAATTTGCCAAAGGCATAATACTAGGAAACTGATAGAGTTTCTTTACTTTTTTTAAAAAATTTTATTTTTTAAATGTGGGGTACAATTCAGGATTAGGTACACAAGTGATCATCCTACAGGTAAAGTTTGGGGCTCCCTTTGGTCCTCACTTTGCTTGGTTTGAGACTAGGTATCCTTATTGTTGTTTTGTCTCCCCCCCCCCACAGTATCCCACTACCGCCAATCCCTTGTAGTATTATGGTAATTGTTCAGGGTCCGCTTATGAGTGAGAACATGTGGTACTCTGTTCTTTGTTTCTGTGATAGATCACTGAGTGTCATCGACTCTAAATTCATCCAAGTTGCTGCTACGTCCATATGTTTGTCCTTCTTTATGACTGTGTAATGTTCTTTTGCAGTTTAGTTTCCATTTCAGGACTTTCACTCTAATTTCAATGTTCTGTTGGCTCCATTTGAGTTATTTATTATTGTCAATACAGTGAAGTCTTGATAAGCTAGACCTCTTAGGGATTGGTAATGTACCCCATAGTAGAGGGTTAGAAGGTAGGAAAATGAATAATCTGGGCTATTTAAAAAATAAGAATAATGTATTGGTGTAATACTGTTGACTTTAGAAAACTCAAAAATACAGATAAAAAATTATTCATCCATGATACTAAAACCTAGAGATAACCATTCTTAACAGCTGTTTTAAAACTGATTTTTTTTTTTTGAGTTGGAGTCTCACTCTGTCGCCCAGACTGGAGTGCACTGGCCACTCCCGGCCACCACAGCCTCGACCTGCTGGGCTCTGGCGATCCTTCCGCCTCAGCCTTCCAAGTAGCCAGAATTACAGGCACGCGCTACCATGCCAGGCTGATTTTTTGATTTATTGTAGAGATGAGGTCTCGCTGCCCAGGCGGGTCTCGAACCCGCGGGCTCAGGCAATCCACTCACCTCAGCCTCCCAAAGGCGCGGGATTACAGGCTGAGCCACCGAGCCCGGCTTAAAACTGATTTTTTAATAGTGTGTGTATTTATACATATTCTTTAAAAATGCTTGTGCTATAGGTACCATTTATACTCTGCTTTTTTTTTTTTTTTTTTTTGAGTTGGAATCTCACTCTGTTGCCCAGACTGGAGTGCAGTGGCTGCTCCCGGCCACCGCAGCCTCGACCTGCTGGGCACTGGTGATCCTTCTGCCTCAGCCTTCCGAGTAGCCGGAATTACAGGCATGCGCTACCACGCCCGGCTGATTTTTTGATTTATTGTAGAGATGAGGTCTCGCTGCTCAGGCGGATCTCGAACCCACGGACTCAGGCAATCCACTCACCTCAGCCTCCCAAAGGCGCGGGATTACAGGCTGAGCCACCAAGCCCGGCTTATACCCTGCTTTTTAAACAACCTAGCAATATATTGTGAATATTATTCCATGTTATTGCATCAATGCCAATATCATTTTAATTACTTTGCCCTATTATATTGTCTGAGTGTACCATAATATATTTTACTAGTCCATCTTAGATATCTTAATGAGAATTAAACTGTTGGTTTGAGAATGTCCCTCTGATTTCTGAAAAATATCTGGCAAAGTGACTTATTAAAATGGTCAGAATATGCATTTCATTATTAGGTAACTATTACATAATATTGCACACTTCTTTTTCAAAGTAGTGGTTTCCTAGGATGTGGCCCGAAAGCCTAACTTTAAAAGTTTCTGCTTAGGCACCTACAGGTAACACTAAAGTCAGAAACCCCTGACAGAAGGAGTTTAAAGCATAGTGGCCAAAATCAGGTATAATTTAAGGAAAACAGAAATACTCTTCTCCTTTGAATTCTTATTGGAAGTGTTTTCTATGTTGAGGTACTAAAAAGACTTAAGTTAAAATGCAATTGTTTCTGTTAAGTCAGTGTTGTGTCTATTCATCAATTATGGTATATTCATACAACGGAATATTATGAAGCTGTTAATTATGTTTTCAAAGAGTATTTTATGATATAAAATCATCATGATAAATGCTAAATTTTATAAAGAACAGGATGTAAAATTATCTATGTATTTACTTCCAGTTTGGTGAAAAAAATACACATCTATGATGAAGTATCTAGAGGTTTTTTTGGATGGAAAAATAGCAGTTTTATTTCTTTATATTCTTTTCTGAATTTTTCAAAAACTTACAGTGACTTTTTTTGTTTCTTTTGAGTTGAAGTCTCACTCTGTCGCCCAGACTGGAGTGCAGTGGCCGCTCCTGGCCACCGCAGCCTTGACCTGCTGGGCTCTGGCGATCCTGCCGCCTCAGCCTTCTGAGTAGCCGGAATTACAGGCACGCGCTACCACGCCCAGCTGATTTTTTTATTTATTGTAGAGATGAGGTCTCGTTGCCCAGGTGGGTCTCAAACCCGCGGGCTCAGGCAATCCACTCACCTTAGCCTCCCAAAGGCGCAGGATTACAGGCTGAGCTACCGAGCCCGGCTTTACAGTGACTTTTTGCTATAAAAAGATTTAATCTTACTTGAAATGAGGAAAACATTAAATCATTACTTTATGCTCAAACTTTTAAAAAGTAAAATTTTTGAGCTAATTACATGCTAACACTATACTGTACTAGTATATCAGTCTTTACAACAACACTGTGAAGAAGGTACCAATATTGTCCATTTGAGGAAGTCATTTGCCCAAGACCATACAGATTGGATGGGGCAGAGCCAGGATTTGAACTTGTATCTGTGTATTTCCACAGACTTTGTGAAATAAAATATAGCAGAGCCAATATACAGGGAGGCTTGTTTTAATTTTTTTCTTAACTAGTTGAAAACCAAGCAGTCAAAGCAGCACTTGGACAAGAAAGTACAAATTGAGGGCCAAGGTGTAGGTATAGGGCACTTATGCTAGTGTAACCTGGGAGGTCCTTTAGCACCAGAGGTTAGCCCAGGAGCTCTGAATCCTAGGGTTGATAATGTCTAACTTCATGGCTCTATTGTGAGGATTAAATGAGACAATTCATGTAAAGGGCATATGGTACTGGCTTGCTCAATAAATGGTAGCCAGTATTATTATTTCTCTTATTTAGGACCTTGCTTGTTATAGGGATTAGAGGCTCCAAGAAGCCTGAGACAGGACATGTCTCAGTGAATCCTGTCACATTTTAATAGTCCTCAAACATTCCTAGAAACCTAGTGAATCCTGTCACATTTTAATAGTCCTCAAACATTCCTGACCACTGAATTGCCTTTTATTTGAACCTTTCAAATAAACAAGCCCTAATCAGCTTTGTGGGTCCTACCAGCTTTTTCATAAAATCTCTCTCCTTTTTGGGGTGGAGTTATTTATTTACTCATTGAAAATAGGCACTTTGTGTAATACAAGGGAAGCAAGAGGTGATTGGTTTGGAGTTAATAGGCAAACTTTTTTTTTTTTTCTTTAACCTGAGGAGGCTTGATTGGGTTACGCTTCCTTAAGACTCTTGGAGAGTCTGGGAATTTCGAGAACAAAAGCTCGGCAGGGAGGCCACCAAAGAGAGCAGGCTCTCCAACAATCTTAGTATGTTCTTAATTTTTTCATTCTGTTTTTTCCTTCTCTTCAGTCCCTAGAATAGAATGGCATTATCTTGAAGCCATGGAGATTTAAGAAACAACCAAGGTTGGCCTCTCTTTGTTGAGCTTATGAAAGCCATATTTAGATTTAGGAGGAATGTATTTTTCCCTTGGGAGGCCTCTCTATACCTGCAACCATCAGAAATTCCATATTAAAATCCCACATTTAAGTCTTTACAGCTAATGTCTGTTCTTGCGTGTCTGGACCAGGTCCAGCTGTCAGACTGAGATATTATTGACTTTCTCTTCTCAAGTGTGTGGTTTATATCTGTTGGCTCCATTTCTTCACCACTAATTCTGAAACACCTTGTAATCTGACTTCTGCCACTGCCTCTCTACTAAAATTGCACCCTTGCAGATTACCAACTGACTTTTTGCTAAATTCACCGGGACTTTTCTTCACCTCTTTCTCCGCCTTGAATGTGTCTCTTCCCTTGTTTTTTGAAACTACATAATATTGACTTTCCTCCTACCTCTCTGAGTATTTTTTCTCTCCTTTGTGATAAGTTTTCCTCTGCCCCTACCATCCAAATGACATTAATTCCCAAAGGGGAGTCTTTAGTGCTCTCTTACTCCTTTACTCTTCATTCATTCTCATGGTTTCAACTTATACCTCAGTTTAATTAACTCTCCACGTCTGACTTCTTACCCATGCCCCAGTCCTATATTTCTTACAGCCTAGTAATAATTAAAATTGTCTTTTATGAGCCAGGCTTTGCAGTATGTACTTGATGTATATCATTGCTAAGCCTCACAACACTCTTCAGTCTATTTATTTGTTTGTTTGTTTCTGAGTCAGAGTCTCATTCTGTCACCCAGGCTGGAGTGCGGTGACATGATCATGGCCACTGCAGCCTCGACCTGCTGGGCTCAGGTGATCCTTCAGCCTCAGCCTTCTAAGTAGCTGGAACTACAGGTACACGCCACCATGCCTGGCTAATTTTTTTAAATATATTGTAGAGGGGAGATCTTGCCAAGTTATCCAGGTTGATCTCAAACCCCTGGGCTCAGGCAATCCTCTTGTCTCTGCCACCCAAAGTAATGGGATTACAGGCGTGAACCACCATGCCCAGCAAGGCAGATAGTCTTAACCCCATTTTACAGATGAAGAAACCAGCTGAAATAAATTACATGTGTTTATATTTTTCCATTTAGATCTCCTGCCATCAACTGAAGCTCAGTAATTTCAAAAGAGAATTCCTTCCTCTCTGGCTCCAAACTAGTTCTCCTTCTCACTTTATGGCAATATCATTTTCCCACGTTCTGTTATATCACTTGCAGGCTGAGAGAATTTAAAATCAGATAGGTAATCACTTTGGAATAATACACACTTCCCTGCAGCAGCAGCAACAGCAACAACAACAACAACAACAACAACAAAAACACTCATCCCGCGCCTTTGGGTGACTGAGGTGAGCGGATTGCCTGAGCTCGCGGGTTCGAGACCCGCCTGGGCAGGCGAGACCTCATCTCTACAATAAAATCAAAAAATTAGCTGAGCATGGTAGCGTGCGCCTGTAATTCCGGCTACTCAGAAGGCTGAGGTGGAAGGATCGCCGGAGCCCAGCGGGTCAAGGCTGCGGTGGCCGGGAGCGGCCACTGCACTCCAGTCTGGGTGACCGAGTGAGACTCCAACTCAAAAGAAAAACAAAAAACAAAAAACAAAAAAAAAACCACTCAACTCCCTCACGATCCCCCAAGCCCAACGCATTGCAACACCAAATCTTGAAAATTAAAATTTGAGCAATCACACAGATGAATAATTCTCAACCATTATGAGAGTGAAGTTTTCACAAACTGCATGCTCTGGGCTGCCCAGGGTTAAGCATAATTTTCAGTATTTAGCTGTGCTTTCCTCAATCCTCAAGGCTCACTCTTCCCAAGTGGGTCCCTCCCATGGTGGGACTGCCCTAGGTTCTGTGTTGTTCCTGGTGTACTGGCTGTAATCTCACTCCCTCTACATTGGACTAGAAAACCTATTGGAATATGAGTGATTTAGCGATGATATTTCTATAATACAAGTATAATGTATATTTTAATTCACTAATTAAAAAAAGAAAATTACTTACAAATGACGATAGTTTAGTATTAGCAACAGCTGACCCAGAACACATATTCACAGCTTATCTGACATACCAATGTGTTGAGGCAATGACTTTGAAAACCACTTCCACAGGTTATTAGGGAAGGCCTAAATGCCCATTGGTGTGGGTCAGCTTTCATCTCTGTGTGGCATATTTACCTAACGCTACAAAATTTTAAACTTGATACTATTTAAGAATCAGAATTGAGAAACTACATATTTTTTGAAGCCCATGACAGTATCACCAGGTGACACCATCTCTCATTGAGGATTCTGCACATGCCAAACCAAATGCTTTACTTGGGTTGTTTTACTCTGCTAGCATCTCTGTGAACATTTCATTTTTTAAAAGCAGACATCTACCATATCTGCCATCATTTTCAATGGGAGGAGTACAGAAGGCCAAAAGTTCAGTTATATACCATTCTTGTGAAGTCAGATTAAAAGAGAGTATGGACCCATTGAGAAATTTCAGTCATTGGTTTGGTATGTCAGTTTTTTCTATTAGTAAGATATGGGTGCCCTGAATTGTATGACACTACTATTTAATCAGACTTGACCACGATGTCAACATAGAGTTGAAAGAGAAACTTACTCAGGTTAGCATTTGGTGAATCATCTTCTTAATAAGGAAATTCGAACAGACCTTTTAAAAAAAATCTGAGGACCTGGATATTTAATCACTGTCATAAAAGGAAGATAAAAGGCTGCTGTGTTTTCAGGATTGAACAAATGTTTATATTAATCTTGTATGTAGTGCATACATATATGATTTGTTGGCAGTTGGCACTGTGTTTAGCATATACTTGGGGTTCAATTAAAATTTGTAGAATGGGCCAGGCTCGGTGGCTCAGCCTGTAATTAGCACTTTAAGAGGCCGAGGCGAGTGGATTGCTGAGCCCGTGAGTTTGAGACCAGCCCGGACTACTTGATGAGACCTTGTCTCTACAATAGATCAAAAAGTAGCCGGGTACAGTAGTGTGCGCCTGTAGTTCTGGCTACTTGGAAGGCTAAGGTGGAAGGATCACTGGAGCCCAGCAAGTCAACGCTGGAGTGGGCGTGAATGTGCCACGGCACTGCAGCCTGGGTGACAGAGTGAGACTCCAACTCAAAAAAAAAAAAAAAAGATTGTAGAATGAAACTTTTAATTTAGCAAAACAAAGATTTTAAAAATACTGACTTATAAGAAACGCCTCCCTAATAGTTAGCATAAATAAAAGTTTGATAGGAATAAAATCTAATCTGAAAAAAGATCAAAGATCATTGAAATGCTTATGTTTTAAGAAAAGCTTTATTCTAAAATGTAAAACATTAATAGACTCTCACCAAGCCACATTTTTTATATTTGGACATAGTTACAGAGAGTGTTTTTCACACCACACACTAACTGAATGAAAGACAGTAGGGTGGTTGGAGGTGAAATCAAACAGAAGACCACCTATAAAGCATCACTCCATCTGGCCACAGTGGGTCATAGAAGACCCTCATCAAATTGATTTGGGGACTCAATAGTCTCTTAGACTATCCCTGCAATCCTTATGTCTTTCAAGTGAAGTGTTTGCCCTGATACTGGTTAGAGTCTGACCAGCATCCAAGGTTACCTGTGATGTTTTGTGCTTCTCAGAGTAAAGTAATTTAATGGAAGCCTAATTATAGCTGCTTTTGCCGATAAATTAGTAATCAGTGCAACTGACAAATAGCTGTAAGGGCTTACTTTGTGTTCAGATTGTGTGATGCCTTCTTTGGAAGTATGAGACATTGTCCCTATCCCAGAGATGCTTAAAGGCAAAACAGTCACAAATGAAATAAATAATATTACAAGGTAGGCTTAGAACCATACCTTAGAGGGAACTATGAAGATTATTTAGTGCAAATTTTCCACTTACAAAATAGCTAGGCTCAGATTAGGAAATAAAATTTCAGACAATTAATAGAAGTTGGAACTAGCACTCAAGCCTGACTTTTTTTTTTCTATTTCATCATATAGGTGATTATATGCCATTTTGACATACTTCCTTTGATCCACCATTTTGATGTTGGGAACTTTTTGACAAGATCATTTTGACATAGGGGCGTGTCTAAAACAGTCCGTGAAACAAACATCCCACTACTTTTTTTTAGTACCAAGCAATGTGCAAAACAGACAGCTGTATCCTATCTATCAGCTTCATCTCAGCTCTCAGCCTTCAGAGTGAAGATCAAGGATAAAGTGGGAGCAGGGTCAAGGATGGAATGGGCGTCATGGATGGGGTGAAGCTCCAAGAAGAGATGAGGAATGGAAAAGGGGATCAGGCACCATCTGGCAAGCAAAGTATACATTGCCAGGAGTCAAGTGTTTCCCACACTTGCTCATCTTTTAAAAACCATTAATCTGGCATAGTATCTGTTCATTCTCTGAGAATTCTTTTATTTCTTGAATCGTCTGTTTCTTTTTTTCTTTTCTTTTCTTTTGAGTCGGAGTCTCACTCTGTCGCCCTGACTGGAGTGCAGTGGCACGCTCCCAGCCACAGCAGCCTCGACCTATTGGGCTCCAGCGATCCTTCCACCTCAGCCTTCCAGATAGCCGGAACTACAAGAGCATGCTCTCACGCCTGGCTATTTTTTTAAATTTATTGTAGAAACGAGGTCTCGTCAAGTTGCCTGGGCTGGTCTCGAACCCACAGGCGCAGGCAATCCAATCGCCTCGGCCTCCCAAAGTGCTGGGATTACAGGCTGAGCCACCGAGCCCGACCTCATCTGTTTCTTAACATTTCTGATTCCCAACCTTCAAGGGACAGAAGTGGAGTAGGGGAGAATATTTGAGACACAACATTATCCCAGTCTCAGATCCAGGCTTCACTGGGAATCCTTGAGTTAATGTCTATCAGTTTTCTCATTAACATTCTCTGTGAAATCCTATGGAAAAGAAATATGCATCTACGATTTTTAAAATTATAAAACTTCACTACCATGGTAGTTTGAGGGAATAGGACTTTTAGGTTATTTAGTGATTTATCTTCTTTCAAAACCAACCAAGCAAAAATACCTCTACTTTTTCTGATTATACACATGTGAATTTTTCACTTTCTCAGTGCAGATTTTAATGCAAAATTATTCTTTAAAGTTTACTCCTGAAATAAATAATCTAAAGGCATAAATGAATGCATATTCAAAAATATTAATGCTGAAGAAGTAGAAAGTGAAAGTCCCCTATAATTTGAGTAAGGGTTGAGGAAAATGTTTCAGGGAAGTACATGATAAACAGTCTCTATTAGTCTGTTTTTGTCATGGCTGCATCAGAACAACTATGCCAGAATGTCAAATATAAATATAGGATGTCTTGATTTTAGCAAAACATTTGAGAATTCTGTAATATCCTTGTGCACAAGATTGGATTGTGAAATTTGACTGTCTAACTAGTAATTAGGCAAATTCACAGCTGGTTGAACAACTGATTCAACGTCAACCTGGAGGAAGATGTTTTTAGTGAAGGGTCACAGGACTGTTTTTGGACTCTGTCCAGGCGCTCATTTATTTAACAAGTACCAAGTACTAACTATGTACAAGTCACCCTACTAAGCACTGTGAGAAATATAAAGGTTCCAGATCATGGTCCCTGCCCTAAAAGAGCAGGTTGTGGGTCATAATTGATCACAAAGGCAGGCTTTTCAGATTGCAGATAACACAAAACTGGGTGGTGTAGTTTAATATATAGGATGACAGAATCCAGATTTAAAATGATCTCAACTTGTAGGAACTCCAGGTCAAAGCCTACAAGATGAAATTTAACAGTGATAGATGTAAAGTCTTGAATTCAGGTTAAGAAAATTGCATATGTACAGGATATGAAAGATGTGACTTGGCAGCAGTTTATGTAAAAAGTTCTTGGGGAGTTAGTTGATCACAAGTTTAATATGAGCCAACAATGTGGTGTAGCTTTTTTTTTTTTTAAGTGAAAACAATTTTAGGCTGTATTAGAAGCATGTGTGCTGCTCAGACCACATCTGGAGTATTATGTTCAAGTACAGTCACCACATTTTATGAACAATGACAAAGTTTAATGTATCCAGAGGATAGTAACCATGATGAGTCTGAAAATTATGTCATGTGAGACATGGTTGAAAGAAATAACTGAGGATATTCAGTTTTGGTCTCAATTTGGACCCTTGAAGTCATGGTTAGGTTCTCTTGCTATGTGCTTCACAGTCCTCTAAACAAGCCTCGTTCCTTCCCCACTAGACTAGCACTTCGTTAGAGCAAGATAGGGTCTGTATTCACTGTTATATCTGTGGAACCTAGCACCGTGCTTGACATAAGCTGGGTCCTCAGCAATGTTAAGTGAATGAGTGAAATTTCCAGTTGTGAGGGCTTTACGTACAACTGGGGAAAACTGATAAACAACTAAAATGACTGGCATCTATAGTTGTTAAACTAAAAAAAATAAATTTAAAAAGGTTTCTAAAAGTTTTTGAATAGACCTTTTCCCCCCCAGGTTTCTCCATCTGCCTTTATTTTGACTTCTAATAGGACTTGATGCTAGACTTGCCTGTCTACTTTAACAGAAATCTTCTCTCCAAAAAGAAGATTTTTAAGTCGGGCTCGGTGACTCAGCCTGTAATCCCGCGCTTTGGGAGGCTGAGGTGAGTGGATTGCCTGAGCTCGCAGGTTGGAGACCCGCCCAGGCAACTTGGCGAGATCTCATCTCTACAATAAATAAAAAAATTAGCCGATGTGGTAGCGCGCGCCTGTAGTTCCAGCTACTTGGAAGGCTGGGGCGGAAGGATCGCCGGAGCCCAGCAGGTCGAGGCCACGGTGACCAGGAGCGGCCACTGCACTCCAGTCTGGGCAACAGAATGAGACTCCCACTCAAAAGAGCCCCCAGAAAACAAACAACAACAAAAAAAACAAAACAAAAAAGGAATGCGAATGTATCAAGGAAATGCAAATGAAAACAATGAGACACTGTTTTTAACTCACAAATAAGGAAAATATAATGTATCACACACATATATATTAAATATTTGCTGATGGTAAGGAGTTAGTGGAATGGACACATTCATACATTTCTGGTATAACCCTTCTGGGACAATAATTTGGCAATATATATTATCAAGGGCCTAAAAATATTCATTTGTTTGACCCAGTATTTCTTCTTCTGGGACTTTCTCCTAAGAAAAGTCATCCTGAATTTAGTAAAAAGCAACTTTATGAACAGAGGTGTTTTATGACGATAAAATGTTAGAAGCAAAATATTTCATAATAAAGAGGTGAATGGTTATATAAACCATGATATGTCCATTTGTTAGAGTGTTGTAAAGCTTTGTAGTCTGTAGTTTCTATAGCATATAAAGCTGTGGTTATAGTATGATATAACTGTGTGAAAACAGAGAAACTGATACATAGAAATAATTCTGGTAAGTCTTATATCACAATGTGAACGGTGACTGTTTTATGGTGGTGAGATGATCAAAAATTTTTGAAATTCTTATTTAAAAAATTTTTTTTTGTATTGGAGACAATTTTAAAGTGTGCCCTACTGTACAAATTTGTAGAATAGACTTGTAGAAAATTGCCTTTCTAGTTCAGGTCTTCAACACCTTTGTGTAGCTCCAGTTATATCAAGGGTATTATGAAATTGTGAGGAAAAAAAAATGCAAACATCTTTAGAGAAAAATTGATTTTAATTCTAAACTTAATTAAAATGAATTTTAATTCCCTTTAATTTATAACATATATGTAAGCATATGTCACGAACAATTTTGGGTCAGGAGTATGTTAAGGAACCTCATAAATAAAAGATAATTATTTTGTTTTTGTTTTTGTTTTTTGAGTTGGAGTCTCACTCTGTCACTCAAACTGGAGTGCAGTGGCCGCTGTTGGCCACCGCAGCCTCGACCTGCTGGGCTCCGGCGATTCTTCCGCCTCAGCCTTAAGTAGCCAGAACTACAGGCGCGTGCTACCACGCCTGGCTAATTTTTTGATTTATTGTAGAGATGAGATCTCGCCAAGTTGCCCGGGCGGGTCTCGAACCCGCGGACTCAGGCAATCCACTCACCTCGGCCTCCCAAAGCGCGGGAGTACAGGCTGAGCCACCAAGCCCGGCCAATAATACAACTTTTAAAAAGAAAAAAACATGAGCATCTTAGATTTTAGAGAGTCAGACATCTTGTGCAGATGGAAATGAAAAAGTACCTTGCAGGTAGCAGGCACTTAATAAAGTTTTGAATGACTGACTCATGGTGGGGAGGAGAGACGAATGAATGATTGATTATAGATGAATAATACTAGAATGATCTGGAAATCAGGTGTTATCTTGTTAAATCAAACCTGTTTGAATAGACATTTATATATTGCTCAGATGTATCAAAGTTCTAGCTGTCAGACCTCTGTATACTGTAAAAATGAATCCTTTGCAAGTAATTTGCATTAACCCAGACTCTGGACATTCAGTCCAGTCCAACTAACTTATCAAAATTACTAGTAACTGTTCTGATGTCCATTATTTAATGTAACACACAGTTTACCTTCTACAAATTAGAAGGCACAGTTCATAGACACGTTTGATACAAACTTAAGTCAGTTTGGGGCTGCATATTAATGTATCCTGTTCTTTTCTCTTTCTCTAAAAATAGCAGAGATATCTTGGTTCTTGGGTTGCTCGCATCAGTTTTTCTTCTTTCCTACTTAAAAAAGAGCATTACAAACCTTGGAAAATGGAATGGTTCTAGGATTTGTTTTTGATGTTATGAGTATCGGCATTCTACTTGGGATGAACACAAGAACAGATATGATTTCATTCGGAATGTTTCAAGTCAATCTAGGTTTGAAGAAAGTGGAGTTTTTTTTATACATGTTCGCATTAGATGACCTTGCTCTTTGTGACTTGTAGTTCCGCTTAGCATATATATCTATTGCCATGGAATACATTTTATCCTCTGTTTTTATGCCTATTAAATGTTAAAGATACTGTGGATAGTACTGTTAAGAAGATGAATTTAATATGAACAATTTCTGTTCCTTACCTTTTTTTTTTTTTTTGCTTTATGTCTTTCTTCCTCCTTGTCCAGCCCCTCCCATTTTATTTGAAATATTTTCCTTCATCTTTTCATGTATCACCTTCTGTCTCAATGGGAAGCAAACTATTTTTGAGAACTGGTCAAATCCCTGATTTTGTTTTGTATAATCCAAATTTCTGCTCAATGAAAAGTTGTATATAGCATTGGACTGACATTTCTACCAAGCCAGAGTGTAGTCTTTGGGAACAGGTTTGATATACATTTTCTTTTCTGGTATACTAAACTGGTTGGTGCTGACCATGTCATGCAGATTCAATTCACCTAGAGCTTTTCCATATGATAATCTGAAGGTGTGATCTCCCAAGGATGGGTATTCTTCAATGGGAGACTTAGACAACTTGAAAGAAAAGCTGTGTACTTCAAAGCTCCTTTCACCCCATCTGCAGTTAACTTTACAGTCTCACTGGTCTGGCAAGTGTTAATAGCTTATTCATTTGCCTCCAGATAACTCTATTAGAAGCTGTAGATTATTTCAGTAAGGAATAGCCAGTGGGTCTTTGATCTCCGTATACATAGAGATAGAATAATTCAGAAAGAATTCTATTGGAGTAATTTATGGCAGAGACAGCACAATTTTATGAATGTTTTCCTCAAGTAGGTCCAAAAGATGTTGGCAAATATCAGTAGAAGATGTGCTCTTTCCATTGTTCCAGCTTCCCTATGAAACGGGCTTCCTGATTACATGATATTCCAACCTCTGTTTTTCCTTTAAATAAAGTGGTTTTAAGAATAAGTATCTGCTAATAGTTAAACACATAAACTATTGGTGCTTGATGAGGGAGGGACTTATTTTGAAGGGAGCAGATGGTGCCCCATGGGGTGGAGATGATGTGGTAAGTTTGCTTTCTTTGCCTTGTGCGTAAGGTCATGTACAAATGGCCAGAAAGCAAATGAAAGGTACCCTTGAGGCTTTTTGCACTTAGATGTCAACTTTCTTTTAGAAAAGACTATTTTCTTTACTTTTGTTTTTATACAGATCTAGGCCCCAGTGTTGTTTTAGTTTCTCTTTTTTATTGCTACTTGTTTAGTGCTGCTTCACCAAGGACTTAGGTTTCTCTTTGAAGTGTCTGAGTCCCACCTCTATAATGCAGTTATAGTGACTAACTAGATTTGAATCAGTAACCTAGCCAGCATATTTTGCCTAACTGCCTCCTGCTTTCTCAGCAACATTTTAGTCTGTGGGAGGCGACATGCTAGAATGACTATTTGTGGGGATGTATTTCCTCCTAAGTGGCTTTATTAGTCTTGGGAATATTTTTCCTGTCTTTCTGGGTAACCAACGATTACCATTTTCACAGCTATGTCTTACCTCCTGTTGACCATCTCAAACTGGCCTTTTTCTTGTTTCTGGCCTCTCAGAGCACTTACAGTCAATCTGACAATAGTTTTAGCATTACATTTTATTATTCTTTAGTTCTTTTGGGTTATTTTCTTGCTTTTTTTGCTTCCAGATTAGTTTGCAGTGCTCCAAAGGGGGAGATGTGTCACAAAATGATTCCTTTACTAGCAAGATGTATATGGTCCAGTGACACACTTGGTTGTCACACAATTTGTGACCAGAGAAAGAAATGACGTAAAAATATGGGGCTCCAGGATTTCAAAGAAAAAAAATGGTGGGAGAGAGGAGTTGGCACTAAGCTCTCATTATATACTAATTACAATCATGTCAGATATATCAGAAAACCCCAGCTGGATATTGGTGAGAATGTTAACGTACATTGAGTTATCTGAAACACTTCAGCTGTACTTCTACTCTGTCCTCTAGACTGCGTTGAGAATCTGTACTTCAGTACTGGCACAGCTGTTGCCCAGGACTCGGGAACTGCTCAGATGGAGCTCTTGTGGTCCCTTTCCTACCCGAGTCAGGCTAGAAGCAGGCAGCCCTGTTGGTCAGGTCGTTGGTGCCTTCCCTGCTCTTCCAGCCACAGTCTTGTATGCCTCTGCCTCTTACCTCAGCCATTTCTGCTCAGTGCATCAGGGTCAGGGTCACTCAGAATTCTAAGCCAGATTTAGGTCAGTAAGGGAGAAGACTGAGTGCGAGAACGGCCAGTAAGAAAGGGAAGGGGTGGGGATAGTACAAGTCAGTTCCCACTTGGCTCCTCATCTTATTGCCCTTTCCTTCTCTGCCAATGACTTGCTGCAAAAGAGATATGTGTCTGTGTTGAGTACTACAGAGGTGCACAGAAATGCTCTAATAAGGGGGTTCATTGCCCCACTGTTTATACAGTAATAGCAGACCACTGGAAGACAATCTAGATACTTAAACATAAGGAAATGGTTGTGTAGAGCACTCTGTGATAAAGCCATTAAAATGGCGTTTTCAAAGACTTTTTTTTGAGTTGGAGTCTCACTCTGTCGCTCAGACTGGAGTGCAGTGGCATGCTCCTGGCCACAGCAGCCTCGACCTGCTGAGCTCCACCAATCCTTCCGCCTTAGCCTTCCAACTAGCTGAAACTACAGGTGTGCGCTACCATGCCCGGCTAATTTTTTATTTATTGTAGAGATGAGGTCTCGCCAAGTTGCCCAGGTGGGTCTCGAACCCGCGGGCTCAGGCAATCCGCTCACCTCGGCCTCCCAAAGTGCGGGATTGCAGGCTGAACCACTGAGCCGGCTCAAAGACTTTTAATGACAATGGGGAATGCTCACGAAGTAATCCATTTGAAAAATCTGGTCTCAGTTTATAATACACAGAGAGAAAATACTGCAAGGAAATATACAAGACTATTAAGGGATATTATTTTGGGGAGGTAAAATTATAGATAGTTTACTCTATGTCCTGTATATTCTACAATTTCTGTAATACAGATTTATGATTTTTTGTGATCCAAAAAATGAAAAAAAAGTGTTTCTTTTCACCATCTTCAGCCTTCAAGCCAATCCATCTCACATGCCAAGATGGAGATAATTACTTTTTCTGAGAACAAAAGTAATATATTTGCATTATGAAAACTTTTAAGAGTATAGAAAAATATGAAAATGAAATATCTTAAAATATCTTCTTCAAATAAAATGAACTTCCTTTTTAGAGCGGCTTACTTGAAGTATCACTGTACTTTCTGCTACCTAATAAAATAACAGGAGTACAAATATTTGGTTAATACAGATAATTTAAAGCAGATTATTTTATTTAAATGGCATCTTCATTCATGATTTTTAGAAATGGAGAGGAACCCGATATATCATCTGATCCTAACCCTGGGGAAAGTTCAACGGTAGGTTTTGACAATATTCTGTGTTAGGCATAATAAATGAGACTCAAAGTGACTTGCTTCAGGTTACACAACCAGCTCCAGAAACCTGGAGATACCCAATCCTTTGCTCTAATAGTTACACTTCCAATAAGGAAAGACATCTTTGACATTCTGTAGATGGTAGATTTCTTAAAACACATGCCTCAAAATTATTTTCTAAAATAAAAAAATTACCTTTTTTTCCTTTCAGATGTATAACCTTAACTCAAAAGTACCCAGAAACAGGTTTAAAAATGTGTGTATTTGCATGATATGCAATGAGCAAATTCTTTTCTTTGGTGAATTGTTTTAAAATGGTGCTTGTGTTTGAGAAAGTTTTCAAAAAGGAAAAAAGTATACTCTAATATTAAGTAAATATTTGGTGTAAAAATTCACTAGGTTAATGTCTTCTAAGCCTTCTTGGTTTACCTTCTTGCAAAAAATTTAGCATCATTTGACTAACAGTTATTCTCTGAATCAAATGGTAACATTTCAGATGCCATTAAATACATCTATTATAGCAATGGTTCTTTTGATGAATTTTATAGTGGCATATTATTGGATTAACCAGAAATACAATCATTCTTTTTACTCGATCTGCTTCAGAAACAGAAGTAGTTGGTTTGAGTCAAACAGAAATTTCCAAAAAACACATGTGATTGTCTTTAAGAGCAATTTAAAGAGAAATGGCAAATAGAAAACAATCTACTTTCAAAAATGAAAACCACTTTGCGAAAAAGTTCCCTCTGGGTGATGTTCGGTGAATCTTTTTGTATTCGTAGTCTGCTCTTTATCAACTCTGGCCCAGTTGGAACTTGTGTGGAAACTTGTTTTGCTCATTGATGGTTACTCTGCCACCACCAAGTAGCCAAGAGAACATGGGCTGCAGCTGAGAAGAGGGATCACCATGAGAGAATGTTTCAGTAAAGTAATGGGCAGCCTTTAGACAATCTTTGAAATGGTCCTAGGTGCAACCATATCCTGAGATACGTTTTCTCCCTCCTCGTCATTTTGTTGGAGGAGCATTTGAGAAGGAAATTGATTTTCAGCTGACTAGGAAAATGTAAATCAGTAAAAGGTTTAAAGAAGATAAGGCCTTGTATCTTTGTTTTGTTTACTCTCCAGACCTTTCACATGGAGTAAGACATATATATCTAGTATTTTCTCAGGCACCGCAGCTATTGGGTCTGGATGGTCTCTGATTCTCAAGACAAAAGTGTGTAGAGTTGCTGCTATGTTCTTGCTACCACATCTTGATTGTACTTCTTTATTGAAAACACATCCGTTTTCTCACAGACTTTTTGTGTTGGGCCTTCCATGTGCCAAGCAATCAATAAATATTTGATTGCTTTGTTATCTTCTAAATGCAAATTCAACATTTAACATTCAAATACTGAAGTTTCCCTGTGACAAAAAACCAAAAGGGCCTCTGCTAGAAGAATGCCTATTTGAATACTTGGAACCTGCTCCCATAGGCCACTTGGTATGTGTATGTTCTGCTTCTGTGCTTTAGTTTAAGTAGAATTTAATAACCACTAGACCATTAGTCAAATCACTTACCAGTCATCTAGAGGTTCATAATTTTCCCATAGCTGATGGGCAACTTGGAAACCTGGAATTCTGTTAAACTATTTATTGAGCATTCCTTGAACTAGGCTTTTGGGTTGAGTGATGGTGGAGGGTGGAATGCGGAGTTGACATAAATAACAGTTCAGACTTAGTCCCTGTTCTCTAGTATCTTACAATCTAGCAGAATGGGATTCATTGAAGAAGACTCATGATGTGCAGCTTGAGAAAGACACAGTTTGACAACCACAAAAAAATGTGTACTGAAATTGGTTGGTAGTGACTGTGAATGTCAGGCTCCTGAGATGCTGGAACAAGGAGAAGAAAAAGGAGAATGTGAGTCAAGGGAGCAGCAATAAATGATAGAGGAAGGAACAAGAGACAGCTGTAGGAAGGTAGGTGTGTCTTCAGAGAAGCAGGGCTCTATTCAGTAATATGTGCCAATGTTGATTAGGAATATCATGATGTCAATACACACCCAGTTCTGTGACCCACACTATATGAGACTGATGTTCATTATAATGAATAAGAATCATTAAATAGTTTATGTTTCATACACAGTACTTCATTTACAGAGACAAACAAATGTAAAAAGAAATCCATACAGCAATGTGTACATATTTAAAAAGTTGCTTTTTATCTAGAAGACCTCAATCTGCAAATACTTAACAAGGTCAGACATTATGGGAAATACAAAAAAAAAAAGTGTGCCTTTGAGCAGTTTACTTAGTTGAGAAGACCAGTTATATACAAATGGAAAGTTGATTCTCAGTACCAGGCAGTACAGGCCAATTGCTTATAGACAGTAACTGCTGTGGACCTCAAAGGATGGACAGCTTCCTGGGGTCTTGGGTAGTCTTAGAAAAGTTTCCAGATCCTTGAGCTGGCCTAAGTGGTTGGTCTGGATTTAGGCGGGCTCAACACAATGCCAAATCTGCAGAAATATTGTTTTTTGCCCTCTGGGAAGTTGTAATGTCTGACCTGCTCTCATAAACTCCTCCCCAAATCAGGCTTGTGCACTTAGCAGTAATAGATTGAACCATCAACTCCTTAAAGCACACCTGGTTGATAATTAGCTCAATCACATTGTGTTTCGGTCATTACCCTTGGATTTCCCAAGGATGAGTTTAATTCATCTCCCACATTAAAGTGAGTGCCTGCATGACCAAAATTCAACTGAATAGAATTTCTGTCTCTATTATGTCAATTTAATGCTATGGTAATTTTATTGCAAAACAGGTATCAGGTTACAATTTGCCACCCAAATATCTGCACAGAAATTGTTAGTATATGTTGCAAAAAAATCTTCAGTGGCAAAAGACTCTAAAGGAAGATGAAGAGGAAATGAGCTGAAACTTTGATTTGAAGAATTTAGTGTTGATAATATCAAATATTGGTTACTCAGAGATGACTTACTCTGGCTTTATAGCTTATAAACTTATTGATGATGGATACAGCCCCTTGCTTCCAAGGTTTTACAGAGCTTATTTTGTGTTTTAACCACACTCCCTTTGCCTCTGACCTGCTATTGGATGTGAAGGGATACACTGGTGGTGCATATGCTATGTTACTAAAGTGGGAAGAGAGGGGGTCACCTTTATTATACTGGATTACTGCCAGATGCCTGGAATGTGCAAATCTACTCACTGGTTGCTGTTTAAATAGGAAAAATACAAATCTAACCCCTTCTAGGAATGGTGCCAGGTGTCAGTATTAAGGCAACCTAACTCCAGAAGGCTATAAAAATAGCCCCCAAGTAGTAGGTTCTGATTTCCCACTGAGATGACCAATAAATCCAACAACCAGTTAATTAAAAATGCTGGGAGGGAATGTTCATCCTCCATTACCCACCTGTCCTTGTGAATACTCATTGGCTACAAATGGGAGGCTACCATTTAGTGTTTCAATGTCTGCATTTGGAAACTCACTCCTCCCCTTTCACAGCAACCCTGGTAAAAATGTGACTGCCTGATACCCCTGCTTGGGTGTCAAGGTTTATTTGAGACTAAAGAGATGTGAGACTTTCAAAGAGTCACCCAGTATTTTACTTCCTGACATCCAGAAGAGCATGTTTGGAGAGACTACTTTATCCCTCCCTTGTTCAAGCTATGAGTTTTCTTAGTCTTCCAAAATCAAATGGAAACCTTGCTGCCCTTACTGCTGCTATAGGCAAGATATCTCAGCAGTTTGATTTTCAAGGGGAGTGCTTGAAGTTGGATATTTTGTTTCTTTTACCAAGGAATTTTAACTTGATAAAAACTTTTTAAAAATCAGTTTATGATGCAAGGAAAAACTTGAACAGAATACTCCGTTCGTATCATCCTCAGTGTTAATGTCATTAAAAAGGTGCACAAAAAAAGTAGTAGAAGGAGGACAGCCTGGAGTGAAAAGTTCTGGGTTTGAGTTCTGTAGGTGGTCTCTATGAGTTAAGCTCCGGTGTCTCATCTGGAAAATGAGTGTAATAGCACCTACCTCTTGGAGTTGTTGCAAGAATAAATGAGATCACGTATGTGGAAATACCTGGCACTTAGTGGATATTCAGCAAATGTTGAGTCTTATTTAGTTTACAAACAATGTCCTTTGTTGCCTTAGACAGATATAGAAAGCACTCATTTACAGAGAGCTGAAAGGAGGAAAAAAGTGATGATGATGGTGATGGGCAGGGGAGACCCAAACTCACTGAATACAAATTTTATTGTCAGGAACCATTTTTCTGAGATAGCACTATTAATTAATTATATTTCTCTTAATACTTTTTGCCAACTTTTTTTTTTTTTTAAGAAAGAGTCTTGCTCTGTTACCCAGGCTGGAATACAGTGGCATAACCATAGTTTACTGCAACCTTGATCTCCTGACCCCAAGCATGCCCAGCTAATGTTTTAATTTTCTTTTTGTAGAAATAAGGTCTTGCTATGTTTCCCAGGCTGGTCTTGAAACCCTGATCTCAAGCAGTCCTCCCACCTTGGCCTCCCAAAGCACTGGGATTATAGGCATGAGCCACCATTGCCAACTTTTACAAAATAACTTAGAGGGGCATTTTGGTGGAGAAGAGCCACAAGATGAAACTTAAGTTTTATTCGGGGCTCTGCCACTTACAAGTCATGTTTTCTTTCTATGGCTTAGTTTCCTCTATGGAAAAAATAGTTGGACTAGAGAAGAACTATCATTCTTGGCTTATGCCCCATGGGACAGTTGGCTTTTAAGTCTGTATTAATTGAAAATGAAAGTTTTTATATAGAGTGGAAAGTTATGGGAGAGACTGCTGAGTCCAGGGATGGGGAAGCTTAGCAAGGACAGAAACTTTTCTTGCAAGTAAGGACTTCTCTTCAGTAATCAAGAGTCCTGATTGATTGGAATGAATATACATATTGCTTTTTATTCATGCTCTTGAGCCGTGTGTGAGCTTGTGTTCTGTTTAAAGACTTTTCTAAAACTGAAACTCTTATATGATTTGCTGTGTATTAGCAGGATATGAATTATTAATTCTGCTTATACTTGATAATGAAGACCACAAACTGGGATCCTATTATATGAGGGCCTAATGCATCCCTTTTTCTTCATCAAAACAGGTTCGTCATTAGGGCCCCATGACCAGGCACCTAAATAACACTTCTATTTGCTGCTACCTGTGATTTCTTTAATAAAGAATGGCAGGGATATTCAGAATCACATTCTATGAGAAAAAGTTGAGGGAACTGAATCTCTTTAGCTTGGGAGAGTGGAGATCCAGAGAGCTATGCTGGCTATTATAAAAAGACATGAGAGGGTGACAAGTCAAAGTAACATTAAACTAGTTTTTATGAGGCTTTGGGGTGGGAGGAGACAAACTTGAATCAATGGAGAGCTATAGAAAGACATAGCTTTCTCATTCCAAGCAGTAATTTTCCAGCAATGCAAACTGCTGAATGAAGGAATAGGCTACCTCAAGGAGGTAGCAAAATTCTCATCAGTCCCCATTCACAGTTCTAGCTGGAGTGAAAAATTAGACTCTTTGAATGGAAGTTGGACTCCTGAAGTAGACCTGTAGGGTTCCAGTGGTCTGGTGATCCCTTCACTGTACTATGAAAACTTCCAGCAAACCATGTCTTATTTGTAAACTTAACATTTAGCATAAGACCTGATTGGCTAAAAATTCACTTAAAAGTAAACAGTAGATGGTTTTGGTCTAGAGATTAAATGTATTAAATTTAATACATTTAACTACGGTGTCCCCCCTTTTCTTCAGGTGTTTCTATGCATTTTCAGTCACAACAACCTACCCATTAATAGCTTGTCATTGATAGAGAACTAAAAATAGTTCTGTTGACAAAAGACACTTCCATACTAGTATAGGAGAGGAAACAATTTTAATACTGAATAATCATTATCAGAGTTATATGCCTGTAAGGTAGCACAAAAACAACTACAAAATCTGGAAATAATTTTACAAAAATGTATACAGGAAAAGTAAAAGAGAGAACGACTTAAAACTTCTCTTATTTTCTTGAGAGACAAGAGGATGCATACTATGCTTGTCTCATTATACCTTATGAGAGACCTCTGAGCAAATTCCTGAGGTAAGTATTTGGAGTTCTCAAGGTCAGAGGCCCACAAACTTGCATCATAAAATCAAAAGGTCAAGACATTTGATCAGGCGTATTATGTTCTCAAGACACCCTAAAAAAGGGAGGGTGGGTAGGCTAGGAACTTCCCTCCTCAACAAAAAATTTATCATCATACCCTTACATCATCTGACATGATTGGATGGTGTGTGTTCTTCATGGGCTTTTCAAGCTTCTTGAGGGTTAATTCAATTGTGCAGTGAAACATCTTTCCAATAAGGATACCACTACACAGGAACTGGAAATCTGCCTCTCATCACTATATTGGTTTATTCTATATTTATTATTATTATTAGTAGTGGTAGTAGTGGTAGTAGTAGTAGTAATAGTATTTAAGTTGGAATCTCACTCTGTCACCCAGATTGGAGTGCAGTGGCACGTTCCCAGCCACCGCAGCCTCCACCTGCTGGGCTCTGGCAATCCTTCCGCCTCAGCCTTCCAAGAAGCTGGAACTACAGGTGCGCACTACCACGCCCAGCTAATTTTTGATTTATTGTAGAGATGAGGTCTTGCTAAGTTTCCCGGGCTGATCTCAAACCCATGGGTTCAGGCAATCCACTCGCCTCGGCCTCCCAAAATGCTGGGATTACAGGTTGAGCCACCGTGCCTGGCCCAAAGTGTTTAATTTTTTAAAAATAAAATTGTTTATCATTGAGAAATGATAAACAATTCAAAAATATAAGTTGATTGGGTGCTTAAGAAGTTGCTGATGACTCATTAAAAGACTGGAACCCTGAGAAATATTTGGGCTAGTACCTAATAAATTAAGTAAAGATGCTTATAAATCTCTGACTTCTTCTGGCTGTTGTCCTACAACTGTGGCTTTTACTTAACCTAATCTGCACCCTGCTGGCAAAGATTTTCCTAACTAGCTGCTGTGTGGGCACTGCCCGTTCACCTTCCTTTAGTTCTCTCTGAAGTATGTAAAGTTCCTTATGGGAACTTCTGAAGTATATCTCCCTCCTTCCAGCTTGACCTTCTTTCCCTTTTGGCGTGGGGTGACTGAGAGTATCACCATAGCAATACTATTTTTGAGCCTCCTTGATCACTATTTAGTTAAAAAAAAAAAAAGTCTAAGCATCCTGTTTGGACAGGTTGTAAGCTGTGACATAAGACCTTCCTGGTATGCAGAATGGCTTTCATCACTCTCCTACCCCATTCAACAAGGTTAAAGGTCTCAGGAAGGTATTTGACTTGTGTCTCTAACTTGCCCTCACTGCTGAGCAATGATGGGTCTTTTGCTTGGACCATTTAGGAGGCCTCCATGAGTGCAGCATACCGGAGAGAAGTAGTGAAGGAACAAAACTGAGTTCATTACAGCTTTTGAAATAAAGAGGGCACCAAGAGGAAAGTAGAATGTGCACTGAAGGGTTTGTCTATAGTTTTATCATTTTTTTAAAGCTCTACTAAGGAATTTAAATGGGGTTTTTTTCAGAGATGGTAGAAGAAAGCTGGAAAAAGCAATGTAATATGTCTTAGATGAGAAGATCCCCAGAGGCAAGGAATAAGCTTGATGTAGCTCTTAGAGAAGGGCTTTGTGCACAGAAACATTGGGCTAGTAAAAAATCTGCATGCATTTATTCATCTACACTTAGGAGTTTCCATGTGTTGGGCACTTTTGATTATATAATCTCATTTAATTCTCACAATAACCTGATGAGGTGGGGGCTCATTCTCCAGAAGAGGAATCTAAAGAGCCTAGTGTTCAAAGGACTCATGCACATTCACTAGTTAAAGAAAGAGCTTGGGGTTCAACCAAGTTTTCTTAGCTCCAAGCCCACTGAGATTGCTGCTTCACCACAATTACCTAACATGGTTTATAACTGCTTTATAAGGAGTTAGCTGTATTAGTGTCTGTGGAACTGCTTCCCAAGGAATAATATCTGGCCTATTGGGAAAGAAGGGATTCATCATTTTCACATGAGGAGCCACAGAAGCAACACTAGAGTATGTCTCAATCCTAGTGCTGAATATGGTACTGGTCCAGTTACTGGCACATAGTAGGCACCTATAAAATCCCGGTTGAATTGGATGCAACCATCTTATTGCTTCTGTAATTTCTATTTTGATCCAGAATCTGACATTTCGTGTGGTGACACTACAGATAACCTTTCTGACTGTTGAAAACTGTTATATTCTTCCATTTTAAAAAAAATGTGTATGCAGGTCAGGCATAGTGGCTCAAGCTGGTAATCCCAGCACTTTGGGAGGCCGAGGTGAGGGAATTGCCTGAGCCCACAGGTTCGAGAACAGCCTGGGCAACTTGGCGAGACCTCATCTCTACAATAAATCAAAAAATTAGCCTGGTGTGGTAGCGCATGCCTTTAGTTCCGGCTACTTGGAAGGCTGAGGTAGAAAGATTGCCTGAGCCCAGCAGGTTGACAATAGGGAGGCCGTGAGTGGGGCACTGCACTTCATCCTGGGCAACGGAGTGAGACTCCAACTCAAAAAAAATGTGTATGCATATATGTGGGGGGTATTTATTTATTTTCTCTCCAAAATTTATTGTCTTTTTTGGATTTTTGTAATATGTAAGTAATAAACACAGAGGTATTCATGATATTGACTTTTTTGTGTGTATTGGAGTCTCATTCCGTCACCCAGACAACAGTACAGTGGCATTCTCATGGCCACCCCAGTGTCGACCTGCTGGGCTCAGGCGATCCTTTCACCTCAGCCTTCCAAGTAGCCGGAACTACAGGTGCGCTACCACGCCTGGCTAATTTTTTGATTTATTGTAGAGACAAGGTCTCACCATGTTGTCCAGGCTGATCTCGAACTCATGGGCTCAGGCAATCCTCTCGCCTTGGCCCCCCAAATTGCTGGGATTACAGGCTTGAGCCACCGTGCCCTGCCGATATTAACATTTTTATGTCATGGTTAAAAAGTCTCAGTCTAGGTGATCTCATTTAGTGTTGGATAACCTTTAGTATTTCTCAAAACAAAATTAATTTTGGTTTAAGAATTTGTTTTCACATCAAGAGCTTTACATTTTTAGCAAACCTCAGATATTTTAAGGTCACAATTTTATTGAGATATAATTCACATACCATAAAATTCACCTTTTTAAAGTATACAATTTGATGGTTGTTAGGATAGCGACAGAGTTTTGCAACCATTACCACAGTCAATTTTAGAACATTTTTGTCACCTCAAAAAGAAACTGTACACTTTAGCTATCTACTACTCCAATATTCCCCCAACTCCCCCACCTCTAGCCCTAACCAACCACAAATCAATTTGCAGTCTTCATCAATGTTCCTCTTCTGTACATTTCACATAAATGGAATCATACAATATGTGGCCTTTTGTTCCTGGCTTCTTTCACTTAGTGTTTACAAGGTTCCTCCATGTTGTAGCATGTATTAGAACTTCATTTCTTTTTATGCCTGAATAATATTCTATTGTATGGATACCTCTAGATACATTCTATGTATCTATTCATTAGTTCATGGACATTTGGGTTGTTTTTATTATTTTTTGCATACCAAGGCATTTATTCTAGGGAATTAATCAGTGGTATACGAAGAATGGATTATAGGGATATTTATTGTGATATTATGAAAGTGAAAACTGGAAATAATCTGAATCTTTAACATTAAAGAATTGGTTTAATTATGGGACATCTATATGATGGAGTGCTGTATGAATCTTAAAATGGTGTTGTAAAAGAATTTATAATGACAATTTCTTAAACTCTAAAATAGTACATGAAGTGTGATTTTATTTTTATAAAAATGTATTTTATAAGTATAGAAAGAAGGCTGGAATTATAAGTAACAGAAAACAGTGGTTCTCTCTAGATGATAGAATTGCAGGGGGTTTTTTTCTTCTTTTTTATCTGTCTTTTATAATTTTTCTCAAATTATTCCATAATTACTGAGCCTATAGTATGTACCAGACAGTGTGTGGTATGCATGTATTTTGTAATAAGAAAATAGAAAAAAATAATGTTATTGTTAAAAACAATTCAGAAATGAATATGTGGGGTTATGTATTATGTATACACACATATACATGCACCAACTTCTGAAGATGTGACAGGATCTTACAAACAGCACAAGAGTGTTATGTTTTAACTCCAAATAGACTAAGCTTTACTGATGACATACTTATCAGATAAGAAAGACATTGAATCACTTTTTGGAGTGGTTCTCTGCATCTCTTCCTTCTCAATGGAATGTCTAGCTATTCTTTCCCTGCAGTAAGTGATTGGAAGTGGAACGCAGGGTTTATTTCCGCTTACATGGTCTGACATTTTGACATTTCCTGAACTGCAGGATGTTTGAGAGCAAACAACTTGGCTTTTACTGAAAAAATTAATTATACTGCCACTTTCACATAGTGGCAAAATGATGGGCCTTTGTAAGAGGACAAAGCTATTCAAGTGGGGAAAAATGAGATGGTTAACAGGATGACAGTAACATAAAGGTCTTGAGTCTGGGGAAAAGGACCTCATTAAGCATTGATTATCAGCATGGTGTAAACTCTTTCAGAAAGTGTTACTACATGCCATGCCATTATTGTGTGGAGGAAATTTAAATCTGTGTTCCATTTACATCATAAGTGAGATTTGTGTATTCTAATAATAGGCTGATCTTCCCTTCAGCTACATCAGTACGCACAAATTCAGTTCAGTTGCTTTGACTAGCTTGTCACATCAAACCATCAAGCTGGTCACCAAAAGTCAGTCACAAAGTATCAGACTGGTTTGTGTGTTGACATAAAACCATTCTGACTGCCTGTTTGGAGAATAAGTCAGCTTGATCCAACAGGAATATGTATAGTTCCTCTTCGATGTACTTGAGTTACTTTTGTGGGCAGGACATAGTGGAGAGTTGTGGCTAAAAATTCTATCCAGAAGAAAACTATATGACCCTGATATGAGTAACATTTTCTTGGATTTGACCCCAACGGATCAGGCAAGAAAACCAAAAATAGACAAATGGAATTACATCAAACTGAAATGCTTCTGCAGAGCAAAGAAACAGTGGACAAAGTGAACAGGCAACCTGCAGATTGGGAAAAAAGATTTGCGAGACATACATCTGGTAATGGGTTAACACCCAAAATATATGAGGAACTCAAACAACTCAATAGCATGAACATAAATAACCTAATTTAAATATGGACAAAGCCAGGTGTGGTGCTCACGCCCATAATCCCAGCACTTTAGGAGACAGAGGCAAGAGGATTGTCTGAGCCAACAGGTTTGAGATCAGCCTGGGCAACTTGATGAGACCTCGACTCTACTATAAATAAAAAAATGAACTGTGCATGGTGGTGCACACCTGTAATCCCACCTACTTGAGAGGCTGAGGCAGAAGGATCACCTGAGCCCAGCAGGTCTCTGTGGTGGCCGTGAGCATGCCACTGCACTCCAGCCTGAGTGACAGAGTGAGACTCCCACTCAAAAAATAAATAAATTTTAAAAAATTTTTAAATGGGCAAAGAACCTGAATAGATATTTCTCAAAAGAAGTCATGTAGATGGCCAACAGGTATATTAAAAAAAAATTATATCACTAACATTAGGGAAATGCAAAATGAAACCACAGTATAAATGTAAAGTAAAACCACATTATAAGTGGTTTCATTTTAATAATAAATAAATAGAATAAAATAGTAATATAAAGATAAGTGTTGGTGGGAATGTGGAAAAAATGGAACTCTTATACACTGTTGTTGAGAATGTAAATTAGTAAAAACACTGTTTTATAAAAAAGCAGTATGGAGGTTTGTTAAAAAAAAGACTGGAGATAGATTACCATATGATCTAGCATTCTGGATACATTTCCAAAAGATTTGGAATCATTATGTTGAAGGGACATCTGTACTCCCATGTTCATTGAGCATTAGTCTCAATAGCCAAGATATGGAATCAACACGAGTGTTCACCAATGCATGAATGGATAAAGAAAATGTGGTATATATACACAATGGAATACTATTCTGCCTTTAAAAAAGAAGGAATTATGTCATTTGCAGCAACATGGACGAACCCGGGGATCATTATGCTAAGTAAAATAAACCAGACACAGAAAGACATATACTGCTTATATGTTCTCACTTATATGTAGAATCGGAACTCATAGAAGCAGAGAGCACAATGGTGGTTACCAAAGGCTCGGGGTGGGAGTTGAAATGGGGAGATGATGGTTACAGGACACAATGTTTCAGTTAGATAGGAGGAATAAATTATAGGTATTTGATGTGATAGATAGGTTAATTAGCTTGACTCAATCTTTCCACATTGCATACATACATCATAGCATCACTTTGTACCCATAAACATACAATTATAATTTGCCAATATCTAATGAATTAAAAAAAGAATTCTGTCTGTATTTGAACCAACATGAATTATAATCTCAGATTAGATTGAAATTAGACTGAGACTATCTCAACCTTGATTTTCTTATCAATAAAAGTGATTGATAATATTTATCTCACAAGGTAGATGCATAGATTGAATGATGCAATCCTTCCAGTGTGCTCAACACATTTCCTGGTATATTGTAAGAACTCAATAAATTCTGGTGTTTTTAATGAGTATGCAAGAACATTTAAAGAGGAAAATGGAGAGAATTCATGTTACTTTTCTTTTTCTTCAGTACATATCAGATTTCTTTTCCTTTATTCTTTGTCTAAAATGGATTGTTAAAATAGCTAAAAAAATCTGTTTAAAATATTTGATAACACAATACTGAAAAACTGACATATAAGCTACTGGCATGTAACAAAACAGAATGCACAGATACATACAACATTCATACCCAACAAAGCCTGTGTTCAGCAACCATGAAACCTGCTAGGGTCACACTCCCAGCAGGGCCTTCAGAATGTTAGGTCAGGCCCGCTGGGAGTGTGGGTGTGAGTGTGCAATCCAATGTCACATGAAAGATGTAAAGAATTGCATAGAAGTTAGATTAGAAAATATAGTTTAAAAACTAAATTAGAAAGAGAGAGAGAGAGAAAGAAGAGTATGGGCTACTAGATGAAAGGGTAAACTGAGGCGAGGTGGACCATGCCAGTGCCAATGCCAATGCCACGGGGATATTGCAAAATTGCAACAAGGAAGAAAGTAGAAAGAAGTAAAGTTTATTATTCACCTTTCACAGATTGGGAAGGGGGCCAACACTCAGAAGCAAGTGTGGCATGTCTCAGTGAAACCTTCAAAAATGTTAGGGTCACACTCCCAGCGGGGCCTCCAAAATGTTAGATCAGGCCCACTGGGGGTGTAGGTGTCTGGTGTCTGATCCCATGCTGCATGAAAGATGCAAAGAATCGCACAGAAGTTAGATTAGAAAATACAGTTTATTTAGAAAGTAAATTTGAAAGAGAGAGAAAGAGATTCATCTCCCCAAGGTAGGGGAGGGGGCCAAAGCTAGGAAACATGGCCTGGCCTTAGCTCAAAGAGCACATGGCTACACCATAGCTTAGCAAGGCAATGGCCTTGCAATGGCTACTTGTTGCTCGTGGTTGAGTCCTTTTAACCCTCCCTTTGATGGAGGAAGGTCTTTAAGGTGATTGGGTGGTGATCTGCTCCAAGTTATCATAAAGGGGCAGGTTAGCGCAGGTGCTGAAGTCAGTTGATGGACAGCAGGTAGGTGGGTGTGATGGTGGGGTCTTTCTCTGAGAAACCAATTCTGTCCTTGGCTAGTGATTAGAGGGTAAGTTAAGTGAACTGCTACAAAAACATGAGATTTAGGCAGTGTTAAAATTGGCTGCTCACTGGGTATATTAAATCCATATTGTGTCCTTTCAAAACCATACCTACTCATAGTCATCTAATTTTTACTTTTTTGTTTTCCCAGCCTTTGGCCTTTCATAATGATAAACACATATCCAGATCCTAGTAGATTTGGCCTTTTTAAATAAAAGGATTTTGTGGCTTTTTCTGGAATTCTCATCAGAACACTGTAAGTCTATTAGTAGCACTTCACTTTTCCTCTAACTTGCTGCTTTTAATCTGTTGGGGACTTGAAAATTAGTTTATAAAACTTATTTGGATTCTGGGTAAATCAAAAGTGTTCAGCTCTGAATGAGGCCCTGGGTTGGGAGCAGAGGGGTCCTGAGTTTTGCTGGTGCAGTGCTTTTCCTTTGATTATATTCTGATTGTACTTTGTAGTCTGTACACTGAGGATCATGTGTAAGGAAAATCCAAATAATATTTCTCAGTAACACGTGTGACCCTGTTAACATGTGGGAGGACTAGTCCTTTACTCACTCCATGACAAATAACCCAATGCAGTTGTGAATTGTTACACTGGGTCAGATATTGCCAAAATCACCAGGAACTAGTTTACTAACAGTGATAGACAGGTGATGTAGAGTCAGATTTCTTGGAGAGGAAGAACCTTTGAAATCAAGTCAAATGACCTTCATTTTTCAGATTAAATATTTAGTGCTATGGTAATAATGTCATCCTGATAGATAAAGAAGAAATATCTCTTTCCAAAATGTCTAGCTAATATTTGACAATAGGTTAATGTACAATAGCCAGAGTGGTGGGTTAATATTTGGGGAGTGAATTACAAATACTAGAGAGTACTCAATATAGGTGTAAACAAAAGTTTTCGTAATTTGTACCTTCCCCAATTTAGCACAATCAATGAAGAGTTCCTATCTGATAAACTTTCAGGTGAATTTTCTTGTATTATGGTTTATGTTGAACATTGACTGGGTTTTCAAGAGAATGTCAGATGATAGCTTCAGTGTTCTTGTGCTTAAATATAGATAACTTATAATTTTCATCCAGGAAAATTCTTGTTCATTAATGTGCCTGAGGTTCCCTCTACAGATACACAATTACAACATTTTAGCTGGAGCCTTGCAGCTTGTGATTTAGGACAAGTTGCTTAATCTTAGTGTCCCAGTTTCCTATGTATAATGGAAGGGGTAACAACTATCTCAAAGGGTGGCTCTGAGTATTAGATAAGATAATATGTGCAAGGCACCTAGTACAGTGCTTGTGCATCATATTAATTCAATGACAAGTTAATATTATCACCTAAAGCTAGACTTGACTTTGGTGATTGGGTAAGGGAACTTCCAACAAGTGAGCTAGATGTATATTTTTCTTGCATTTTGTTAAATCTCTTGAAGGCCCAGGAACTTGTTGCAGTCCAGAGGAATGAGACTCTTGGAATTAGAAACAACTTGCTCACAGAAAACTGATAGGCAATCATGATGGAGTAATTTTGACTCACCAAAATGAAAAGTTATTTAGACAATTGGTACATCCAGTTAAGTTGCTGAATATTTCTTTTGCTAGTGAAACTTTGAAATTTGATTCTTTCTTAGATGAGCACCCTTGGAAACTTCTCTTGACTCTGAGATCTCAATGAGCTTTGGACCACAGACTTAATAAACTTCATCTATGAATGAGTCATCTTTAACATTATAAAGACTCACTAATTACCGTTGAAAGCCACATGTTAATTATTGCATAAAGATTGTATAATGTAATTTCAGGAACTAAATAATTAAAGAAATTTAAAAGACCATTTAACATATCTTTGACAAAGAGCCAAAAAGTAGAAGACAGCCTTACTTTAATCCTTTAAGAGGGATTTAACAATTAATACAAAACATTTCTAAAGCAGTTAGTATATTATGGTTGCAGTCTTGAAGAATAACATTTCTTCTGGAAAAGTGGAATTCAGAAATGAAAGCTAAAATTGAATACAGGTAAAAGGAGGATAGAGTACTGAGAGAAGAATGAGTAATGAGTGCCTACAAGTAGATGTGACAGTACTTAGAATTTGAATGTCTAGATTCTAGAACATACCCCAATCTGCCTTTAATGTCTACCCCAATATAGTTGCTTAAATGATTTAATTGACTTAACTGCCTTCTTTCATGTTCTTATCCTTCAACTAAGTTTCTTATATTCTATGAAACTTTAAATCCTCCTATCTTATTCTGTTTCTTTTCAGTACATATGGATTCAGTATATATTGCAAGTAAAATTCTATTTGATGGTAGGATGGCAGAAATAACCGCGTTGTATTAGAATCTTTTTAGAATAAATGCCTGCCACAAAGCCTAAGGAGTTTTGATTTGGTAAGCTAAGCTGGGTACTATAAATACTCACAGAAAAGAAGTTGCAAAGGGGGCTATTTTTCTGATTTCAGAGCAGTCGTGTTTTTGAGTAAATACCTTTATAACCTTCTGCTGTAATTGTATTGGAAAGCAATGCAAGCAGAATCTATAAGTATCGAAAGGCCCAGAATAAAAGCACAGTTGGAATAAAGGTATTTTTAACCTTTTGCCGTTTAAAAAATGTGTTAAAAAGTTGATTAGGGAAATGCTTTATATACACATATAAACATTCACATACACAAATATATTTCTAAATTTAGACTGGAAGACTGTGAAAGCATTTGGGGCAAAGTTCAGAATCTATCTTTAAGTAAATGATGGCTCAGTTTGCATTTTGCTGGACCTGGAGGCCTGTCTGAGTAAAAGATGGTTATGATCTTAGGCCATCTGGGAAAGGGAAAACAACTGTGGGCCAACTTATTTGGATTCTCTGACCCACTAGGAGCCATATTGAAAATAAGGTCCTCAAGGGATTGGACAGGACTCCCTCTACACTGCCTCCTGCTTCTGAGCAGGACATCTACCATTTTGACCCTCTTCCATTTTGACCCTCTTCTGCATTGTTCTCTTCATCTTTGCAGAGCTAGCTCAAGAGTACAGTATGAGTTAGTGACAGAAACAGATTGTAAATTCCCTGTAGGCAAAGACTTAGTCTTTAGAAGCCTCACTAGCATATCAGTTAACTTTCCTCATGCTTAGAACACTCTTTAGGTTCCCAGTAAATGCTTACTGACTGGTGCCACAAAGATAACTCCTTGTTAATTCAATTGACAGCTAAACCACAAAGAGCTGTAGACAATATCTGGTGGCCATTTAAATGGAAATCCAGCCAAATTTTTGTCTCATTCTAGGAGAAAAAATGATGATATATCCAACAGCTGTTTCTAAAGAGCACATCCATGGTCTAGTGTCTTTCAGGAGCAAAAAAAGAAAGACAAATTCAAGTGGAATCTAAGGGATGTTTTGCTCGGCAGCACCTAGAAATAATTTTAGTCAAGGTCCAAATTTAAATGGTTTTTTACCCAGGTCAAGCTAGAGATTAGGAAAGGTGGCAGATGAAATCAACTCAGGGTCTGGTACCAGTTACAAAAGGAAGCAGGTCATTGGGTTGTGTTTATATAGGAAAGAGAATGGATTGCAAGATTGTTATCACTGAAATCATTGTGGAGGAGGGGGAGACCCTCATTGCAAGCATTGGCGCTCAGAGTAAAGGAGTCCAGAGTGCTTTAATAATTGGCCATACATTCCACAGGAAGAAGCCCTGCCTCTGGCTATGCCCCTCTACCTTGAAGAGAAGGAAAGGGAGGAGGGATCAGGGTAGGAGCAAGGGGTGTGGAGGGAGGGCCCTTCTGGCATCCTGTGAAGACCTTTCTAAAGCGTCTCCAGATTTTCCAGCCTCAGTTTCAGGCTTTGTATTGAAAGCTGGTAGATATTTAGAAGCCTCACCTAGCAATTTTAGGAAGAGTTTCTTTCACTAGCATATCAGTTAAGCAGTGGCATATGAAGTTTGTACAATCCCTGTTTGTTGTAGCTGTGTGATCTCCTTGCTCTTTGATATAAATGTTTTGTGCTGCATTATAGTTTGCAGCAAAAACTGTCCCTGGCCCTGGAGGGAGGGAAACAAAGACTTAGTTCTTTTCTTTACTCTTTGAGAATCCAGATAACAGAGTGACAAATAGAAAGCATGGCTTCACCAACCTGAGGCATAGGGGTGTAGTCCTCCCTGGTGAAACATACATGATGATCAACATGAAAACAAGCAGCTAAGTAGTTTTCATTAGTATCCAATTAGTAGGTGATTTGGTCGCTAAATGCGTTTGCTAATTCGTTAACAATTAGGTAAATTAAATTTAATGGAAATGGTTTAGATTTGAAAATAAAATGCTGCACGTATTAATTTTAACTTTATAGATTAAAATCTATTTGCTACATTCCCCTGCCCCGCCCCCATGTCTTTCAAATGGTATACAGTATGCAGTCAATTAGAGCACGAAGGGTAGATTGTTTTTCTCATTTCAAGTATCTCTTCTCTCTGGAAATCGGTCTTCCAGTGGAGCATGTCTGTCTGTGTCTCTAGATGAGTGTCAGCGACAAATGGTGCATGTGCACATAATACTGATGGGGATTGCGGTGCACAGTGAGAGCAGGAAAAGGTCTTTGCAATACCGTGAGGGATTCAGGAAGGTATTTTAGAATTTGGAAGGGTTTAAAGCTTGATTCCGCTGCTGATATTGAATTGCAGCATGACCAAATGATTAACAAACTTGCCTTTCTTGAAATATCTCAGGGCAAAGAGGGTCTCAAATGATTGCGAATTGGTTAATGATTTTAAAAAGCATGTTACTTGCTGTAAACAAATAACTTTGCTGGGTTTTTCTAAATATAATATGTTTAGAAGATAGCAATGTAGACCAAGTCAAGATATACTGAGCTGGAAAGCTGATGTTACCTTTTTTTGGTAAATTTCAGAATAAGCTTTGCAGTTCAGGATGATATTTTGAAGACTACCTCACTTTATTTTAAATAACTTCATTTCAGCATTTCTGTCAGTGATTATAAAAGTTGAAACACATTCCTTTTGTTACACTTTGAGTTATTTTTACTGTCTCTTTTTTCCCTGATCTTTGGATAGCTCTCATTCACAATTTCCTAAAAACAAAACAACAAACAAAAAACAACAAGCCTTTTACCACAATGGGTCACATTACATAATTTTTCTTTGCTATCAAATAGAAGATTGAATTAGCAAAACTAAACAGATAGGCAAAGCATATGTCAACGTGGAATGCTCTTTTCCCTTTTAAAAATAAGTATTCAAATGGGCAAGGTGGTTGTTGTAATCTATCCAGCGTGTATAGCTGAAAGCAATAAGATGCTGCCTGTAGACCTTTGATCTTTACTGTGGAACAGTGGGAGAGAATATGTGGTCCATTGTATTTGGTAACTTGCCAGGGTAGGTTCACATTTCTGAGAAAGTGATTGTGGTCATACAGTAACATCAGTATTTTGCTTTCAATTCATATTAATAGGTTGATGAAAGTTCAAGTGATTGTTATTGAGGTTGAGTGAGTGAAAAATTATTTAATAGCCTCTGTTAAGTCTAAGAGATCATTCACTGCTGGCTTCCATCAGGATATCTAATTTCTCCACAAGGACCTGACCTGATTTTCTATCACATGAGGCTTGAATTACCATTTACCTCAAAGTCAGCTACTGTGCTCGTAAAAGTTGTGTTTATTTTCTCTTTCTTAGATATGTGGGCATAAACATTGGGAAAGAAGCATCATTAGATTTTTGTCCTCTTTTTACAGTGCTGTTTCTTAGTGGACTTCTGTTTTCTTCCTTCCTATTATATTCAGTTTTAGGGGATTGTATTGAAAAACCCTTCTAAAGTGAATGGTTCATGTCTCTTGTCTTTTAAACAGCTTAAGTTATGAGAAAAGGAAGAATCTTTCAGTGAAGCAAGGTAGTGATAGCTGATTCAAAAACTAATAAAGATTCTAATAAGGATTGCATTCCTATCTTTTGGTATATATTGATTGGGTTGTCCCTATTGTTTCCATTAATCAATTTTTTCAGTTGATCATTTGACAGATTAACCTCTCAATGTCATTCATTTTTAAATTTGCACTTAGATGTTTGAGTTGTTTGAGTTTTGCATTTGGAGTTTGTTAGGCATTATCAAGCACCCTAACTGCACTCTGTAGAACTTGTATTTTATACAGTACGTCCCCTACATATAAATGAGTTCCATTCTGAGAGTGTGTTTATAAGTGCAGTTTGTTCGTAAGTTCAACAAAGTTAGCCTAGGTACCCAACTAACACAATTGGCTATATAGTACTGTACCAGCTACGCCACTGCTGCTTTTACACTTGCTTCTGGACATCCTAGACTTGAAATAAAGATACTGTACTACCGTTGTCTATACAGTATTGTAAAGTAAACAAAAGTTCAATCACTTGTAGAGGATGCATGCATATAACAATGTATGCCAGACATGTGAACTAACATGTGATTGGACATATGAACACACGTTCGCATCTTTGAAAGTTTACAACTTGAAGGCTCGTATGTAGAGCACTTACTGAACATTGACGAGACCTTAAAAGCTATGGATGGAACACTGAGTATATTTTTTTTCTCCCAGGTTAAGGGAAGTGGTAAAAAAGGAAAGGACTTAGCCCTATGTAAATAATTTATTGATATACTCTGGTTTCTTTGTTTTAAAAATCTCTCCTTGAATGTACTCTGATCCTTTCTCTCTGAAGCTTAGTACAACAAAGCCACAATAAACCAGCAAACACATTTTAAAACTCTGTCTTTTATATCTCTATTTCCTATATTTGTCGTGTATATTCCCATTTTTCTATATGTTCCCAAGTAGACATTTGACTTGAATAGTTTTCCGACACTATTCTCGTCTTTAGCAGTTTATCACTTTTTTTTTTTTTTTTGAGTTGGAGTCTCACTCTGTCGCCCAGACTGGAGTGCAGTGGCCGCTCCCGGCCACCGCAGCCTCGACCTGCTGGGCTCCGGCGATCCTTCCTCCTCAGCCTTCCAAGTCGTCGGAACTACAGGCGCGCGCTACCACACCCGGCTGATTTTTTGATTTATTGTAGAGATGAGGTCTCACTGCCCAGGCGGGTCTCGAACCCACGGGCTCAGGCAATCCACTCACCTCAGCCTCCCCAAAGGCGCGGGATTACAGGCTGAGCCACCAAGCCCGGCTAGTTTATCACTTTTAATCTTGTTTTATGGACTGGGAGTCTTGCCAGTGATGAGGGGTGGATAAATGCACTACATCTTCATTTATCAAATTTAGTCAACAAAAGACTTTTTGGTATGACCACATCTTCCTGGCTTTTCTCTCAGCCCTTCTTTGACTCCCAAAACATGTGGACATTTAAATTTTATTTATTTTTTTAGACAGGGTCTTGCTCTGTCACCCAGGCTCGAGTACTTACTGTGGCCTCAAACTCCTGAGCTGAAGAGATCTTCCAACCTCTGTTTCTGAGTAGCTGGGCCTACAGGCATGGGCCACTATGACTAGCTATTTTTTTTTATTTTTGTAGAGACAGAGTCTTGCTGTGTTGCCCAGGCTTGTCTTAAACTTCTGGGCTCATGTGATCGTCCTGCCTCAGACTCCCAAAGTGGAGGAATTACAGGCATGAGACACCATGCACAGCCATGTGGATATTTTAGTTGTGTGTCTAACTGGGCAGAGTAGTGACACATCCTCTTTCACCTAATGAAACCAATGTGTTGTGCAGCCAAAATAACTACAGAATTTACAACAGACTCTGACCCATACACCAGTTACCGAAATGTGTGTTAGCAAAAAGAAGAAAATATCAGAAGCACATTTTGAGTGTGGAAAAGCCAATCAAGGTCAACAGAATTGAACTTTCTCAGCACAGTTCTTTTCAGAAACACCTTTTTAGTATTTGCTCTACACTTGGATTATTTAATTTTTGTCTATTGACAGTGAGGATTTGGACCTCTCTAATAATGATAATATGATCTTACTCTTGTAATATTATCTTAGAGTTTACAAATATACCTTTTCAAGTATCTTATATAATTTACAAAATGGAGTTAAAACAGAAATATTAATTAAAATTCTTTTTTCTGATTACAAATTCAAAACATGTTTTGTAAAGAAAATTTGACAATGCAGAAGAGTGTAAAAATACAATAAAAGTCATTCATGATTCTACCAAAAGATCACAGTGGTTTAATGGTTAATATGTTGGTGTATTTTCCTCCAGTCCTTTTTCTTTATGTGCGTGTCTGTATTATATTGCATTATATCATATGTGCTTCTTTAAAGTTCACTTTCCACTATTTAGTTGTTGTGGACATTCTCTTTCATTAAATATTTTTTATAAAATCTCATTTTTTATGGCTGTACAGCTTCATTGTATGCATGCAGAGTAATTTGTTTTAACTTAATCATCTATTTTATTGTTTCTGACTTTTGCAATTAGAGCTCATGCTGTAATTAACATTCTGGCACATAAATATTTGGGAGCATTTCTAATTCTTCCATCAGAATAAATTGTTAGAATTTCAGCATTACTGGGCCAAAAAATGTGTATAAAGATGTAAACGTTCTTTGATGTGTTTCCAAATTGCACTTTGAGAAGTTGTTTCTAGACAATCTCACCAGCAGTGTGTGAGTAGAGAACAGTTGGTATCATCCCTAGTTTACAGATGCAAAGTCTCAGGCTTTGAGAGATTCAGGACTTACCCAAGGTCACATGACACTATTACTTGTCCTTTGGTGTTCTAAGCCAATTCTATATTCTTTCCACTCTACCACTGTTGTAGTAAAACTTGGTGACAGAGCTATAGTGATTTAACTGTGAAGGAAAACTTAATTCAACCATGACTTCAAAATACAGTCACTTCTATTATTATTATTATAAACTTTAATGTGTGGAATTTGATATATAGTGAGAACTCACTTCCCAAAGGCATTATTTTATATCTTCAATATGTTTTCTAACTTATGTCTAAAATAACCACTATAGACGTTATGTTTAACTGAGAAATAATAGCCTACAGTGATTTTGTTGTAGCTTTTTGGTCACCAAATCAGGTTTACAGTATTATTCTTTATTAAGTAATAGTCTTTCCAGTTCAGCATTGAGACATCAAAAAGATTCCTTCTGTCAAGTTTATATCTGTTCTCAAACCATCATAAGTAACCCTTAACATCTACAAAATGAACTGAAACTTTTGTTGACTCTCATTTTTGGAAGAAGGAAAAAATACAATTTCTATGTCAAGACTCCGGAATGAGATGGTATTTAGCAATTAAAGATGATTTCCTTCAATGAGACATAACCAAGCCAAATGTGGGAAGAAAAACAAACGTTTACCCCATGCTCCTAAACAAAAACAAAACAATACTGCCAAAAGGACAAACTGCATCAAGCAGTCTTCATTTCTTTCCCATAGCACTTACTCAGTTCTTAGAACGGCTAGGCACCATGGCCTTTGTCTAAGGATAGTCCACCGAGAACTTCCAGGTCTGAACTCTGCTGAAGGTCTCTTATGCTTTGCCTTAGAGAATCAATGTGATTATATTGTTTTGCTCTAGATTTCCAGGTAGACAGAGATTAAATTGGAACTAAAACAGTCAGATTCTGAAAGCCAAAATAATGCTTTATCTTATTAGAGGCTGTTTTTTCTTTAGTGTCACCTTACCCTGGAAACCCCTCAAGTGTTTCTAGGTACCAGTGCTTTGGGGGTTAGAAGTGCATTGTTGGAAGCCGTCTTACTGTATCCTGATATGACTTTGGGAAGAAAAGTCCTTCTGTTGATAACAGGGTTCACATTCTGTTTTAGGCTTTTGTCATTTCAAATCACATTCTCCTAATGAAACAGGACTCTATGTAATATGAATTTTGTTGTGTTTGACAAAGAATGAAAGGTGCCTAGGAATTATGATCATGTTACAGTAATTGCCCAAAATATGGTGTTAATGTTTCTCACTTCAATTGTTTTGTGTTGATTGAACACCCTTTGAGATAGATAAATCTCAAGATTTCAGTAATAAAGATCTAGAAACCCTAATAATGCTTCTAAATGAAGCAGTTCTTCAGTGTTTCAGGAATTGACTTTTTTTTTTATCAAGGTGCTTATACTGAATTTAAATAGTGATAATGGTATAGGTCTGTATTGCATAACTGTTTTCAGACAACAGGGACTATATTTTGAATGAGTGCATCTGCTGACATTAGAATCTCATATGTTATGGTAAGAATCTTTTTGTTGTTGTTCTCTTTTTTATTTTTATTTTATTATTTATTTATTTGTTTTTATTTTAAATATATGGTTACAATTTGAGACAGATATGAATTGTTAGTTTCATTCAATCCACAGGTATTTATTGAGCATCAATAAAGTACAAAGCACTGTGTTAGATACTGTGGGAGTAATATATAAGATCCAGTTTCTACTTGCAAAGGAGTTTATAGACTGGGTGACAATGAGGCCATGCACATACTATCACTTTTTGAGCTGTGCCTAGATGATGGAGAGGCAATTGTTTAAAGAATATGAGAGGCTGGGATATATATTGTAAGTAGATATAATAGCATAAGCAAAGATCTTAGAGGCAGGAAAAAATGAGCTTGGTGGGTGCCAAAAACCTATTTGGGCTTGAATAAAAGATTCTTTAAAGGAAATAGTAAGAGAAGAGAAAGTTGAAAAGGCAGGCAAGGAATGAATACCTTCATTTCTATTTCCCAGCTGTTTTCTAGGGCTCAATACATATGAATAAAATTTAAAAACTTGTCTAATTTAAAGCCATACCCAATGAACAATATCTCAAGTTAATCTGTACAACATGTGGCATTATAAAATAACCCTTCGGGGTGTCCTACTTTAAACAGCCCCCTCTTTAGTCTCTGCATATATCATGTGGACCACCCAATGAGGCCATTTGGAAACAAGACACTTGGATTAGACAATTTTGCCAAAGTGGTTTGGATCTCATTTGATCAAAATGACCAGCTGTGTGATTTCAAACTCACTACTCTCTAGTTATGTGATGCATTATGTATTTCTAGATGTTTGGAAGTAAAAGCCATTGATCAAATTATCCCATGTATGAGCCCTTCATATGAGACACTCTACTAGCCAGGGACGGTCCAGAATCTGTCCTTGACACATTATCTATATTTCTCTTGTTCTGTCTTGGCCACTGACTTCATCTGTCTTATTCTTTTGAAAGTAAGACCCTAGAACTTAACCTTTCAAATCAGTATTCTAAGGTGAACTTTGGGATGCTTTGAATTGATGGCAGAGAACCAGAGGTATAGGCAATTGCAAATAGATGATGAATAACTCATTTAAATGTGACTTGGAAAGTCTGTATATACTTACATTTAACTATGGGTGAGTCTGTTTTTGAAATTCACTTTCAAACTAAATAATGAAGTCATACTGTAAAGGTCTGACTTGAGCTGCTGAGAGGCTGGCCTAATTTCCTGCAACCTGCTTCATGCTGGGGACAGAAAAAAAACATCTCCCGTTGTCCAGCCTATTACTTACATAGCATCATCCTAAGTACTACTGACATGTCTAACTGAAATATTTTATTCCGTGGCTCACAGCTATTTCTTCTTAGTTTGACCTCAATAAACGTGGAACGGAAACACGGTCAGAAGACTTAAAAAGAAAAAGTAGGATAGTTGTGTATAAGGAACTATGGCCAAAAAAAAAAAAAAAAAAAAAGACATACAGGCATAAAATGGAAAGGTTAGGGTTCAGTGACATAAGTGAATCTTTAAAGATTGCATTACCTGGGCTCAGTGGCTCAGCCTATAATCCCGCGCCTTTGGGAGGCTGAGGTGAGTGGATGGCCTGAGCCCGCGGGTTCGAGACCCGCCTGGGCAGCAAGACCTCATCTCTACAATAAATCAAAAAATCAGCCGGGCGTGGTAGCCTGCGCCTGTAGTTCCAGCTACTTGGAAGGCTGAGGTGGAGGGATTGCCAGCGAGGCTATGGTGGCCGGGAGTGGCCACTGCACTCCAGTCTGGGCGACAGAGTGAGACTACAACGCAAAAAAAAAAAAAAAAAAAAAAAAAGATTGCATTAAGTAAAAGAGTTGAAGCCAAACCAAGATAACATGACAGTTAATGCTAAATAAATTATTGATCAAACCAAACAGAAAAGTTCACACAGAATGAGAAAAATAGTTTTTCTGGGATAAAGAAATGACATCGTTTATACATTTCCAAAATGCAATTGCAAAAAGTTAGAATAGAAGGCAGGTGGCTCCTCGTCTCCTACAGGATGAGAGAACTGTAAAATTATTCTTGAAAAAGCAAATGGTAATAATCTTGTTCCTCAAATGAAGCCTTAGAATTATAAGAAGGAAGATGTGATTTGGTGATTTTTTTTTTTTGGTGTAAATTGCATCCCAGATAAAACTTGAGGCCTCTTGGGAACTCTTTCTAGGACTATAGTTAGAACCGGGTTGTTTCTATGCTTTCCAGAAATCTGCTTCTGAAGAGCAAGTTGTAGTTCGAAATTATCCCTGTTCAATAAGCCACTGGGAATTTAAATCTTATGAATGTGTCTAACACTGTTTTGGGGAAACTATATTATTTTCAACCATTAGCACCTCTTGTTTTGTGTAATGTAGAGTTTCATATATTTAAACCAGCTGTTTCCCACATCATCTCCCATTTTAATCTGTCTTAAGTTTATCTTTGTTTAGTTTTCAAAAATCTTCCGTATCTCTACTCTGTTAGGATTTGGTGAATAAGTTCAGTTTACCTTGTCAATATCCATTCTTATTTGACAAGCTGATTATATCCCTTCTCAACCTTCATCTGTTCAGATTCAAATGCCTGGGAACTGTAATCTGCCCTCATATAGCAGCATCTTCACCATCTGAAGATAACAGCTAACTTTAAAAAAAAAAATTTATTGTAGAGTTGTGGGGTACAAGAGGGGATTAACTACATAAGTAGACTGCATGCAGGTAAGGTTTGGTCTTCTAACTGGCCCTCACTCCCCCAGTAGCAGACCAGGTACCTTTTGTGTTGTCATGTGTTCCCCTCTTCTCCCTTCCACCCTCCCCTAGCAGTGTTCTGAGACTGCTGTTCTCACCTTTGTGTTAATGTGACTAGTGTTCAGGGCCCACTTATGAGTGAGAACATGTGGTATTCAGTTCTTTGTTTCTGTGATAGTTCACTTAGTACGATAGTCTCCAACTCCATCAACTTTGCTGTGAAGTCTACGATTCTGTGCTTCTTTATGGCTGCATAATACTCCATTATGTTTATGTACCACATGTTCTTTATCCAGTCCAGTTTCAATGGGCAGTAGAGTTGGTTCATGTTTTCGCTATTGTGGTTAGTGCAGCAATGAACATGCATGTGCATGTCTTTTTGGTAGGGTGATTTATGTTCCTCCTGGTATATTCACAGAAGAGGGGTTGCTGGATCCTATGGAAGATCAATTTTTAGTTCTTTTTTTTTTTTTTTGAGTTGGAGTCTCACTCTGCCACCCAAGCTGGAGTGCGGTGTCAAGCTCATGGCCACTGCAGGCTTGACCTACTGGTCTCAAGTGATCCTTCCACCTCAGCCTTCCAGATAGCAGGAACTACAGTGCAATTTTTTATTCTTTTAGGAATCACCACACTGTTTTCCATGGAGGTTGAACTAGCTTGCATTCTCACCAACAGCATACAAGCATTCCCTTTTCTCCGCATCCGTGCCAGTACCTGTTGATTTTTGACTTATTAATGATAGCCATCTTTACCGGAGTTAGGTGTTATCTCATTGTAATTTTGATTTGCATTTATCTGATGATTAGTGAGGCTCAGCATTCTTTCATGTGTCTATTGACTGCTTAGAGGTCATCTTTTGAGTAGTGTCTGTTCATGTCTTTTGCCTTATTTTTAATGGGGTTGTTTGGTTTTTTTCCTTCCAATTTGTTTGAGTTCCTTATAGATCCTGTATGTTAGGCCTTTGCCAGTACAGCTAACATTCTCAAGCTTTATTTTCTCTCGTTACCCATGGGGCCCAGGAGGAAAAGCACCTTGCTTGTGAGGGGGGACCCCCCAAAACCCAGAATTTATTTATCAAAAAATGTGTATTTATTCTTACATGTTTAAACTTCAGTCACCTTCAAAATACTCTCCAATTGATGCAATATACCTATCAAGACACTTTTTCCACTGCTCAAAGCAATTTTTGACCTCATCAATTTTGATGTCTTTTAGCGCATCTGCTATTTTTTTTTTTTTTTTTTTTTTTTGAGTTGGAGTCTCACTCTGTCGCCCAGACTGGAGTGCAGTGGCCGCTCCCGGCCACCGCAGCCTCGACCTGCTGGGCTCCGGCGATCCTTCCTCCTCAGCCTTCCAAGTAGCTGGAATTACAGGCATGCGCTACCACGCCCGGCTGATTTTTTGATTTATTGTAGAGATGAGGTCTTGCTGCCCAGGCGGGTCTCGAACCCACGGGCTCAGGCAATCCACTCACCTCAGCCTCCCAAAGCCACGGGATTACAGGCTGAGCCACCGAGCCCAGCTACATCTGCTATTTTTGTTTGTTTGTTTCACCTCTTCCACATCAACAAAATGCTTCCCTTTGAGGACTTTTTTCATCTGGGAATACAAAAAAAGTCTCTCGGGGCAAGGCCAGATAAATAAGGAGGGCGGAACGTGGGAGTCATGCCATTTTTGGTCAAAAACTGCTGGACACTCAGTGTGTTGTGGTTGGGTGCACTCGAAATACAGCCATCATAAAATGAGCAAACACACTGAAAGACTCTCCAAAAAAATTCACTGAAGCTGAGCACAGCCTCTTACAACAATGCTAGCTGGTACACTGATGCTGATGGGTTCCTAGAACACTTACCTGGAGGGGGAAACCTGTACTACAAGGGGCTCGCCCTCCAAAAGATAATTCCAGTTTTTGTTGGGTCCCCCCTCATATATCTTTGAACACTATTTTGTTTATTTTATTTTGTTATTATTTTTTGAGTTGGGGTCTTACCCTGTCACCCAGGCTGAAGTGCAGTGACATAATCACGATGATCACATCTCATGGCAGCCTTGACCTCCTGGATTCAGGCGATCCTTCCAACTCAGCATCCCAAGTAAGTGGGACTACAGGAACACACCACCATGCCTGGATCATTTTTGATTTTTTGATTTTTTTTGTAGAGACAAGGTTTCGCTTTGTTGCCTAGGCTGTTCTCAAATTTGGGGGCTTAAGCAATCCTACTACCTCAGCCTCCAAAAGTGCTGGGATTACAGGAATGAGTCACCATGCCCAGCCTATTTTGTTTTTTTGTTTTTTGGGTTTTTTTTTTTTTGAGTTGGAGTCTCACTCTGTCGCCCAGACTGGAGTGCAGTGGCCGCTCCTGGCCACCACAACCTCAACCTGCTGGGCTCTGGCGATCCTTCCGCCTCAGCCTTCCAAGTAGACGGAATTACAGGCATGCGCTACCACACCCGGGTGATTTTTTTGATTTATTGTAGAGATGAGGTCTCACTGCCCAGGCGTGTCTTGAACCCGCGGGCTCAGGCCATCCACTCTCCTCAGCCTCCCAAAGTCGCGGGATTACAGGCTAGCCTGGCAGCCTACTTTGTTTTAATACTTTGTGGACGATTTACATCTCAGCAACATTCTTTGGATTTGGGCGGGGGGAAACATACACTCGGACTGGCATAGTACTGTTTGCACTTTTCGTTGGCTGGCCTGCCTAGGAGCCTGCAGAATTTTTGTTTTTTGATATTTTTTTCATTGACAAAAGAATGCCAAAGGGTAGTGTTTATGCTTGGCACCATTTTTTAATTCATTAGCCTTGCGTTTTACTCTTGTAGTAAACTTCTGGAATGGCAGCCTGCCAGGGCCCATTAACCAGAGTTTAGAAGACTACATGGTAGAGGTTCCAGCCGTCTGTTACCTGTACAATTCCTGCCAGTTAGATGACTTTCACTAGGGCTACTTTATGAGGGTATAAAAACTTCTTAGCAAATTCAGTTTTTTATTGGGCACTGCACAGCCCCTATTTCAGGAAAACAGTCTGTACCAGGAAATATAAGGGAAAGGAAAGACTTTTAAGCTCTCTCTATGGGTGCCTTTTAAACATGTTAGCCATTTTGGCACTTGGCACTAAGTGAGGGAGGCAGCCATCATTCAGAAAGTGTGGTTTTAACATCCACAGTTTGGGGACACAAGGTGAAGAAGCAGAGTAGTAATAAATGCCCTAGCCCCACGGCATCTAGATCAGGCATGTTTCTCCTAGCATTGGTGCTGTTCCTTCTCCAGAGTGCAGGAATCAGTGGCATCAAGAGTCTCTTCAGCCCATACAGGAAAATAGAACTCAAGGGGAAAAAAAAGGCAGACTTTGAAGCCAGTATGCAAGTGTTCAGTTGAAGTAACCAGGCTCACTTCAGTTGTGAAAACTTAGAAAAAGATCTGTATATTCCTTTCTTCTTCCTTTCCTCTCATCTGTATTTCTCTCCAGACTCATTCCTCTCCAGATTCCACCAAAGCCCAAAGCAATACAGGAGTGAGGAAAAGATGGTTGGGTGGAAGGAGAAATCAGTTTAGTATTTGAATTGCTTTTCTCCCTACCCTCACTCCAGTTTGAGCTCCAAAGGACCATGAATTCTATTTACAAAAACAAGAATGTGTCTTTTAGTAATATTAAATGTTTTAGTGACATCAAAATGCCCATAGAGCCAGGTAAGCATACAACTAGTTTGTTCCTCAATAAGTTACATTTACATCTTTTAACATCTCCTTTACATATGTATACCAAAGGAGAATGTCTGAACCTCAGAGAAAAAAAATACATAAGGTTTTTGGGTACTTGAAATGGAAAATTGTATTTTTTTCTTCCTGTCATGTTTTTTTAAAGTCTTTGAGAAAAAATATTGTATGATGTGCCTGGAGACATTTAATGTAAAAAGTAACCAGTGCTGAGCATGGTGGCGCATGCCTTTGTCTCAGATATTTGAGAGACTGAAGTGGAAGGATCACTTGAAGTCAGGAGTTCAAGGCTATAGTGAGCTATGATTGTGCCACTGTGCTCCATCCTGGGTGATAGAGTGAGACTCCATCTTTAAAAACTAACAAATAAATAATACTTTTTTAAATTTTAAAAAAGGAGGTAACCTGCTATTGGGCATTAAACAAGTTTGAAGCCAGTTTAAGGGTCATACTTCTGTCGTATTTGCATCCTTGTAGATCCTTTTGGAAGGGAATAAATGTATTGGTACCCTTTTTACTTTTATATGATTTTTTTCTCTTTATATACGGCAATATGATTCTACTTATTGTGTACCGTACAGTCACACTACTTGAGGATGACAAACTGCCACTATATATCACCTAATCACTTCTTCCATCCTACTTTATATGTGGTTAAAAGTGTATGATCTTCAGGTCCAGACTACCAGTAAACAACACAGACATCAAAAAAGTGTATGATCTCTTACCTGATATATTTTATTTAAGGCCTTTACATTTTTAAAGGGAAATTATTTTGGGAGTGCCAGTTTGTAGTGATGGTTGTTAATATCTGCTTAGCATCATTTGTAAGAAAAGGATGGTATATTGAACAAAGATTTATTGTGCACCTGCTGTGTGAGATCATGTTATATAAAGCACTGAGCACAATGCCTCTCACATAGGAAGTGAGACATGAGAATCTTAATTAGGACTGTAGCAGTGGAGAGAGAGAAAAACCGGAGATGGGTGTGAGAAACATTGAGGAAAACAGAACTGATAGAATTGGTGACTGGATGAATGAGGGTGAGTGAGAGGAAGGCATGAAATATGTTTGACTTTCAGAGCTATTAGTAATTGGGAAGGAGCATGGTGATGCCATGAGTAGAAATAAGAAAGTTGGTTGAAGCAATAAGGATTGTGGGGTGGCCACTACAGAAGGGAAGGTGATGAATCAGACTTTGGTCATGTTGAGTTTGCAATACAAGTAACCCACCTGTGGGGAGGGAGTCAGAGACATAGACTGAGAATTATGGAGAGAGATTGAGACCAGCAGATAAATCCAGGAGTTATCCACATAAGATATCATAAATGAAATCATGAAAATGGGAGTTTGCCAAGGAAGAGTTTTTAGAAAACAAATCCAGCAAAGGAATAGTCATAGCATCAGAATGAAAACCTTGAGAATATGTTGGTATGAAAGGCAGAGATTGGAGAAGAAGCAGTTTAAAATAATCCAGAGGAATAGAAAAGAGTGGAGTCAGAAGTGGCCATCACATTTAACAACTCATGTCATTGGTGGCATTCGAGAACCAAATTTCATTAGAGTGATTGGCACAAAAGTCACATTGATTGGAGTTGAGGAAGCGAGTGTTGATTCTTCTTTTAATATATTTGGGGACAGAGGGGAAGAGAGTATGGTAGTTTGAGACAGGAGAAACGATAAAGAGAGAGAGTCAGGGCATCATAGGAAATAATGTCAATTATCTTCAATTTTATCAGATAAATATCATTTGCGAAGCGTGAAGAGGACAGAATTGAATTTGGGACTTGGAAATTTTAGGAAGAGTGGAAAGTGGGAAAGGTTTAGATTGGCTGCCTTGGCAAATGACAAGTAGTCAGCAAGGCATAACTAAAAGGCTTGTTAAACATCATCCAGGGCTCAGCTAAGGTTAAGCTATATTATAAGTTTATATCATCACAATGGTAAAATGACATAACTTTCTCCAATAGCACTTGACACTAGCTGAAGAAAAAGGTTGTGGAATTGGGGATGGTATCAGGGAAAGTAAATGATTTGTGAGTTGGCAGATTGAGAATAGAGGAAAATCACACAGTGAGGACTTTTAGAGGACTATGAAGAGCATTGGATATTTGGAATAAGAAAAATTATTACTTCAAGGCCAGGCACAATGGTTCACATCTGTAATTCCAGCATTTTGGGAGGCCAGGGCAGAAGGACTGCTTGATTAGCCAGGGCAAGATAGTGAGACCCAGTCTCTACAAAGAAAAAATCTTTAAAGAAATTAACTGGGCATGATGGTGCTTGCCTGTAGTTCTAGCAATTTGGGAGGTTAAGGCAGGAGGGTCGCTTGAGCCCAGGAGCTCAAGGCTATAGTAAGCTATGATCGTGTCACTACACTCCAGCCTGGAGACAGCGTGAGATCCTGTCACTAAAAAAATAAATAAAAATAAAGTGATGAGTTAAATCTGACCTTCATTCTCTTTGCATCAAATAAGATCAATTGTCTTTTCAAAGGTGTCTTGGAAAAAAAAAGAGATTCCTTGCACCCTCTAGCTTGTTGCTGTTAGAGTGATTATTGGTATGTCATCACTGAAAAGTCAGAGTTGAATTTCCATCTGAGATAACTTACTGAAGCCATATGAAACATAAAATGGTGATTTCTGTAGTTGTGCAAGACTTTAAAAAAAAAAAAACTAGACCAGGCGCAGTGGCTAACGCCTATAATCCCAGCATTTTGGGAGGCTGATGTGGGAGGATTTCCCACTGGTTCGAGTCCAATACGGGCAACTTGGTGAGACCTCATCTCTACAATAAATTAAAAATTTAAGCCGGGCTCGGTGGCTCAGCCTGTAATCCCGCGCCTTGCGAGGCTGAGGTGAGTGGATTGCCTGGGCAACTTGGTAAGACCTCATCTCTACAATAAATCAAAAATTAGCCAGGTGTGGTAGCGCACGCCTGTAGTTCCAGCTACTTGGAAGGCTGAGGCGGAAGGATCGCCGGAGCCCAGCAGGTCAAGGCTGCGGTGGCTGGGAGCGGCCACTGCACTCCAGTCTGGGCGACAGAGTGAGACCCCAACTCAAAAAAAAAAAAAAAATTAGCCGGGCATAGTGGCATGTGCCTGTTGTTCTAGCTACTTGGAAGGCTGAGCCCAACAAGTTGAGGCTATGGTGTCTGTGAGCATGCCACTGCACTCCAGCCTGGGCGACAGAGTGAGACTCCAACTCAGAAAACCCCCAAACTACACTTCTTTCCCACCCCTTGCAAAGTTTGTTACTATCCTGTGCTCGTTGTTAAAGTAGGCTGTGCCATTCAAGCTTGAAATGTGTTTGTGTTATGGTTTGTGTCAGTAGTCTTTCCTATCATGCTTGTAGTTGCTTGTGCTCACTGAACCTCAACAAGTGTGACCTAAAGAAAGATGCATGAAAACATCTGTTGGTACTAGGTTCGGGGTGCACTTTGAGTGAAACTGTACTTGTGTCATTTTCTATCTATATTACTTACTAGAGTTGATTTTATAAAGTATTCTTTCCAAATTCATATGTTCTTCCTAGGCACCATGTATCTGGTCTAAGATCACTATGAGCAAAATGAGAAAATATTAAATGCAGCCTATATTTTCTGAAATATAGAGTACTGTAATGTTTACATTTAGAGACCCACAGTTTCCTACCTTGACATTTCCTTTTCAAGTTTTAAGTGTGTGAATGAAAAAGCGGGGAAAAAGGACCGAAACAAAGGTGGATAGTACTGAATACTTGAAGACTTGAATTCAGTGATGGGAACTAGGAAAGTTGGGCCTAACTTCATCTTCATTCCACCGAGGATCTGTGAGAGCTGTTTCTAGAGGCTTTTTAGGTTTCTTACCACTTCTCCGTGTGTGTTATTAAACCTTGTCTGTTCCCCTTTTCGTTATTAGCTGTAAAACCCTTTACAAAACCTCAAAAGGGTTTCTGGGCTTAAGTAGATACAGATGGGGAGGAGGAGAAACTATATAGCTGTGTTCTGCTTGGCAGTGGCCCAAGAGAAAACCTGAGTCAAAGAGTTAAGTGTTGTCAGCAGAGAAAGGGAGGGGGAAGGCCAGCCCATTGAAGAGAAAGTGAGGGTTGACTTGAGGGACACTGGAAAGGACCCAAAGGAGGGTGGGTGCTCTTTTCTAATGGTACTCTCTCATGAGGTCTTCTTCTCCTTTTCCTCCAGCTGGAACTCATCTTCCCTTGCCCGGGACGTTAGTTGTACCCCTTTAAAGCAGTGTATTATTCGGTATTGTCTACTTGTTGTTATCTTGTATTTCAACAGCTCATTAGAAACATGTCGTGTCACCCCAATTAAACAATGATGCTATGTCCTGCAGCTTCTGTTCCAGTGCCTTGTCCATAGTGACTGCTTATTCCATGTTGACTGAATGAACAAGTGAATGTAGGCTACAGTGTGTCCATTTCCCCCTTTGATTCCACAAGTATTTGTTGAGTACTACCATTATGGGGTTAGAGGAGATGTTTTTTTTTTTTTTGAGTTGGAGTCTCACTCAGTCGCCCAGACTGGAGTGCAGTGGCCGCTCCCGGCCACCAAAGCCTCGACCTGCTGGGCCCCGGCGATCCTTCCGCCTCAGCCTTCCAAGTAGCCGAAACTACAGGCGTGCGCTATCACGCCCGGCTGATTTTTTGATTTATTGTAGAGATGAGGTCTCGCTGCCCAGGCAGGTCTCGAATCCGCAGGTTCAGGCAATCCACTCACCTCAGCCTCCCAAAGGCGCGGGATTACAGGCTGAGCCACCGAGCCCGGCAGAGGAGATTTTTGAGATGAAGGCCCGCCCTCCAGGAACTGCTTTTCTAGGTGGGAAGAATAGGCACCAAAGGCTGCTCTATCTGTGATTCCACATGCCCTATTGAGTTCTGCTAGCAGATGACTTGTTCATGTGTCTTTCTCATTTCCCCAGTTGCAATTTTATCCTTTATTCTCTTTGCTCTGAAAACTGTTATCAATTCTCTTGCAGCTATTTATTTTCTGAGCCCAGTAACCCAATAATTCAATATCCGGTTCAGTGAAGACTCATTGCCAGACCTGACAGTGATGATAATAAACTATTCGGCCATTTCAAGCGACAAGGGAATCCTAGAGTAAATGATCTTATTCAGACACTAAATGGTAGGCTAGGAGCCTGAGAGAGAATGATTGGTTCTTTCCTCAGTAGGCTTGGCCCCAGAGGGCCACTTTAATCATTTGTTTACCTATTCCCTTTTCTAGTCATGGTGATTGACTAGAGAGGTTTTGGGGCCATGGCTTGATTTCCAGAAAAATACAGAAGTTCTTTGCAAATGACTTTACTTTTTCGTGAAGAATAATAAAATTGTAGGTTAGTTGGGATATATTTTTTTTACTCAGGGAAGCTCTATTTCCTGTATTTGCTAAGAAAATTATGAATGAGTTAACATGCTACTGTAAGTTAAGATAATCTAGAAATGTATCTGGAAAATCTATTTCAATTACCTTCTGGGTGCTTTTAGCAAAAATAATAAATTTCAAAGAATTAAGAGAGTCATAAAAAAATGCTATGAGGGGAGCGTGCCTCATTTTTCACCTTCAAAATTAAATATTCACTATGGAATTATGTACTGCCAGGGTCACTGCATTGCTTGTAGGCATTAATAGCTGCCATAGGTAACTGCTGAAGGAGGTGAAGGGGGCCATTTCCCATAACACAGAGATTAAAGCATGCAATTTACTGAAAATCCCCTAAATAAATAGCAACTTAATGTTCAATTGTGCACTAAAAAGGTTGCTGCTTAATATTTACAATTTGCATATGGATACCCTGTTGAAACTTTCATTTGCATATATAAAGTATTGATTTTGGTTAATGGAACATGAGGTCATTTCTCTTTAGTTTCCCTCAATTTAAGTATCATTCTCTTTCTCTTCTATTGCTCAAATAAAGAAAGGCAGAAAAATAGCTTCAGATGATTGTGTCTGGAAATACTACATATAGTGGTCTGTTTTTATCTCAGTTTTTCATATTTAAATTATCTATATACTTTAGTAATGACAGTAGCTGACTACTACTTAAAACTAGAAATTTGCATGACAAAGTAATAGGTATTCTAAAGAGCTATTTAAGTGGATCTAAGATGCCTCCAGGTATCCCTGTAGCATTGTCTACCTAGTGAGGGCCCGCTGTTCCTGCCTGCTGTTCCTGCCCCATGTGAAGTAACTTGGTTGAGCTTGTTGGTATATAAGTGAATTGCCTGGCCCTCCTAATTGTGCTTAAGATTTAATGCCAAAATGGTGCTAGGGCTTAATTAGATGTGGGCTTCAGGTTTTGTAACTATCAGCTTGGTTGCTTACTAATTACGACATGTAAGAAAAGATAAAAAAGGCACTCCATTCTACTAAGACAACAGAATCAACTAATTTACATATGCCTATACATTTTAAAGTAAGCAAACTGTATAGATTTTTGTTGCAGCAACCAAAATCCAGACTGAATTTCTCTTCTGTCAGTGCATTTTCCTGTGTGAATTGTTCCTTGTCTTTTTTCCTCCCATTTGACTCAATAAGAACATACATGGCTCATTATGGAGTAGGTACCCCATGGAGAGTATCGCCTGTGATTTTTCTATATGAAATCACAGTATTTATATGTATCTATGAAAAATTGCAAAAGTCACTTATTTTTCAAAATAACACCTGCAATGGTGTAACCTTAATATAATTGTTTTGTTACTTATATGTAAAGAAATGGCTCTTATGAATTCCCAGTACCAAAATCACACAATTTGATAGGTTATCTCCTTTTTAGAACTCATTGTTGCCATGGTAGGCTTGAATTTTAACTTATAGAGGCAGAAAACATTAATATTAAAATATCTTTATATTTTGTGTGAGATATAAATAAAAAGACATCCCACAGATAACTGTAATTGAATTTTATCAAAGGAAGAGAACTTGTAAATAGGGCAACAGCTGGACATGTTAAATTAAAAAATGGAAAACAATACCACATTTAAAGATCTAGTGTCTAAAAGGAAGTTTGTAATGCATGCATCACATTTTCAGTTCAGGAAGGACAGGGAAATACTTTTTCTTATTGGCAAGTTGTAATCTGTGTAAAACACCAGGTATGTATCCATAAGCTATTTAAATGCAAGGGACATTTAGAAAAAAAAAAAGATCCAAAATTAACACTTGTCATTTTAGTTACATTTCATTCACAATTTGAGAGTTGTGTTTTATACTTATATTTGAATAAGAAATTTTCTTGCTTCATAAATAAATGTTTTCAACAACAAAGTCATACGTTGTTAGACTGTAACACATTTTCCCATACATTTTCACCAAAACTTTAGAATTGTACTCCCAAGAAAACAAATATTTTTAAATTGGGAAATACAGATAATCTGTCAGTTACACTAGGGTTCAGGACAGACAAGGCTACTGGTGGATGTGAATACTGTCAGTTCACAGAGATTAGGGATGGGGCTGAACAGTGATGGCACCAGGTGGTAAGGAGAGGCAATGGGAATTGCAGCTGTTTGTATCTACCCACCATCATGATATGCCAACAGCTGGAGAACAAATTTGGTATAAATTCCCAGGACCTATTCTCAGTTAATGTGAGCCTTCCAGGAACACATACCAAATAATAGCTTACTTTCCTAATTCTATTATGGGAAATTTCTTCAGAGTCAATCCCTGTGAAATGGGATCAGGAATGGTTTTAGTCAAAACCATGAAGTGAGTGCAGTTTGGGTTTCATGCCCTTTAACCTTCCCTTCATCTGTCATCCCTTCTTTCTTGTCCCAAGGTGCTTAGTATCCTATGCCTTTAAAATATTATCCCAACTGTTCTTATTCCTTCCCATTTCCTCTCTCCCCCGTGCCACCACCTTGTTGCATCTTTTTCTGAAAATACCCTGTGATTAAGGTTTTGAGTCTGTTGGCTTGCCCTTTTCTCCCTCTACTTAAAGTTAGCTGGGTATTCCTGTTCTTCCAGACACTATCTGTGGGAAGGGAAATGTGCCAGTAATCAAAAGAAGCTCAAAGTGTTATCTCTCTTAGGAATGTTTTCATGTTAACTAGGAGTGTGTGTGTGTGTGTGTGTGTGTGTGTGTGTGTGTGTGTGTGTGTTGATGCTGGTAGTGGTTGCACAGTGCCCTTAATACAAGAGAATGAAACATAAATGATAGCATTTATTAGTTCTGTGACCTTCTCAGCACTCTTCAAATCCCATCGTTTGGGTGCCCCCCTTCTTTCTCTGCCTACTGAGGCTATCCCTGAATAGGAGATGTTTACATCCATTTATTTACTGCCTGCCAAAAACACAGTTTAAAAATGTTCCTATTGCCCAGTGGAGCCAAGAAGAAATTTTCAAGATTATCAAAATGTTCATTCTTATTTTGAAAGAGAGAGATGACATCGTTCTTCAAGATTTTTCTGTTACTATGCTTAAAGAAAATATTTTTTTCCTGAGAGCATTGGTTGGAGTATTGAGACCTGGATTTATGGCCATTTTATTGACAAGGGGTTATTGCACAGATGTTTTATGTGCTGTTTCTAAGGGCTTATCAAAAATAATTGACTAGCTGTCATTTTCTACATGAGACCAATTGCTATTGACCCAGCTTTGCTTATTGTTTTCATTAATGTCTAATAAAGAATGAAAATGTTGTTAAATGTTCTTAGAATCGACATGAGAAAAGCAGTGCTAAGGAGTGGACGTGTATCTCTTGTATGTTCCTAGTACTGCTAGCAGAGCCAAAATTCAATGCCAAGAGGTTGTGTGAGCAAAGGCATCAGCAAGCAAACTCAAAACTTCCCAAGTGATGTTTGGGTGAATGGAAGGTGTAGAGAGGTAGCAGCTGCTATATGCGGTTGTCCAGGTTGTGCTGTGCACATTCACATCGTGGCCAATGTGAAAGGCATTATCTAGAGTCATGCCTTACACAACAATATGTGGAAGCCTGGGAGGCAGTAGGATAACTTCTGTGTCTTCTGTAATGAATGCAGTCAGGATTTTTAAAAAAAGAAAGGAAAGGTATAGCCATGAGACATCTGCCATTTATTACTTGCCACCCTATAAAGGTGAAGGTTGCCTGTTTTTGTTATATGGTCTGTTGGTTAACCAAATATTGATGCATCTTTGTGTTGACATGTAGCAATGATTGTATTTCTGCAGTGGGAGGAGTCTGGAGAATGACTTTTTTTGCATATACTGGTTAGACAGGAGGGCAATTGTGACTTATTAAATAAGTGTTCTATTCTTCAAGGGTAGAGTGGAGAGTAAAATTCCTCAATTATTGAATGACAAAAAAAATTCTCTTATTCTAAAATATCAAGACAGTAGTCAATAAAGGGGAAATGAAAATGCAAGCTCATAATCACATGCAAGACTAATATATGAGTTTGGTTTAAGGAGCCAAAAATTTCTTGTATGAATTTGGGCTTTCCAAACCCGTCAGTTTCTTTAAGCTTCTTTAAATATATTTAGTATCATCCATGATCTGTTCCCCATTTAAACTAACACAAGGTGGGTGCGATGGCTCACGCCTGTAATCTCAGCACTTTGGGAGGTGGAGGCAAGAGAATTGCCTGAGTCGAGGGGTTCGAGATCAGCCTGAGCAACTTAGTGAGACCTCATCTCTACAATAAATCAAGAAATTAGCCAGGCGTGGTGGCACATGCCTGTGGTTCCAGCTACTTGGAAGACTGAGGTGGAAGCACCACCTGAGCCCAGCAGGTCGAGGCTGTGGTGGCCGTGAGCGTGCCAATGCACTCCAGCCTGGGTGACAGAGTGAGACTCTGACTCAAATAAGCTAACTAACTAACCAACTAACTAACACAAAAAGTATAACCAAATTTTAATTGATCAAATTTTGGGATGGTTAATCTTGTGGAAACAAAAACCCAAAACCAAAACTTTACATAGAAACTGGCCAGATTCTAGCTCTTTGGATTCAAATTTCAGATACTCCTAAAGTCAGTTTCATTCTTGTGGCTTAAATTAAATGGCCCCAGCCATAGCTCCTCTGTCTGCTTTTGTGGGCCCAACAGTTCCACGTTACCTAAAGTTAAGGTTAACCAGACTAGGTGCATATTATTTATTTACTATGATAAGATTATCTATAACTAAAATGTAAAGCCTGTGAGTTTTGTACCTATACGAATAAAGCCTCTTCTCAGTTGGCTTAAAATGAATATTCAATCCAATCAATTTTTAAAAAAGATTTATCATATGGACTGAATATGATAAAGCTTACAATGTTCCTCAATGTTGATTCCCTAGGACCCTCTAATTAACCTTGTTGTTAACAGCAGACCCATTGTCAAAGAGATTTGAATTAGAATTGTAACTTCACCCCTTCCTAGCTGCTCAACTCTGGAATAGTCAGTTCATCTCTCTCAGGCTTATTTTATTCATGTTCAGAATGAGAATAATAATAAAAACGAACCTTCCTTATATAAATGTTGTTAGAATTAAATAACATAATGCATTCAAAGTACTTAGCATAGAGTCTGGCACTTAGTAAGCACTAATTAGGTGCTAGCTGTTATGGAGGTTTGAACTGTCATAGTTTTTCAGTGTCCCCTGAGTGCTGCTTACTTGCTATTCTCCCTCATAGGCTGTGAATCCTTTGAGGTGGGAATTTTCCTGATTCTCCTTTGTATTCTCAGCACCCTAGCCCAGTGACTGTAGACATGCTCAGCCTCATGTGTAAGAAAGGGAAATAATTATGGCATTTACTCTTGCAGGATTGTTTTGAGGATTGAAACTATTTGCTAAGATAACATACGAATGAAAGCCTCACTCAATGATTCATATATACTAGGGTACAGTGGTTTGGATATGGTTTGTTTGCCACCCCCTCACCAGTCTCATGTTGAAATTTGATTCCCAGTGTTGGAGACAGAACCTGGTGAAAAGTGTTTGTGTTGTGGAAGCAGATCTCTCATGAATGGCTTGTTGCTGCCCTTGAGATAATGAGTGAGTTCTTGCTCTATTGGTTCCCATGAGAACTGAATGATAAAAAGAGCCTGACACCTCCTTCCCCTCTCTCTTGCTTCCTCACTTGCCATGTGATATCTGCTCCTTTCACCTTCCACCATGAGTGGAGGCAGCTTGAGGGCCTTACTGGAAGCAGATGCTAGCACCATGCTTCTTATACAGTTTATAGAATTTTGAGCCAAAGAAGCCTTTTTTTTGGGGGGGGGAGTCAGAGTCACACTCTGTTGTCCAGGCTGGAGTGCAGTGGCACGCCCATGGCCACTGCAGCCTCGACCTGCTGGGCTCCGGTGATCCTTCTGCCTCACCCTTCCAAATAGCTGGAGCTACAGGCATGTGCTACCACATCTCCGGCTAATTTTTTTGATATATTGTAGAGATGAGGTTTCACCAAGTTGCCTGGGCTGGTCTTGAACCCCTCGGCTCCGGCAATCCTCTCGCTTCGGCCTCCCAAATTGCTGGGATTACAGGCTTGAGCCACCTCTCCCAGCCTGCATCTTTCTTTATAAATTATCCAGCCTCAGATATTCCTTTATAGCAACACAAAATGGACTAAGACACCAGATATTCTGTAAGTATTTATTTCCCTTTCTTAATCACAGGAATAGCAAGAATCCAATGAAATAATTCTAGTAGTGCTTTGTAAACTCAAAATCTTGACACAGATGTGTATGAGTGGAGAGGAGTGTCTGTAAATCTTTCTCAAAATTTTCTCTGTCAGGAAGCTGAAACCTGTCCAGACATGCGTCATCTTCTCTCTCAAGCCTCGGCCCTTGTTTACTAAAGCCGTTTACTACCATCTGAAGCAGCCAGAGCTTTCTGCTTCATGCCTATCCACCCCTCACACATTCAAACTGGTCCTAGGGTCCCTGGCAGAGCAAAATTTCTTGACAATAGCTTTCTTTCACCCAGGTGCATACATGGACCTCTCGGGGGAATTTCCAGAGAGACACCAAGCCAGGGAATTTTGGTCTGGGATTACTGCTATCTAGCAAAGCCCTCTCTCAGGCCCCAATAGCTCTGTCTTTGGAATCCTGTCCAGGAAGTCTGACCTGGAGTGCAGGGGCCCGTATTGTTAGCAAAGTTCCCAGGAATAAAGTCTTGAGTGAAAGATGAGGGCTTCTGAGAGGGTTCCATGGTTAATAAGGTTGGGAAATGGTGAGTTAGTGGGTCAAGCAGAGCCTTAAGTCATTAATATGATTGTAAGCTTTGAGAGACATATAATATATAGGGTTTGCTAAACATACTAGACCTAAAGACCCATATTTTCTAAGAAAGATTTCATGAAGAAAAATGTTCCTTCAAACTTGTTTTTGGAAGTGTTATCCCCCCACAACTAAAGGAGACTCATTTTGGTTTCCATCTTCCACAATGAAATCTTTTTCAAGATAAATCTGGTCCCAATCCAAAGCTCAGTGAAAACTCACAGTAATGCCCAGTATCACTGGAGCAGTGATGGAGGTGGGACAAACAAATGCAGTAGCGGGCAGCAATTCATCAGAAATTAATCCAACCCTGGACTAATGGTGGGGTGGGATGGGGTGGGGGAGAGAGAGAGAGAGAGAAAGAAGAGAAGAGATAGAGATAGAGATGGGGGGAGAGAGAGAGAAGAGACGAGAAGAGAAGAGATAGAGATAGAGATGGGGGGGAGAGAGAGAGAGAGAGAGAGAGGCGATCAGGGTCTCAGAGTATGGTAGATATACTAGATACCAGAGTGAGGGCATGCAAATGAGAACTGAAATCTAGCGAGGGTACTGCTCAACAAGGTTTTATTTCTAATTATTCTGGCCACAGGGAGTACCTTTTGCAATCCCTCTATACTTTTTCTTGCTGGATGGCTCAGAGGGCACACCTTTCAGCACCAGAGGGAAGCCTAATTTTCACAAAGGTACCCTATGTGCTAGCAGTGGTCCTAAGGATATTTGCAGGAGGTAGTGTGAGGGCAAGAATGTCTGTTTGGCATTAGTTGATATGGGTGGAGGCAAGATTAGTGATAGTTGGGAAGTTTCCAGATAATGGCAAAACACTTGTTTCGCAGCCACCTTTCCTGAATTGCTGTTGTTCCACTTATTAGACTCTGTCCATATGGCCCGCTCTCTGTACCCAGATATTCATCAATCCTGATAACAATCTGATCTCTCATTTACCATACCATCTCAGAACATTGTCTGGCAGATTAAAATATCTCCCCAGCTCCACTAACCCACTCTTATAACAAGACTAACTCCCCCTTCCCTTTCTATCCCTTTATCTATAAGTACTTTTTAAAACAAGGGCTGACAGCTTTATTGTTTAGGAATAATTGTCAAAAGGCTTGGTGGACTGTACTTGCCAGTAAAAGGTTATTTACTGGCGTGGTTTGTGGGCTTCTCTGCTACAATGTGTCTTTCCAATTATGTTGTCCTATGTTGAGCTCCTGGTTTGTGCCTGATGCTATTCTAGGGAAGGATACAGTGAAGAGCAGAGGCAACTCATTTGTACCATAGTGTCTCTCAATTCCCCATTTGTTGTGATGCTTTCACGTCTATCATCTGAGCCTATGAGATAATTCAGACTGCTTCCTATCTCTTAAATATGAGGAAATAAACCAAGAAAGACAGTGTGATTTATCCAAGATCACATTTTTTGGGGCTGGTGGTGGGGCCAAAATAGAACCCAGCACCCCGACTCTGAGGCCAAGACTCTTGAACTCATAGCTTTTGAGGCTGACCTCATAGGGCAAAAGGAGAAATTACATTTGTACTTGAATGTTTTCCTAGCAGGAGCCAAATAATGATTTTAAAATAGTTCTATAAACTTCATACTCAAGATAATTAAATAAACTTTTATTGATTTAAGAGAAATTGGTTAATCAGATTCATGATTCATTCATAATCAATTTAAGTTTATATGAAAATATTTGTAATACAAGCAAGAGGGAAAAACAGAGCCAGAGAATAAGAATAATGGGACAGAAGAAGGAGGGGATTAAAGGAAAATGTGTTAGCTGAAGAAATGAGAATGGGTGAAATTGCTGAGGGCCCTCTAAACAGAAATATTACAAGGTAGATAATTAAAATATCCATTACTACTTAACTGTATATCTTTCTTTCCTTAGTTCAAAGCATTTCACCAATGCTGTCATACTTACCATCACAGTATTTCTTAGATGCTCGCAGTAATTATTGATTCCCTAGAGCACACACAAGTTAAGTGGCCTGCTCCAAACTATAATCAACGGAGATAGAGCCTAAAAATATTGGAAGGCTCTGTGGCAGTAGAACTGACATATTTAAATAATTTATGCTTGTTCACATTTGTCTTTGCTAATTCATCTGACAGTCTAGTTTTTCTTAATCAAGTTGTTTTTAGTTCTATAAAGTTAGTCCATGTTCACTATAGAAAAATTTTGAAAATATGGAAAATATAAAGAACATAAAACTTATACCATCATCCTGCTATTTGAGGAAAATTGCTATTAACATTTTAGTGTATATTCTTTTTGTATGCATTTTAATATTAGAAATTTTATTATTATTAGAAATATGCACAGTATTGTTGCAGAGAATTTGGAAGATTAAAAGAGCCTTTAAAAGAACAGTAAAATCACCTGTCCTTTTTAATTTTTTTTAAAAATGCCCACAGGAATATGAAAGGTGCTCAACATCACTAATCACCAGGGAAATGCAAATCAAAATCACCATGAGATACCGCCACATGAATATTTGCTAGGATAGTTATCATAAAAAAGACAAGAGATAGCAAGTGTTGATGAGGGTGTGGTGAAAAGAGAACCATTGTACACTGTTGGTAGGAATGTAGATAAGCACAGACATTATAGAAAACAGTATAGACATTACTGAAAAACTTGAAGATAGAATTACCATATGATCCAGCAATCCCATTTCTGGGTACATACCCAGAAATGAAATCAGTATTTCTATGAGATGTCTGCACTTCCATGTTCACTGAAGCATTATTCAAAATAGCCAAGATATGGAAATGTCAATGGATAAGGAAAATGTGGTATATATAAACAATGGAATATATTCAGCCTTAAAAAAGGAAGAGATCCTGCCATATGTCACAGCATGAATGAACCTGGAAGACATTATGCTAAGTGAAATAAGCCAGACACAGAAAGAAAAATATTGTATAATCTTACTTATATGTGGAATATAAAAACTAAAGGTAATATATAGAGATAGAGAGCAAAACAATGGTTACCAAGGTTGGAGTGGGGTGGGGATGGGGAGACATAGGTTAGAAGATACAAAGAAGCAAATATGTAGGATGAACAGGTCAAAAGAGCCAATGCACTGACATGAGGGCTATAGTTAAAAATAGTGTATTGTATTCAGGATTTTTGCTAAGCGGGTAGATTATACCTGTGATTATTTCTTACCACAGTGCGGGGAGATGGGAGTAACTATGTGATATGATAAGTATGTAAATTTTTTCCACTATAGTGACCATTTTATTATATATGTATCCTATTACATTATGTTGTGTACCTGAAACATACATGATACAATTTATTTTTTAGAAAGGAAAATTTGGAAAATTAAAAAAAATTAAAAGAACAGTAAAATTACCTGTAATCACTCCACCAAGTAATAATTATGTTAACGTTCTGGTTTATTTCCTTTTAGTCTGTTTTTCTATGCATCCACAAAGAAAAATATATTGTTTTACTAAAATGTGATTATGCTGCATATATAGTTTGATACTTGCTATTTTTAATTAATATTACATCGTGAGTATTTAGCCATATCATTAAGTATACTCGAAAACATTATTTGGAATGGTTGCCTAGAATTCACTTGTGTGGATATGCCATAATTTCTTATGGATGCACTGTAGTTTATTTGCTGTTTCCACTAGCAGTGTATGAAAGAACCCATATCTCTACACTCATCGTCATTACATTTTTTCTTTTCCCAACTTTGCCAGTTTGCTAGAAGAATGATGGAATCTCATTGTTTAAACTTTCATTTCTTTGATTGCTAATGGGGTTGAACTTTTTTTAACAACTTAGTTTTTGACATGTGGCTTTCAATGCCTACTGAATGTACAACTTCTAGTCAAAACCACATATACATGTTTAGGACTCATGGCTCCAGTTGTGACAGAACAAAGATTGCCTTGCTAATATGTTTTCTATAGCACTGGGCTCAGTGCCACAGCCGCTAAATAAATCATAAGCTCCCTGACAGCCAGGCCCATATCTTAATCATTTCTGCATCCCCCTTTGCCCCAGCCTAATGCCTGACACAGAGAAAGCTTTAATAAATGTTTGTTAAATGGATGTGGAGGTGGAGCTTTTCTGAGGGGGTCAATGTTAAGTTACTAAAATCGTTTTTGAAATCTCATCCTGTGAAAAAAGAATCCCTGGAGTTAAAATTTAAAACCATTGCTCAGGACTTGACCTATTATCTCATTTGACGAGGAACAGTCAAGAAACAGATCTTTCCATACAAGGGAAATTCTTATTGCCAAAGAATCTCTTTTGTAGCCATGATATCAAATCCATAAAAACGGCGCCACCATGATAGAGGACAGTCAAGAGCAAAGCTACTAGAATGACCAGCTGACTACAAGGGAAAATGAATACATAAGAAGAAATATGGGGGGAAAGAAGAAATATGGAACCTAGATATATTTTTCTTTCACTTTTCTACTTATAAATAGTTGTAGAGCATTTAAGTTGCAAAGACTAGTGGAGATTTTCTGATAAGGAAGCTGAGGCTCAACGAGGTGAACTGATTTGGCCATGGTGATGTAGCTTGTATAAGAGCATAATCAGGACTTGGACAAGTTTTTTTTTCCTATGAGTTCTTTCTTGCAATCTTACTCCCACACAACCCCAACCCTCACAACCGTACAATAAAGTAATTTAGGTTTCTCCAGTCTCCTTGCCAGTTCCGTACTTTGTACATATCTCTCTTCTTGCACTTTTTACATTCTATTCCAATTATTTGTTTCTGTATCTATCTCCTCCAATAGACTGAGCTCTTTGAAGGCAGGAACTGGGTCCTCATCTCTATAACTCCAATATCTAGCATAATATTTGATACATCTAGATGCTTAATGTTAGTTCATGAAGGACAACAATTTGATCACCAGAGCTATGCTGTTATGTTTTGGCATTTAAACCCTAAGTTCTGGGAAGTCTTTCTAGTTGTATAAATTTGCCAAGGATATAATCACTTCCAATAATTTCTGCTAATTGTTAGGGCTTTGCCTTAAGTAAAGCTGCACTTGAAACAAAGAGAAATGACTATAGTAGAGAAATGACAACAGACTGGAGAAGGAGAATATGAGCGAAACAGAACAGATTAGAAAAATCTGAGGAGACTGGTGGGTAAAAGGTGCTATTAGTGTTAACCATGAGCTTCTGTGCTGTGTATTCTTACATACACAAATACTGCACAGTAATTATTTGTATTGTATCACACCCATTTGACAGATTAGACAACAGAAAGATGTTAACTGACTTTCAGAGTCACATAGTTAAGTGGCAAAGCTGGAATCTAAATTCATGTTTGTCTAATTTCAAGACCTATACTTTTCTTGTGTCTTTCTAATACTCCATGCTACCTCTCACTGGCATTAGAAGAAATGAAAGGGTATTTTTTAAGAATTAAAAGAATTCATGTCACAGTAAGGAAAATGTCAATGATATGCCATATTTTAGCGACTTTCTCCCTACATTTTCCTGATAGTTCTTAACCCATCTTATTTATGTAAAATTGTGAAAAAATATTTGCCAACTGTATACCTAACAAAGACCTAGCATCTAGGATCTATAAGGAACTCAAATATGCCAAAAAGAAAAAAACAAGCAGCCCTATTAAAAAGTGGGCAAAAGAGATGAATTGACACTTCTCTGAAGAAGACATACAAGCAACCAACAGATACATGAAAAAATGCTCAGCCACTAATCATCAAAGAAATGCAAACTAAAACCACACTGGGATACCACCTAACTCCAGTTAGCATGGCCATCAACAAAAACTCAAAAGACCATAGATGCTGGAGTGGATACGGGGAAAAAGGAACACTTCTACACTGTTGGTGGGAGTGTAAACTAGTACAACCTCTGTGGAAAACAGTATCACAATCCCTGAAAGATCTAAAAATCAACCTTCCATATGACCCAGCAATCCTCCTTCTGGTAGTATATCCAGAGGAACTCAAATCATTCTACAAAAAAGATACCTGTGCACGCATGTTGATTGCAGTACTATTCACAATAGCAAAAACATAGAGCCAACCGTGCTACCCATCGAAAGTAGACTGGACTAAAAAAATGTGGTACATATACATAAGGATTATAACACAGCCATAAAGAAGGACAAAATTATGAACTTTGCAGCAACTTGCATGGATTTAGAGTCTATAACACTCAGTGATCTATCACAGAAACAAAGAACTGAGTACCACATGTTCTCACTCACAAGTGGACCCTGAACAATTATGATAATACTATAAGAAAGGAACTGGCAGTAGTGGGAAACTGCCAGGGAAGGAAGTGGGGGGTGCATGCATCATCAATAAGGGTACCTGATCTCAAACCAGGTGACGTGGGGATCAAAGTGATGCCCAAACTTTACCTATACAATGTCCATTTGTATACCTAGCCCTGAATTGTACCCCATGTCTTTAAAATAAAAAAATTAAAAATAATTTTTAAAAGTCAAAATAAGCAAATATCAATGATATGCCCTATTTTAGAGACTTTCTCCCTACTTTTCCTGTTAGTTCTTAACCTAACTTATTTATGTAAAATTACCTGTGAAGTGCTCTACAAGGTAAGGCAAAGGAAGAGTTATAGGCAGCAGTGGTACTAATGAAAGGCAAAAGCAGTATTTGAAAGCATCAGACTTACAAAGACACATATATTATCTTGACTCATCATTGAAGGGATAAATGTTAGCCAGTGTACTGCTGTTGTAATCCTAGCCACCTTCAGCCCACTTCCTGCACTTTTGCCTCTCTCTTGGTCTTGTGACATTCCCACCAGCAGCAGATCCCTACCTCAATGTGATACTTATCTCATAACTGACAGAGTTCCCATTTTCTAGTCTCTCACAAGCAATTGGCAGCTCATTTGAAGTGATAGTTGCTTTCCTGGATGTTAAAAGCTTAGGATGTATTTAGTTCTTCAAGAATGAGGAAATCCTAGCTGGGCTCAGTGGCTCAGCCTGTAATCCAGCACTTTGGGAGGCTGAGGTGAGTGGATTGCCTGAGCCTGTGGGTTCGAGACCTGCCTGGGCAACTTGGTGAGACCTCATCTCTACAATAAATAAAAAAATTAACCGGGTGTGGTAGCGTGCACCTGTAGTTCCAGCTACTTGGAAGGCTGAGGTGGAAGGATCACCAGAGCCCAGCAGGTCGAGGCTGCAGTGGCTGGGAGCGTGCCATTGCACTCCAGTCTGGGTGACAGAGTGAGACTCCAACTCAAAAAAAAAAAAGAATGAGGAAATCTTGTCTGGATCTTCAAAGAATCCCATTTTAGCTATGTGGTCTCAAAAGCAAAGTTAGTGTCTATAGCAGTTGATTGCACCTAGTTGGCCAAATAATGTTCCAGACCCAGTAAAGATTTTCTAATTATTCCCATCCTCCTTTCTGGAAGTGGGCACCTGCTTTAAGAGAAGGCAGGAAGACAGATCTGTCTCGTCCTTCCACCCCTCAATAGCTTTATTAAGTTACAAACCCATCTGCTCTCAAGAGGAACTCAGACTGAATGAAATACTGGGTCATTTGGTAGAATATCTTGACTTGAGTTTGCCTTAATGCATCTTGTCATCATTCTATAAGAATCTAAGACTTTTATAGAACAATTTGAGAACTTAGTTAGGTTGACTATATTGTGGGATCTAAGACCTAGAAAGGATGTACATAAGCCATTTAGTTCACCCTTCTGCTTAGGTACCTCAACACCTAAATCATAAATGAGCAATGGGATTTTTTATCCTATTTAAAAAGATTTCTAAAGATAGGTATTTTGTATCCTTTCCCCTCTAGTAATCCTTTCCAATATTTAAGATTTAAGTCTAAGTCTCTTTCATGGTCAAGAAGTTCTTCCTGTTTGATTTTTTTCTAGCTATGCTTTTAAGCCTAATTGATATAAACAATTTAGAAGTCTTAGGGAGATACATGACACTGAAATTTGCTGAAAAGTACTCAGAGTTGGATTACAGTAGAAACAATGAAGAATTGTGCCAGTCTGTAAAGATGTAAGCAGAATCGGAAAATGTATAACTGGCTTTATCATGAATTTGCATGCAAATAAGGATGAAGCAGTATATGGGAAGAGGAAAACAACAGGAAGAGAAAGTAGAACTTAAATTAGTGTCATTGGAAATGACTCAGTAGAGGAGAACATTTTAGAGTAATAATGTGAAATTATTGGAAGAGTTAGTGCCCAATTCAGAGAGATTTGAGGGAATCGATTTTAAATCGAGAGAACAAGATTGATTACATCAAACCCATGCAATGTCCATTATAACTAGTGCACTGGAAAGTAGGGAAGGGAAGTAGATACAGGAAGACGCTAACTGGCTTACCAAGAGGGTGAGACAGTAGCATAGCATCTGGAGAGCTAAGTAATCCAGTGATTTGGAAGTACAAGTGAAGAAAAATCTTGATAAAACTGTAATTGTCAACCTCTATGGAAAACAGCGTGATGATTTTTTTTTTTTTTGAGTTGGAGTCTCACTCTGTCCCCCAGGCCGGAGTGCAGTGGCACACTCACAGCCACCACAGCCTCGACCTGCTGGACTCAGGTTATCCTTTCAACTCGGCCTTCCAAGTAGCTGGAACCACAGGCATGTGCCACCACGCCCAGCTAAGTTTTTGTTTTATTGTAGAGAGGAGGTCTCACCATGTTGCTCAGGCTGGTCTCGAACCCCTGAGCTCAGGTAATCCTCTCACCTCCTCCTCCCAAAGTGCTGGGATTACAGGTGAGAGGTGGCAATTTTTAAAAGAACTAGAATTTGACTTTCCATACGACCCAGCAATCACCCTCCTGGGAATATAACCACAGGAACTCAACTCGTTCTACAGAAAAGATACTTACATGGGGAGGGAGGGGCATATATCATCAACAAGGGTACCTGCATAATCAATGTTTGTATACCTAATCCTGAATTGTACCCCACATCTTTACAATAAAAAAAGATACTTCCACACGCACATTTACTGCAGCACTATTCACAATAGCAAAAACCCTGCTGCCCATCGAAAGTGTACTGGATAAAGAAAATGTGGTACATATGCATGATGCAGCGATAAAGAAGGACAAAATTATGGACTTCACAGCAAATTGGATGGATTTAGAGTCCATCATACTCAGTGATCTATCACAGAAACAAAGAACCGAATACCACATGTTCTCACTCATAAGTGGGTCCTGAACATTTATCACAATACTACAAGAATGGGATTCGCAGTAGCGGGACACTGCTGGGTGTAGGTGGGCAGGTGGGATGTAACATCACTAAGGATACCTAATCCTAAACCAAGGGAAATGAGGACCAGTGGAAAGCCCAAACTTCACCTGCACGTAGACTACTTATGTGCCTAACCCTGACTTGTACCCCACATCTTTATAATAAAATACAGATTAAAAAAAACTGTAGGCCGAACAGTGGCTCAGCCTGTAATCCCAGCACTTTTGGAGCCCAAGCAACTTGACAATACCTCGTCTCTACAATAAATCAAAAATTAGCCAGGTGTGGTAGCGCCTCTAGTTCTGGCTACTTGGAAGGCTGAGGTGGAAGAATCATCAGAGTCCAGCAGATTGATGCTGGGTTGGCCGTGAGTGTGCCACTGCTCTCCAGCCTGGGTGACGGAGTGAGACTCCAACTAAAAAAAAACAAAAACTGTAAATGGAGTGATGTGCCCTTGTAAGGAAGGCCTTGGCAAAATGAGAAGTCACATTTGAGAAGTAACCATTTTGAATGAGTATTCATGTAGGCCAAGATAAAGATTTTTCTAGAGAGCAGCTGACTATCAGTGAGGAGTAGGATCTTCTAGAGGTAATTTTGGAATAGTTCATTTAGGCAAATGAAAATTCATGTTTAATCCTGAATATTATCATTGTTTCTCTAGTATTTGGAAATTCTGCCTAAGGAAAGAGGAAGTTGGAATAAGTGAAGACTATTCTTGCCCAAAGTACATTCTAGGGACCCTAAGCTTATGAGTTGCCATTATTGAGGAAGTATGGACTCACCAAATAAATATGTCTTATACATACTTAAAATTGCATGATCATCATGGTAGTTATTAAATGGAGCTTGTATGACTCTGAGCCCACTGCCTCTGCATTCCTTTGCACTGGTGTCAGAAGTTTTTGACCAAGGCTGCCAGCTGTTGCAGCAGAGATTACCAAATAAACACAATTTCTCTTTTTGGTAGAGTGATATTATCTATTGATCTTCACCCCTCTTAGAAATTTGACAGTAGTGATTTCTTTCCATTCTTCAGGATACTTCCCAGGCTTTGGAAGTTCAGATAATTGTGTGAAGTTCTAAACCTTCACTCTTCAAACCATTTTACAAGTAACTGTGGAGAAGCTAATGAGAATCCTGTGAATTTGCTGGGTTTGAACAGCAAAGTTTGAACTTTTCTTTTTCATCTTAAGCTGTAAGGAAGAGCTCGGCTAGCTTTATTTAAAAAAAAAAAAAGAAAACATATAAGTCAGATCATAAAGATGAACATACCCAGTGAACAGAATCTTAATATCTTGGGGTTTAAAGTTACAATCTCAGGGCTTAAAGTGGAAGTTATTGATTTCATCCATTATAATATTTTGCACAATAATTCAGACTTGAAATGAAAGAAATAGAGAATTAGATAAATTCCAGTTAGTAACAGTGTCTTTGAACCCAGAAGATGGCTGTAGTTCAACTCATTAAACATTAGCACTCAGGCAGTCTCCTTGAAGTCATAGGGATCCAGAGATGAGTCAACCATTACCTCTGCCCTCAAGGGACTTCTTGTTTGGTAGGAAAGAGAAGACACAGCCCAGTAATATTCCAAGGTAGACTATGTCAAATATGGTAAGAGAGGTAAACATAGCACTCTGGAATTTGGACACGGATGAGATTACAGTTGAGTGGGGGTAGGGAGATCAGGTGAGGCCTGGACCAAAGGATCAGGTGACAGTTAAGTGGACCCTGTCTCCAGCAAGGATCAGGCAGGCTGGGCACAGGAAATGAGATTTTTCTGTTACTTTTTCACCAGATGGAAAAGATTTGAAAGTGGCTGGGGGGAAGCTTACAAAAAAAAAAAAAAAAGGAGGTTGTTGAAGTAGAAATGGTCGTCTCTTCAGCTGAATACTGATATTATGGCAAATTATGGACATATTATTGTTATACCTTGACACATTAGGATGGTGTGTCTCTATGGTCTCTATAAAATTTGCATTTGGATGTTAGAGTTCTTGCTAGACTTGATCAGAAAGTTATTATAGCCTTATGGAACTTCAGTGAACTCATTGAGTCTGTTTTCCAACCTAGTCTGTCATGGTTAGGTGGGGATACATTTTATTTCAAAATATATTTAGTTTCCCTTAGCAATCTGTTCAAGTATTTGGCAAGAAATTTGTGAAAAAGTCATCTTTATATTTAAGCAAACTCTTGTAAATGATATTTCATCTTTCTCTGTCTTCAGTACAGATGGAGATCAGCCATATGTATAATATCCTGGAACACTTATTAAATGTTTCCCCCATTTTATCTAGGCTTAAGTAGTCTCACTGTCATTACCTTTATTCACAAACCTTACTCTCCATCTCTTTACTGATCTTTCATTTTCTCCAAGCCTCTGTAGTCTATGCATCTTTCTTCCCTCCCTTCTTCCCACAATTTAAAATGTCAGTCCTGGCCGGGCTCGGTGGCTCAGCCTGTAATCCCGTGCTTTGGGAGGCTGAGGTGAGTGGATTGCCTGAGTCCGCGGGTTTGAGACCCGCCTGGGCAACTTGGCGAGACCTCATCTCTACATAAAGTCAAAAATTAGCCGGGCGTGGTAGCTCGTGCCTGTAGTTCCAGCTACTTGGAAGGCTGAGGCGGAAGGATCGCCAAAGCCCAGCAGATCGAGGCTGCGGTGACTGGGAGTGTGCCACTGCACTCCAGTCTGGGCGACAGAGTGAGACTCCAACTCAAAAAATAAAAAAATAAAAAATTAAGTGTCAGTCCTTACGCTAAGCACTGCAACGTATTAGTCTTCCTTCTCCCATACCACTTATATGTAAATTGCTTATACTGTGATAATGAGACTGCATGGTTCTTATAGGAACTATATACCATACAGGAAGGGTATGCCTTTGAACCTCATGCTTTTAATGACTTTCATGAAAAAAAAATTCATCAGCGCCACTCCAAATGCCTGATTTCTTGTCTCTTTCCAATTGATTTCAGTTTCTTCTGGGAATGTGATCAGCATTGATATTCTTGCAGCCTATTAGCATGCATGCTTCAATGCTGCTTTTTGTTTGGTATGACCACTTCAGTTGGTTTATGTGAAGATTGTGTATCTCCTAGTTCATCTTCCAGTCCATTACCCTTCTATCTGTGTGCTCTACGGGAGGAATACCATAGAATCTTTTAGGAAGCAGGGATATGATGGATTTTTTTTAAGGTAACAAATTCTTCCTCTGTTTGTCCCTTACCCCTCCCACTTTTCTGCTCCAACCTCTTCTCTCATTCCCACCCCATATTTCTTTAGCCCCTCCCAAACAAGTGGAGAGTCAGTGACCATAAAGTGTCATTAGACTCTGAATCAGGTTTGAGTCTGAATTAATTTTGAATTCTTGGTTTTCATGAATGCTTCTGTAATAATTATGGGCAGCGTCTCTTTCCGCCTTTGTTTTTGTTAATACTGACTGATGTTGTATAAGAAATTCAGAAACTAGTCCCCTTTCCTACATTACTTCATGTATTTGAAATGGCATCCCTTCTTTCTTCCTTTATTGAAATGGCAGTATTGATTTTCTTTTGTTAATTTCTGCTTCTGTTTTCAGTAAAAATAATCAAACACACATCACTGAAAGTAACTGCCTCTTTTGTCTGTTCTGAATAGTATTTTAAAATACAAATTTCCTTTCTTATGGTCAACTTCTATCATACATTAATAGAAGCAGACACTAGAGAAAACCCCTAATATTATTCCTGATTCTGACTTCCATTCCAACAACTCAGACACTATGCTTTGCTCTTTTTTCTGAAAATAGGCAAAACCTCGAGGAGTAACTAATTCTAGTTTGGCAAACCGGTCATTCTTATTTTTGAGCATGACCTACAAAAAATGTCCTGTTTGTAGATATGTTCCTTTGCTCACTGTTGTTGTAAGAGAGCTTTCTTTCAGATTTGAAAGCACTGAGTTAGAGAGCTGTCATGAAAAATAGACAACGGAAAAGTCTCCTAAAATTGTTCCAATTTAAGCCAACTTGTTCCATTTATAAAACTATTATATAGGCAGTTGGATGTCTGCTTTCAGCGAGTGCATGCGCAGTGGTACCTGAAATTGAGAGCATATGAAATTCACATTTCATATGATAAGATATCCTTCCTGAATAATGAAAATTGTGGTAGAGAAAGAAATTTTCAAGCAGAAATCAGCTTTTTAAGCATTTTTTTTTTAAAAAATATTGATGCCCATTATGAAGTAAGAGAGCAGCATAAAATATACGCTTTGGTGAGAGAAACAAAAATACTTACTACAGATGGCAAACTGTAAACAAATGTCCTGTATGTGGTATCATGTGTAATTATATCATTTCATCTTGAAACAGTTTATGGGTTTTGGCTTACTGGATGTCTGTTGTCTTTATCTTGTCTCATATGCATGTACTCAGTATACATATATATGTATACACATGACTTTATTGTATCTATCCACTTAAATTAACTACTCTTGGCTTTTTCTTTGCTGTGTGGCTGGAGGGATCACATACCAGAGATTTTAAAATAAAGGACATTTTAAATCTCAGACTCAAGAAAAAAAAACTCTGTTATCTACTAGGTTTCACAAGGAGCAGATCAGGTAATTGAAGATTCAGAGTAAATTCTATGGGCAAAGTTGGTTTAGGTGATGAAGTTATGTTTGCTAAAATAGTATCAAAGCTTGTGATAGCAAATCTTAGAATTCTTCATCTATAACTTAGGCATAAGAACAACATAGTATGCATTTATTAGGACTGGTTAAACTATTAAAATCAGATGTTCTGGTGGCAGTTAGAAAGAACAATGTAAAGAAAATAAAAGGAGCTATATTTTAGGAGTTCTGAAGAAGGCAGTTTTGCAGACCTGAGTGAATTCTGCCTTTTCATGTTGAATATTGTTCTGGTTCTCATCCAGACTAGTTCACAAGTTCAGTATAATAAATTTATGATAACTATGAAACCAAACTATCCCTTCAGGTCTTTGGAGAGAAATTTGGAAAGAGTAGTGGGGAAAGCAAAGATGTACTTTTGTTAGCTATGCCGTATATAAAGGAGGTAAATATTAGAGTACTTGTTATTCACTTGAGAAAGGTGCCATTGGAGAATGAATCCAGCAAGAAATATCCAACAGCTCCTGAAAGAAAAGTTATGTTTTTGAGGTCCAGATTCTGTTAATTTGTAAACAAGATTGCCTGAGGGATCTTTTAAACTGCGTAAGAGAATAAACTTTTCAAACGCTTTAGAAGTAACGTCTGGTATACTCATTTCCAACGGTTGTTTGTACGTGAGGCAAAAATACTTGCTGGACAGCATTTTGTTCACTTCACTCTAGCTATGGTGTGTACAGTAATTCCTCCCTAAGTCTGAATTCCCTCAATCAAAATTATAGCCTATACAGACTTACACCTATGTACTTTTCCCACCATCTCAAGAATTTTGGATCAAGATTATGTGAATCTCCACTCAATCCCAGTTGTGAATTCGGGACCCAAAATCAAACGCTTGGATGGACGATTGGACAAAAGAAAAAAACCTCTTTTAATATTTTATTTGTAACATGGAAAAGTGAATTTACAAGGGTTTCATTAAAACTACGAGGGAGGAAGATCCTGGAAAGTTTGTAGTCAGCAGATAATGGTAAGTGAAAGTTAATTGTACAGCATCCTTTAGTGCACATTTACCAAACACAAGTGATTTTTTAAAACTTAATGTGCTGTTGTTGTTGTTTTATTTTTGATGAATGTTAGCAAAAATTTATGAGTTCTCTTACGGTCACTTCTAGCCAGTCTCCTGAACTCTAGAGAACGTGGCATCGTTCAATTCTAGAGATAATTCTGAGGAAGCCTAAGGTCTCAGGTATTCATACTTAGCTACAGGGATTCACTCTGATCTCAGAAGACTGAGACCTTCTTTTTCTGTGTGTCTGAGAAGTGGGATTTTTCTTTATAGTCTATTATTCTTGCCAACAGCAGAACTTTTCCTAAGCTACGTTCATCTTTAATGAAAGAAAAGCTTTCATCTGAACCCCCACTTTCTATCCTCAGCCAAGCACATTGTTACCCCCAGCCTAAGTCTCATTATTTTGAGTCAGCAGGGCTCAGCTAGTTCACAGCTATGCATTCTCCATACTTTATTGTGGACTTTTGTCCTATTCCTCAGTTTTCTGCTCCTTCCAGGCCTGACTTTCCCTTTCACCTCATTTGATCCATTATTAAATCTCAGCTTGTGTTTCTCCTGACTAGCACCTTATCTATCTCAAATTAGCATATACAAGCAAAGTCATTTGTCTAAACTTGGAAGGTAGCATCCTACTCTGACTAAGAAGCAATGTGAGAGGAGTGCAAAAAGGGAAACTTGTATTTCTGCTCTTTCTACTGCTACCTACAACCTCCCTGGCTTCTGAATGAAATTATCAAGCTTTGACTTGGATTAGGTATTTTTTTCTGTATCTCCTATAGACCACTGAGTTACTTACCCTTTATCTACAGTGAATATGTATTTGGACTAAACATGGTGAGGTCATCTGATCTAAAAAGGGACCAAATATTTAAAGCCAGAACTGCTCTTTATATGCTGCTATTCTTGTAACTCAACAATATCTTTCCTTTATTTTATTTTATTTTGTTGAGTTGTAGGGTACAAGTGAGGGTTTGCTACATAGGTAGGCTGTATGTAGGTGATGTTTGGGCTTCTAGCTGGCCCTCTCTCCACCTGGTAGTGGACCAGGTACCCATTATGTTGCCATAGACTCCCCCTCCATCCTCCCACCCTCCCTCCCTTAGCAGTACCTGGTGGCTGCCAATCCCTCCCTTGTGCTTATGTGACTAGTGTTCAGGGCCCGCTTATGAGTAAGAACATGCAACATTCAGTTCTTTGTTTCTGTGATAGTATGATGGTCTCCAGCTGCATCCAAGTTGCTGCAAAGACCACGATTTTGTTCTTCTTTATAGCTGTGTAATACTCATCATATTTGTACCACATTTTCTTTATCCAGTTCACTTTAGGTGGGCATCTGGGTTGATTCCATGTTTTTGCTACTGTGAATAGTGGGGCAATAAACATGAGTGTACAGGTGTCTTTTTCCTCCACTTTTCATAGCCTAAAGGTGAGGGAGTATGGGGAGAGTGAGAAGGTTTTGTGAACCAAGTCTTGCCTCCCTTTGAATGTGAAGAATAAGTCCTGATGTTCTTTTTTTTCTTCTAATTTTTTTTAAAGCAAAATGGATTTACCAGGTAAATTTTCACAAATAGCTATGTTCAGTCTCCTATTGATCTGGGGCCCCTGTATAAACATCCATGGTTTGTATACTTAGTGACCTCCTCATGCTTTTTCTTATGGTGAATAATTCCAATCTGCCTCTCCAAGGAATACCTAGTCATGTGTTTTCTTTCCAGTTTTGTTAAAGCAACATTGAAAAATAAAAATTGTGCATGTTTCAAGTGTACACATTGTGAAGTGATGGCCGCAATCAAGCTAATTAATATAACTATCATCTCACATTGTTACTAGTTACTAGGTTGTGGTGAGAACACTTAATATCTACTCTCATAGGAAATTTTAAGTATATAATACAGTTTCATTAACTATAGTCCTTATGCTGTGCATTCGATCCCCAGAACTTATTTATCCTGCATAATTGAAAATTTGTACCGTTCTCTCTTACCCCAGCCCTTAGTCATATTTTAAAGGTTGTAGTGGCCTTTGATGTCATAGTTTGTCTTTCTTTCTTCACAGGTATATTTTGCTGATCGTATTCTCTCTTTTGGAAAACATGTGGATTACTCTTCTCACTTTCTTGAGAAGACTGTTGTCTGTGAGATTTATTATCTAGGGTCTCATCACTTGCTAAAAGAAAAGATTGCTAACATGGCTATATAATTAATATGTTGTTAAGACATTAACTGACATAAAGGACAGAGGAAAAGTGGAATGAAATGTACCAAAAATGACTTTGTAGAAGACACAAAAGCTTTCCAGATTTTTTAAATTGTTGTCTAGACTCAGGAGAGGGAACCATTTGTATAGTTATCTATTGCTGTATAACAAATCATCCCAAAACTTATTTGCTTAAAAACAGCAATAACAATTTATTATCTTTTATGATATCTGTGGATCATGAATTTGGGAATGAACAGGTTGGATGATTCTGGATGAAGGTCTCTAATGAGGCCGCAGTCAAGTGTTGGCTGGGACTGCAGTCATCTGAAGACTTGTCTGGGGCTGGAGGATTTATCTCCAGGTGGCTCACTCACATGGCTGGCAAGTTGGAGCTGACTGGATGTGAGGAGTCTCGATTCCTCTCTGTGTGGGCTTCTCCACAGGTCTGCTGGAATGTCCTTACAGAATGGCAGCTGGTTTTTCCCAGAGAAAGTGATCCAAGAGAGCAAGGTGGAAGCTACGATGCATTTTTCGACCTATACTTAGAAGTCACTCATCACCACTTGTGCCATATTCTATTGGTCATACAGGGTCAGGCCTGAGTCTTTGTGAAAGGAGACTATCCGAGGACATGAATGCCAGAAGGTGCACATCACTGGGAGCTATCTTGGAGGCTGGCTATCACACCATGCATATGAATAGGGAAAATACCTTCTGAGTACCAAAAATAGAAATAATAACAATAATAACAGCAGCTATTTTTCTGTCTTAGTGTTTTTTGTATAGAAACTCTTCATGCAACTTCTGGGCTGGCGTTCTCTCCTGGTTCTCTTCTTTCCTCTTGACCTCTATTTTGTCTGTCACTTTCATGGATCTATTTCTTCATTCTACTCCTTCAATATGTTTTCCCTAGGGACTTCTCTGTAGTTCTTGTCCACTCTCACTGTACACACTTTACCTGGGTGACCTCATGAGTGCCCGCTACTGAGGTCTCAAGTCTGTGTCTTCTGCCTAAAATTCTTTCATTACAGGCACCTATCTTCAAAAGGCATTTTCAAACTGAACATGTTCAAAACCTAACTGATCGCTTTCCTTTCTAAGCCTGCTCTTTCTGTACGTCCTTTCTGGATGAATAACCCGCATCACTGGACTGTGAACTTGAGAGTAGGGCAGCTTCTTATTTTTTTAACCCCCCTGCTTAACCTGATATCTGACATGAAGTTGATACTGGAGTGTTTGCTGAATGAACATATGCTTTGAGAAATATCTATTTGTTAGCATTTTTATGTTTTTCAAAGTAGTGAAATGCCAACGTGGCAAAGATAAATTATAAGAAAACTTTGATAGAATTGCGGCATTAGGGTAAAACAGACAAAATACACATGCACATAGGCATAATATTTATGAGTTGTTTTAAACACTTGTTTATGAGCCAGAAAAGTTGTCTGAGAGTCATTTTCAGCTATTACTTGAAGTCTTAATGTCCAGTACTGCCATAAGAAATCCACAATCCTAGGCATAATCAGCATGGAAGCAAAGCTCTGTCTTTTCAAAAATCATTTTATTGGCTATTCTACAAATATGGTCCTTTGCAACCACCCTTTGCTCCAGCCCCAGCATAACTTCAGCTTTCTCGTTTGACCTACCTCATCTATATAATACACTGGTACTGAGTAGCTTAAACTGAAATCTCTGTCAAAGGACAAGAAAATAGAGTAGTGGTGGTGGTGGTGGTGGTGGTGGTGATAGTTAGCGTCTACTGATTTTCTTTTATGTATCAAATGATATACTAAGTGGTCTGTATGCATTATCTCATTTAACCCTCACAACAACTCCATCAGATAGGTGCTACTATCTTTTTTTTTTTTTTTGAGTTGGAGGTTCACTCTGTCGCCCAGACTGGAGTGCAGTGGCATGCTCCCAGCCACCGCAGCCTCGACCTGCTGGGCTCGGGAGATCCTTCTGCCTCAGCCTTCCAAGTAGCTGGAACTACAGGCACACCCTACCACACCCGGCTAATTATTTATTTATTTATTTATTGTAGAGATGAGGTCTCACCAAGTTGCCCAGGTGAGTCTCGAACCCGTGGGCTCAAGCAATCCACTCACCTTGGCCTCCCAAACACGGGATTACAGGTTGAGCCACCAAGCCCGGCAAGGTGCTACTATCTTTAACTCCATTTTAGAGAGAAGGAAACTGAGGCTCCCAAGATCACACAGTGAATAAGAGATAAATTCAGTTTGAGATTAAAGTTTATCTGACTAAAGATCTCTTCGCAACCCTTCCCAACCCCCCCTTCCCTCAGCCTCACTCATCTTAATGGGTGCTGCATGCTTTCTTGGAGAAGATAATACTGTCTAAAATCTCTAAAGGTCATATATGTAGCCTTTCAATCTACATATACTAGAGATAAGACACTACAGCTTCTGCTGTTGCTTTAGTGTCCTCTCTAAGTTGAAACTCTAAACAGCTCAGTGAAGCATCTATGAAAGCTATTATCACAGCTTATAAGAAAATAGGGACTCAAGCTGCTAAGTGACTTGCCAAAAATCATTCAGTAAGCTTGTGACAGAGCTGGGATTGGAATCCAGGTCTCCTAATACCTAGTTTTCTATTTTCTTCTACTCTTTAGTGTTCAGAGTTGTGAATGTGGAGCTACAATTCTAATCACTAGTAGCCAGTAGATACACATGATGGCTCTGGGACATCTTAAATGATATAGATTTTTAAAAACTTGATAGCAAAGGGCCAATACCAGTCATGTGCTTGAAAATTACCCCATAAGTGTTGATGACTCATCTGTCTTCACCCAAACACCCCTTTGAGTCCTTTAACCCCCACCCAGCTTAATTGAGGTACAATTGACAAATAAAAATTGTATATACTTAAGGTGTAAAGCATGATGATTTGATATGTATACATTGTGAAATGACTGCTACAACAGAGCTAATTACCACAACCAAACCAACTTCTTTTCAAAAAATATATATATTATCCTAGGATTCCTAGACTCTCTTGATAAAGGTCCCGGGCCTCCCTGTGAGGTGTGCTCTAGTACAACTTCTCCCCACAAGAGGGAGCAAAAATGGTTTGAGGGCTAGAAGATTCAAAGCACTAGTTCTGAAAATCTTGCTTCCTTTCTGGTTTGTTTTCCCAGTAAGGCCCTCCCAACAGTCTCCAGAAAGGAAAAGCTGTTAATGCTGATAGTAGTGTTTTTGTATATGAACTTGGAATGGTGGTGGGGTACTTTCAACTGAAGAAACTTGATCTCGAGAGATAGAGTCCTTCCTAGCAACCAGTCAGCACTAAGTTCTCAACACCTATTTCTTTCTTCTGCTGAAACTTTGTCTTGCAAAGCCTCTCATTTGACGATTGCATGTAGGAATTGAATCAGTTGCCTGCTGAAGTCTGTTCCCTTAGCACCAGGTCAATAATCCTGCCCGTCAGCCCATTGGAGCTGCTTCTGCCACCTCTCAATAAGAGAGTTAAAGAAGACCTTATAAAAAGGTTTCTACTGCTTTCTTTGCAGAAGGTACCGGGTAGAAGTTGATGGAGAAGATCCCATAGGATTATGCTTTTAAAACATGACTTTAACTTTAGTAGAACCTGTATTTCTGTTAGGCCAGAAGCAAGAAGATTTGCTGTGGCTATAACAGATACAACAAACATCTGAGTCCATATTTGAAAAATAAAGTTGGCCAACAACCAGGATGTATTTATAAGGGATGGGGAAATTCAAGCTAATTCTGAATGTAAAAATTAATTAAACTATTGTTTTCATTGACACCCTGAAGATCTTTTTTTCTATCAGAAATATTTAAGAAATTTACATGTGATAATAACTTTCAAACACAATATTTCCAAATGTCAAGTTAATGTGTTCAGGGAGCAAAAAGACTCAAGTACTCGGTATGAGGCTCATATCACATCTGTTTCCACAAGTACTTTTAGGATCCTTTAAGGCAAAGACAGTGGGGGACCTTGACTTATTTGCAAGACATGGAGGTGAAGATGGGAACAACCTTCCCATCTCCCTTCATCATTAAAAATGAGATGAGAATTTCTTGGTATAGCCTCTTATTTCAGGAAAAAAACAATTATGAGTCATTTTAATCACAGAAATAACAATATTCACAAATGAAAAATGAGGTTACTTCTTAGGATGGAGAGAAGTAGGCTATTAAAATGACATATTTTGAATAATACAACTTCCCAGCTAAGATGTAGTTACTGATTTTTTAAATAGCAAAGCAATAATCTAGTAATTCTAAAAATTCATTCCATTTTCTGTAGGCATCTAAGAATTACTGTTTGTTTTTTGGAGTGGAAGTAACATTTTTTGCAGTTAGTTTTTGGAACATGGCCACTGCTGAATAAAGGGTTCCAGTCGTGCATTATATTTCTTTTGTATAATTGCACCAAAAGACTACATTGGCATAGTGTATGGTTTATAATGAGCTGGAAGTAAAAATGAAAAAAGCACCACAAACCGTCAACAATGAATTCGTTATTCTGAATATTTTATTTTTCTTACAGTGATACTATGTAAATTGAACAAAATGTCAAAAAAAAGGATTGTTGGCATTTAGTCTGAGAGTTAAACCAATGCTCTCCCAGATACAGAACTGATTAGTGACTAGACTTTTTGATTCTTCCAAGGAGATCCTTCACAAGGCTGTTTAGCTTCTGTCTAAACCTGCCCTTGAAGACATGTCGGGTAAAGTCTAAACCTGTTCTCTTGTCTCTATTGCCCCAAATCAGGCATTGATGAGGTTTTGTGACCCTGAGCCCCAGTTTCAACTAAAGTAGTTAATAATTATTGTCAAAACATATGCAGTTATTGTGTAATAACTATTATCTTGAGCCAATAGCAGTTCATTAACCTTTAGGCAATAGGTTCCTTATTTTCTTCTTAATTCCTCTAATGTAGTTTGTATGAATCCAGTCAGAAAGTACGGACTGTTAGGGACTGTGAAGGGTCTGGGACTTTTACCCTATTTTGAAAGCAAACAAGTTAGCCTGAGACAGTTTTTTGAATGCTGGCAGGAGGCACAAGACTCTTAGATCAGAGATGAAGAACAGTTTATTATAACAGTAACAGTAGCCAAAGTATTGGCATTTTTACCCTGGTTCTCTGAGCCCCAGTATCCACAAGGTGCTGTAAAGAGAGCCACATGATAACTGCATACTCAGTGGATTGCATTCCATAACAGGAACCCTCAGCTTAGGGAACTCAAATATTTTTAATGGTCAGTAAGCATGCCAGTCTTTTGCTCCAGAGAGTGATATTATCTTGATTATTCTAGATAATAGTCATCTGTGTCTTCCCAGGCTGTAAGCAAATTTGTTCTTTTCTCTAGAGCAAGATGTTATCTCTGTCTTTCAAGGTTGTTTGTTGTAAAAACATCCTTGAAAAGATAATCTAGAACAAAGGCACTCAGTGCCTAGCTCACAAGATGTGCAGAAACACCAGAGATACACAGGAAGTTGTCTTCCAACACAGACTAGGGCCAAGATGGCCTGTGAAGAACTGATAGCTTGGCCTATCCTTGGGAGTTACTGCTAACATGACAAAGCACCACAGTCATCCCCACCATTACTATTACTCTAGCATGGAAGAGTTCCATTCTGAAGCCACTTCATCTCCCCAAAACAAAAAGTCTGTACTCCATACCTGATTCCACGTTTAGCCAGGATATTAAGGAGGATGTCTCTTGTTCACCATCATTTGACTTGTGACTTGAGATTGGGAGCCAACGCTCCAAAAGTTAACATGCTAGTTTGATTTACTACCTTCCCCATTAAAAAAAATGAGAACAAACCAACTTGATAGAAGCTTTATATAGTTCCAGCTCAGCGGCTCATAACTTTGAGGGTAAAGACCACTTTGTTGGAAAGAAAGATGTGGAATTTGGAAGCTCAGGCCAAATTTCAGTCCCTGAAGAAAAATCAGTCTCCTGACATAGCCTTTAATAAGCTCCTGGACCAAGGGCCACGAAGGCAGCCAAAAGATCTCTGTTTATCTGACACATTTTCTTCACATAGGTAGAAATGCTATTTTTAAATCAGCAAGCTGTACAACCTGAAATTAACAAAAATTGAATTATAGAGCTACATTGTCAGGAAAGTCCAAAAATGATTCTGTCTTTAATAATTATTTTGCCTTAAAAATACTTTTCTTTTGTTTCTCTCCTATCTGATTCTAGGATGTTCAACCTGAGAGAAGTTGTATTTTATAGACTCTTAAAGTTGTGAGGAATCTTAGAGACCTGCAGACTAGCCTGGCCCTGAGGACTGAGTCCTTGCTGTAGCCCCTTGCCAGAGTATCATTGTCATTCCACTCAGATAGGTCACTGAGACATCAGAGCCCTGAACTGGGTGAGGCTCTGCATCTCTTCTAGGCTCTGCCATTGATTAGCTGTAAGACTTTGTGGATATCACTTGTCTTCTCCAGTCTAGGTGTATTCAGACCTAAAGAAGAGAAAAGTCAGATGATACTTTAGTGTTCTGCTAGCTCTAATATGCCTTCAGTGGTCTCTAAATTCTGGTATGTGTGAATATTTGAACATTTAAAAATGATTATTTTTCCAATACCAAAAGTAACACATGTTTATTTTAGAAAATTAAGGAGATATAGATTTAAAAGAATTATTTATAATTCTGTTACCAATTTTACTGCATATTTTAGTCTATTTTATTTGTGTGTGCATGTAATAAAATTGGGATAATATTGTTCTGTAGCCCTTTTTACTTATCAACATAACATGCACATCTTATCATAGCAGTTGGACTTTATCCTGAAGGCAGTGGAGAGTCATTGAAGGATTTTAAGTAATTTTCCCTAAAAGTCATCCTGCTCCAGTTTGGTGGTAGAGAAGAGAAAAGAGCACTTTCATGCAATTTGAGCTTAATTCATTCCATTTTTTATTTCTTTCTGCACAGAAAAAAATGATATGTGGTTATCTCCATTAAAGATAAGAGTTATAGTTTATTCTAGAAGTCTAGACAACTTGAGATGCTATATTATTAGCACTGTCTGTGTACATTTATATATTATGAAAACAAATTAGAATGACACATTTCAAGGCACTAACCATATGGAGACTAATTATACCATAATCAAAACTATCAACTACGACTATCAAGTCTCTCAATTCTCAACAGACATTGACAACCCTTGAGCCAATTTTTAGTAGCATGTGGGCCAATTGTTACAAAACAGCTTTTACTGGCCAAGTTTATTTAAGATTCTTTCATTCCATATACACTTTAAAGGATCTGAGGTTGTGTAAAAATTAAACACTGTAAAATGTAGGATCTTTAAATTTTAAAAATCAAGGATACCAACTAAGGAACCAAAAGGCTGGATGCCATGAAGTATCTGAATAAGTCAATCCAAGTCTGTTTCCTAGCAGCAAAAGTAAACAGGAAAATACATTGGCTTGTGTATTTTTATTGTTGCAGCAGAAAAATATGTATGCTTGTTTTCCCTAGACAAATTTTATCCTGAAATTTATTATATGTTCCCTCATGTGAGAGATAATAGGTAATAATACACATCTTCAACTACAGTTTTGCAAAGGAACAACAACCCTCTTGAAATGGATAATTCCTGTATTGACCTTCTACATAAAGGGTGAGAGTGTAATATTAAATCGTAATTCAGTTTAGACATTTCTTTGGAGGCCAAAATAATACAGTCCCAGTACTTGGCTTTCTGATGATTTAATACAGAAATAGAACTTGGAGAATGTGGTCAATCATCTAGCTATCATGCATACTCGAATATTTCTTTCTAAAGCATCACATGCCTCTTGCATCAAGGAACCACTGCCTGACTATAGTTTGTATGGGAATTACGTTGGAAATCTTGGTCAGGTGACTCTAGGACCCAGGGTCTAGGTTTATCTATATGTTTTGAGTAGGTGTTCAATAAAGTTTTGTCAAACAAGTAACTTACCAGGGTGCATAGCTTGGATAGACTCTTTCTTCCCTTTCATTACTCTCTGTCTCTACTAGGAACCAACTTAACGTGAATCTGCTTTTGTTCCCATGTACCACCTGACTTGTCTCCTATTCATCCCTCAAAGATCTTTTTTTTTCTTTTTCTTTTACCATTTCTGCCCTTGTGCACTCTGCATCTGCCATGTTTCTGGCCAACAGCTGTCACGGGAATGCAAGCACAATTGCATTTCAAAAATAAATCCTACCATACTTGCAAAAAGAGGAAACAACCATCAATAAAATATTGGTTAAATTATGAAACAGCAATATGGTGGAATCCTATGCAGCTTTTAAAAAGATGTTTTTAAAAAATTGTTTGTTGTTTGTTTGAAATTCAAATTTAACCACATGTCCTATATTTTATCTTCCAAACCTACCAGTGGTCCAAAGCAGTTATTTGTTCATTAGGGCTCCCTTGATTGGATTCCTGCCCTTCTGTGTCCCACGTCACCCTTCACTTTTTGGAGTTTCCAGGGATCACCTCTGTATAGACAGTTTACACTTGATCTTACTTTCAAGAGTCTGATCGGATGTCTTCTCTCGACCAATGCTGTGGCACTGGGAAGTCCTAGGAAATGAAAGCCCTGAGGATGCCTGGAATTGACTGAGATTACCTTTCTGAAAGCTATCAGAAAGGGTGACTCAAAATTAAAATTGAGCTTGACTACAATAGAATAAAGTTACATTTCTTGAACACCTGGAAAAAAAAGATGTTGCTGAAGATATAATGACATGAGTAGATATCTATGATATATATTTCAGCGAGAAAAAAACCCATGTGTGTATGTGTGTATGTGAATATGCATGTATTTATTTTGAAATCTTTCTCCCTTCTTTCCTCCCTCTCTCCCTCCCTCCCTCCCCCCCTTCCTTCCTTCCTTTCTATAGAGTGAGCCAGACAGACTCAAAGACTCACAGGGAGAGAGAGACAGACAGACAACATAGACAGATATAGATAGCTTTGGGTGGTGGAATGAGAGGAGATTGCATTTCTTTGCATTTTGCTTTTCTGTATTTTAAAAATTTTATACAGTAAACTTGGCTTATTTGTGTTTAGACAAAAAATGTAAAATGTAAAGCTTCTCGGTATGGCACAAAAAGTCTTCCAATATGTGGTCACTACATAGCTTCTGTTTTGATAGGCCCCCAACCTGTATTGTAAACTCCAGACACATGAGGCCACATGAATTTCCCCAAATGCTCTGGGATTTCCCATACCATATTGTGAGCTTCTAGTGGCAGGTGGTAGCTGGGTTATAGCCATATCTTAGCAACTGCTCAATGTCAGACACTTAGCAAGTGCTCAGTGCCTCTTTGTTGAATGAATGGCCAATGTATCCTTCTCTTCTCTCAATTTTAATCAGACTCTCCTTCCTCCTTCCTCCTTCCTGGTCACTGGTGCACTTCTGCCTCAAACTTTGGAATCACTGGCAGAGTCATGTTTTCAAATATAAACAGGCTGTTTGATACTCAAATGATGGACCTTACAACATACAGCTGGTTGTGGTGTGTTAATGTGGATTTGGAGATAGTCACTGGACATGCCCAGGCTTGCTTAACCACGAACCTTACATATGATCTTGCCTTTAAATATTCTTTATCCTCTAATCAGGCTCATTCCCTGTCTATTTCATGAAAGCACCCCTTCATTTTAGGGCCTATTTTGAGCACATAAAATAAGACAATCTAAAGGCATCCTAACTATAAAAACCTGCAAGATCCGTTTCTCTCCTGAAACAACATATATGGCTCTGTTTTCCCCTAAAAGTTAAATCAGACCTTGCAGAGACAGTACAATTTAAACAACACCACCCAATTAATTTTTCTGGCCAATTTTATTTCAAAAACAATAATTAAACATGGTCTTCTGTAACATCTATTCTTTCTTTTCCCCAAGGAGAGATTTTGTATTACTTCCTTTTTGTCTTTGCTCAGCACTTTGGCATGTGTGAGTTTTCATTAACTATTCTGAATGCAGGCAAAGCCAATGTGGTAGGAACAAACACAAATCAAGACCGCATAAATTAATAATCTTTTTAGTACCATTGTCCTGCATGCCTTTATAAATTAATTTTAATATCAGCAAACAAGTTCAAAAACTCCTCCTTCTCCAGTTACTGTAAGAAACCCAAACTTCCTTTGGCAATTTTGTGAATGATAAAAACTCATTTTTTACCTATATTTAAGTAGCAAGTATCATATGGATTTATGCAAGAAGAACAGAAAATGAGTGGAGAGAAACCACCCACCGGTGTTAATATGGGAAAGTGAGGTGTAAATTATGACAGGTGAATCTTTCACTTTCTCTTTTTGTCTCTTTCTGATTAATTGGGCGTATGAATTTATCTTCCTGAATCTTAAGGAATTTCTTCCTAAAAATTGTTAATAAGTACCTCAAATAGGTTTATTCATGGGGAGAATGTCTTCTAAAAATCTCTTAGCAATCGCATACAGCGCAGTATAGCTTCATGGTTAACAGCAGACTCTAGTGTTAGACTAAAGCTGACTTTAATATCAGCCTCACCACTAGGAATCTCTGTCATTTTATATAATTGTTTAGCCTCAATGTATATCACTATCCTCATGTGTAAAACAAAGGAAATTGTGGTATTTACTTCATAGGATTGTTATGAAAATTTAATGAGTTAATAGATGTTTTAATTTGTATTCCCCTAATGGCTAATGGTGTTGAGCATATTTTCATGTGTTTTGGCCATCTACATATCCTCTTTGGTGAGGAGTGTTCAAGTCTTGTCCATTTTCAAGTTGGACAATTAAGTTTTTAAATATAACTTTTTAATTTTGAAGTAGTTTAAAACTCACAAGAAATTTAAAATAGAGAGAATTCCCATGTGTCCCTCACCTAGCTTCCCTTAATGATAATATCTGATAAAACCATTATACAGCGTTAAAATGAGGCAATTGACATTAGAACAATACTAAGTCAGGTACAGACCTAGGTTTCATGTGCACTATAGGAAATGAATTCTATAACATTTTATTAAGTGTGAAGATTCTAGTATGCATCATGATAATCTGGATACAGAACTGTTCCATCATCACAAGTAAACTCCTTGGTGTTACCCTTTAACCATCAAACTCTTCTCTCAACCCTAATCCCTAATAAACACTGGTCTATTCTCTATCACTATGTTTTTTGTTTTATTTTGAGAACATTATATGAATAGAATTATACAGCAGCCTTTTGAGAATGGCTTTTTTTTCACTCAGCATAATGCTCTAAGAGATTCATTAAAAAATAGATATTTATGTATTATAGATACAGGTCCTTTATGGAATGTGTGATTTGCAAATTTTTTTCCAGTCTGTAGTTGTCTTTTTATTCTCTCGAAGGTGTCTTTCTCAGAGCAAAGGTTTTTTTACTGTGATGAAGTCCTTCAAATTATCATTTTTTCCCCTTATGGTTGTGCTTTTGGTGTCATGTAAAAGAACTCTTTGCCTAACCCAGTTCAAAAATATTTCTCCTATCTTTTCTTTCCAAAAGTGTGTAGTTTTACATTTGAATCTATTTCTTTAAAAGGTGTAATTTTAGGGGAAGTTTTTTTTTTCATAAGTAATTTTTCTAATACCATTGTTGAATCTACTGAACTGCCTTTAAATCTTCATCAAACCCACTTCCCCCTATTGTGTGCGTCTATTTCTGGACTCTCAGTTCTGTTTTGGAGATCTATATGTTTATCCTTTTAATAATACCATACTGTCTACTCTCTCGAGTACTGGAGCTTTACAATAAGACTTAAAATTGGGCACTAGGATTCCTCCAATTTTATTCTTCTTTTTCCAGATTGTTTTGATTACTGTGGGTCTTTTGGATTTCTGTGGGAATTTTGAGATCAGTTTGTCTGTATATACAAAATATCTTGTAGAGATTTTGCTAGAAATTGTATAAAATTAGATCAATTGTATTAATATAGATCTAACTGGGGACACTTGACATTTTTACTGTGTAAACTCTGTATGTATTTTGAAGTTCTGTTGTTAAGCGCATTCACATTTAGGATTTTATATTTTTTGGATGGATTGACCTTTTTATCTTTATGTAATGTTCTTTCTATCCCTGATAATTATTTTTGCTCTGTAATCTACTTTGTCTGATTTTAATATAGCCACTCCAGCTTTCTTTTGATTAGTGTTTGCATAGTATATCATTTTCTTTCTTTTTGCTTTTAATTTTCACATGTTTGTGAATTTCTCAAATTTCCTTCTGTTATTAATTTCTAAGTGTACTCTACCATGGTCAGAGAATATCCTACATATCATTTAATCCTTTCAGATGTATTTAAAATTGTTTTATGACGTGTTGTTTTATCATGGAGAATGTTTGCTGTTCACTTGAGAAGAACACATATTTTCTTCTTGTTGGGAAAAGTGTTCTAAATAGGTTGGCCATGTCTAGTTGGCTTTTATAGTATTGTTCAGGTATTTGTTTCCTTGCTGATCATCTGTTTAGTTATACTATACATTACTGAAAATAAGATATTGGCCGGGCTCGATCGCTCAGCCTGTAATCCCAGCGCTTTGTGAGGCCGAGGCGAGTGGAATGCCTGAGCCCACGCGTTCGAGACCCACCTGGGGAATTTGGCGAGACCTCATCTCTACAATAAATCAAAAAATTAGCTGGGCGTGGTAGCGCGCGCCTGTAGTTCCAGCTACTTGGAAGGCTGAGGTGGAAGGATCCCCAGAGCCCAGCAGGTCGAGGTTGTGGTGACTGGGAACAGCCACTGCACTCCGGTCTGGGTGACAGAGTGAGACTCCAACTCAAAAAAATAAAAAAATTAAAAAAAAAAAGTGAGATATTGAAGTCTTCAACTATTATTGTTAAATAGTCTATTTCTTTCTTTAATTCCATAAATTTTTGCTTCATGTATTTTGGGACCTTGTTATCAGATTCATTCATATGTTTATAATTATTATTACTTCCTAATGTAGTAACCCTGTTACCATTATAAAATATTTTTTGCCTCTAGTTACATTTTTGTCTGATATTAGTATAGCTATTCTAGCTCTCTTTTGATTATTGTTTTCATGATATAGCTATATCTTTTACCACCCTTTTACTTCCAGCCTGTTTTTATGTTTGAATCTAAAGTGTGTCTCTTGTAGACTGCATATAATTGAATCATGTTTTTATATGTACTCTGCCATTCTCTGTTTTTTAGTTGGAGAGGGTTTTTTGTTGTTGTTCCTCTATCCCATTTAATTGTTATTTTATTTACTTATTATATTTTAATTGGCAAATATGTATATGTTTATGAAGTACAGTGCAATGTTTTGATATATTTATGCATTGTGGAATGATTAAATGAACATGTCCATCAATTCATTTACTTTTTGTTTTTCATATAATATGTATATGAAAAACATATATATATATGTATTTTTTGAGTTGGAGTCTCACTCTGTCACCCAGACAGAGTGCAGTGGCACACTCCTGGCCACTCCAGCCTTGACCTGCTGGGCTCTGGCGATTCTTCCACCTCAGCCTTCAAAGTAGCTGGAACTACAGGCACGTGCTACCATGTCCAGCTAATTTTTTATTTATTGAAGAGACAAGGGCTCGCCAAGTTGCCTGGATGAGTCTCAAACCCACGGGCTCAGGCAATCCACTTGCCTCGGCCTCCCAAAGTGCTGGGATTACAGGCTGAGCCACCGAGCCCAGCCTATAAAATATATTCTTAAAGCAATTTTTAAAAATACAATGCGCCTGAGCCCGCGGGTTCGTGACCCGCCTGGGCAACTTGATGAGACCTCATCTCTACAAGAAATCAAAGATTAGCCGGGCGTGGTAGTGCGCGCCTGTAGTTCCAGCTACTTGGAAGTCTGAGGCAGAAGGATCGCCTGAGTCCAGCAGGTCGAGGCTGCGGTGGCTGGGAGCAGCCACTGCACTCCAGTCTGGGTGACAGAGACTCCAACTCAAAAAAAACAAAAATACAATGCTTAATTATTAATTGTGGTCACCATGCTGTGCAATAGATTACAAAAACTTATTTCTCTTATCTAGCTGAATCTTTATATCCTTTGACCAACATCTATCCTTTCCCCATTTCTCAACTGTAAGCTCTGGCAACTACCATTCTGTTCTCTGCTTCTATGAGTTCAACTTTTTAGATTCCTCATATAAGTGAGATTAATTGAAGAGTATAATAAAATTACATTTAATGTAATTACTGATAAGGTAGGATTAACATCTGCCACTTTACTATTTGTTTTCTATATATCTTATGTGTTTTTTTGTTTTACTATTCCTGCATTCTTTTGTCTTAAAAAGATAATTTTTACCATGCAATTCTAATTTTCTTGTCATTATTTTTACTGTATATTTTTGCATTATTATCTTGATGCTTTCCCTCAGCATTACAAATAAGTCCTTAATTTATGACAATTCAGTTCAAATTAACACCAGGTTAATGTAAATAAATATAAAAATTTTAGTTTTATATAGTTCTTTTACTCTTGCTCCTTTTTGCTGTTATTGTCACAAATTATATCTTTATATATTGTGTACCCATAAACACAGATTTATAAGTTTTGCTTTATGAAATTGTCTTTTAAATCAGGTCGGAGGAAAAAGAAGTTACAGCAAAACCTACATTTTTATTGTCTTTTATATCTACCCATATAATGACCTTTACTTGTGTTCTTTATTTCTTTATGTGGATTGTAGTCACTAATGTCCTTTTATTTCAGCCTGAAGGACTTCCTTTAGTATTTTGTTTTGATTTCTTTTTTTATTCAGATGAAATTCACATACTATAAAATTAACCCTGTTAAAGCAAACAATTTAGTGGCATTTAGTACAATCACAATGTTGGTCAACCACCACCTCTACCTACTTCCAAAACATTTTTTATCACCCCGAAAGGAAACTCTGTACCCATTGAAAAGTTACTATATATTTTTCTTTCATTAGAAGGGTAGTTTTGACGGATATAAGGGTATTTGAATTCATGACTGACCGTTTTTTCAGCTCTTTGAATATGTTAATTTACTATCTTCTGACCCTCATGGCTTCTTATGCGAAATCAGCTGTTAATTTTATTGAGGATCCCTGGTACATGAGTCAGTTCTTTCTTGCTGCTACTTACAAGCTTTGCTCTTTGCCATTTCATTTCAAAAGTTTGATTATGATGCATCTAGGTATAGATATCTTTGAGTTTTTCTTAAGAGTTTGTTGAGCTTCTTGGATGTGTAGATTGATTTTTTTTTTTTTTGAGTTGGAGTCTCACTCTGTCGCCCAGACTGGAGTGCAGTGGCCGCTCCCGGCCACCGCAGCCTCGACCTGCTGGGCTCTGGCAATCCTTCCACCTCAGCTTTCCAAGTAGCTGGAATTACAGGCACGCGCTACCACGCCCGGCTGATTTTTTGATTTATTGTAGAGATGAGGTCTTGCTGCCCAGGCGGATCTCGAACCCGCGGGCTCAGGCAATCCACTCACCTCAACCTCCCAAAGGCGCGGGATTACAGGCTGAGCCACTGAGCCCGGCTTAGATTGATTTTTTAATATCAAATTTGGGGAGTCTCTGGCTATTATTTCTTTAAGTAATTTTTCTTCCCCTTTCTCATTCTCATCTCCTTTTGGGACAACCATTATGTTTTTGTTAGTATGCTAGATGGTGTCTTACCCGTTTCTGACCCTCTGTTTACCTCTTTTCATTCTTTTTCTGTTCCCTAACCAAATAATTTCAATTGATGTATCTTCAGATTCACTGATTCTTTCTTCTGGCTGTTCAAATCTGCTCTTGAGCCTCTCTAGTGAATTTTTTATTTCAGTTATTTTACTTTCAAACTCCAAAATTTTTATTTAAAAAATAATTTCTATCCCTTTATATTCTCTACATGGTGAAACATTCTCATACTTACCTATATTTCCTTAGACATGGTTTTCTTTAGCTCTTTGAATGCATTTAAAATAGCTAATTCAAAGTATTTGTTCAGTAGGCCTAATGTCTGTGCATACTCAGGAACAGTTTCTATTGATTACTTTTACCCTGTGTATGAGCCATAATTTTTTGTGTCTTTGCATGTCTTTTGATTTCTTTTGATTAAAAAGTGAATATTTTAAATAATATAATGTGGCGACTCTGAACATTCAATTCTTTCCCAAATAATGGAAAGAATGTTTTTCCTGGTGTTTGTTATTGTTGCTGCTTGTTGTAGTTGTTTTTATTTGTTTGGTGAGTTTTCTGAATTAACTCTATAACATATGTGTGTGGCCACTGAAGTCTCTGCTTAGTTAGCTTAATGTTCAGCTAATGATTGAACAGACATTTCCTTAAGTGCTTGGAATTAACATATTTTCCATTGTTTGCTGAGAGACTCTGGGTGTATATTGGCATATCTCATCAACACTTAGTTGACAGCTCTGCCTTAGCCATTACTTCTTACTAGTGCAGAGTCTCAAGATCAACCAAAAGTAAGAGCTCAGTGTCTTCTGAGTTTTTTTTCCTGAGCATGAGTACAGCCCTACATATGTGTGTGACTTTCTGTATTTCCTAGAATATGTCCAAAATTTCCAAAACCCCTGTAGATATCTCCTTCCCCTGGTTTTCCTGTTAAGCTTTTTTTGTTTAGTCTATTCTTTGCTCTATATGTATTTACCACCTCAAACAGTCATGAAAGCTAAAACTCTTGCCAGTAATATTATTTGACAAACATCACCCCACCCCCAGGGACAATGTTTTTCATACTGGGCACACTCGAAATCAGGTCCAATATAAACTGTCTTGTAAGCTGAGTCTTCCAGGGAACCTCCAAACAAGTCAAATAATGGCAATTCTTTGAGAATGATGCTTTATGAGAGCTCACTTGTAATCTGCTCCTTAAGATGGTTGTCTCACTGCACCGGGAATGCAAGCTAATATTTTTCAATTGACCACAGAGCTGGAGAGCAGAAGATGGATCTAGAGCAAGTTAAAATTTCACAAAACTCATTTTTCTCACAAAGATTCAGACCATTTTCTTTTTTTTGAGTTGGAGTCTCACTCTGTCGCCCAGACTGGAGTGCAGTGGCCGCTCCCGGCCACCGCAGCCTCGACCTGCTGGGCTCCAGCGATCCTTCCGCCTCAGCCTTCCAAGTAGCTGGAATTACAGGCGTGCGCTACCACGCCCGGCTGATTTTTTGATTTATTGTAGAGATGAGGTCTCGCTGCCCAGGTGGGTCTCGAACCCGCAGGCTCAGGCAATCCACTCACCTCAGCCTCCCAAAGGCGCGGGATTACAGGCTGAGCCACCAAGCCTGGCTCAGACCTTTTTCTTGAATAACTGCTCTCAGAATTGCTCCAAACCTTCAGTTAATTTCCACACTTCAGAAAAACATGATTCTCATAAATTTTGCCAGTTTTTCATTGCTTTTATGAAAGAACAATTTTTAAAAAATTGACACATTGTAATTGTACATATTCATGGAATACAATTTAATGTTTAAGTATATATACATGTTGTATAATGATCAAAGTGAGTATTTAGCATGGCTGTAACCTCATGCATTTACGATATTTTTTGTGGTGAAGACCTTCGAAAGGTTCTCCTCTAGCTATTTTGTAATATACTATATCTTACTGATAACCCAATCATTCCATTGTGCACTAGAACACCGGATATTATCCTACCTCTCTAATTGTGAATTTTTACCTGTTGAACAACCTCTCCCTATCCTCCCCTTCCCTCTCTCTTCTGCAGTCTCTGGTAACCACTATTCTACTTTTTGCTTCTATGATGTCAACTCTTTACTCTGCCATTTTCACTGAGGTCACTCTCAATCCTTTTATTTCTAATATACCTATATCATTATATATAAGATGAGTCTGTTGTACACACCTTGTAGTTTACAATATCTATTTCACTGAAGTCACTGTCTATCCTTTTATTTCCAATATGCCTATATCATTATTTATAAGATGAGTCTCTTGTACACACATCATAGTTTACATTATCTATCTTCTGAGTTGTTAGACCATTTACATTTAATGTCTTTATTAATATATTTGGATCTAAATATATCATTTTATAATGTTTTCGTTTTTTCCCCTTTTGTTTCAGATTCCTCTTTTTCTTCTTTTCTGCTGTCCTTTGGATTATTTGAACTTCATTAATTATTCCATTTTTTATTACTATATCTTTGTTTTGTTTTTTAGTGTTTGCTCCAGAGCATTACAACATGCAAACTTTACTTTTCATAGTCTTCCTACAATTAATATTTAAATATTTTTTTTTTTTAGTTGAAGTCTCACTCTGTCACCCAGACTGGAGTGCGGTGGCACTCTCCCAGCCACCTCAGCCTCGACCAGCTGGGCTCCTGCAATCCTTCCACTCAGCCCTCCAAGTAGCCAGAACTACAAGCATGTGCTACTACATCTGGCTAGTTTTTGATTTATTGTAGAGATGAGGTCTCGCCAAGTTGGCCAGGTGGTTCTTGAACCCACGAGCTCAGGCAATTCACTCACCTCGGCCTCCCAAAACATGAGATTACAGGCTGAACCACTGAGCCTGGCCTAATATTTAATACTTTAATCTGAATGCTTAATCTTCTATCTTCTAGGTCCCCTTTCCTTCCTCCTTTTTATATGCTAGTTATTTCATACAAATACATTAAGAATCCCATCAGAAGCTGTTATAATGTTTACTTTCATCTGTGAAACATTTTAGAGAACCCACAAGGAGAAGTATAGTCTATTTTATTTATTTGAATAGTTACCTTTCCTGTTGTTCTTTCTTTAGTTCTGATTTTCCAACTTTCCTTCTTATATCATTTCCATTCTGCAATGAAAAATTTCCTTTAGAGCATTTCAGTGGCTATGAATTCTCTTAATTTTCAATCATCTGAGAATGTTTTATTATTTCATCTTCATTTCTGAAAAAATTTTCACTGGATACAGAACTCTAAGTTATCAGTTCTACTTTTTTTAGCACTTTAATAATGTGCCACTTCTTTCTCGCCTTCATGGTTTCTTATGAAAAATCCACAGTCATTCAACTTGTTCTTCTATAAGTAATATGTCATTTTGAAGCCACGTTTATTATTTTTTCTTTTTCCTTAGTCTTCAGCTGCTTTATTATGATGTGTCTGGATGTGGATTTCTTTGGGTTTACTTAGTGTTAAATTTGCTGAACTTCTTGCATTTGTAGACTTATGTATTTATCCAAATTGGGAAATTTTCAGCCCATTTCATCAAATATCTTTTTCTGTATCACAATCTTCCTCCCATTTTTCTAGGTCTCTGATGACATGAATATTAGACATTATTATTATTGATTGAATTCCTAAGACTGTGTTTATTTTCTTTTCAATCATTTTCTCTATTGGTTATTCAGATTGGAGAATTTCTAACACTTTGTTTTCAATTTTACTGACTTCATTTTTCTCATCTTCATTCTGCTATTGAACCAATCTAGTGAGTTTTTAATTTTGGTTATTGTATTGTTCAGTTCTAAAATTTCCATTTGATTCTTATTTATATCTTTTATTTTATTTTATTTTTTGCTACAATATTCTATCTCTCCACGTTTTTCAAGAGTTTTCACCTTTATTTGTTGGAGCATTTTTATAATAGCTGCTTCAACATCTTTCTTTGATAATTCCATCATCTGTGTTATCTCAGTGTTGGCAACTATTGATTATCTTAACTCATGTAAGTTGAGATTTTTTTTATATATATACCAAGTAATTTTATATTGCATCCTGGACATTCTGTACATTATGTTATGAGGCGCTGGGTCTTGTTTATAGCCTATGGTAATTAGGTTAATTTTATCATTTAAACATGTGTGAATGTTTGACATATGATACAGAAGATCTCCCTTATCCATTGTGTATATGTTTCAAGATCCCCAGTGGATGTCTGAAACCCTGGGTAGTATCAAACCTTATGTACATAATATTTTTCCTATACATATACATATGCAACTAAGATAAATTTTAATTTGTAAGTAAGGCACAGCAAGAGGTTAATAACAATAACTACTCATAAAATAGAACATAATATATTCACAATTTTATGGAACAGTTCCATGAAATTTCATTTGTTCTTACCATAGATCTCATCAACCTCAGCATATGATGTCTTTTTCTTTCCTTATTAAGTTGAGAACTTTCACCTTTTGACTTAAAGAAAGTACTCTATAGCTTCTCTTTGACAAATCTGAATGGCCAGAATCACTACTCTTGCACTTTAGGGCTATTATTAAGTAAAATAAGAGTTACTTGAACACAAGCACCAAGATAGTTGATCTAATAACTGAGAAAGCTACTAAGTTATTAACAGGTGAGTAGCATATACAGCATGGATATGCTGGACAAAGAGATAATTCACATCCCAGGTGGGACAGAACAAGCCTGCATGAGACTGTATTATGCTACTCAGAGCAGTGCACAGTTTAAAACTTACAAATTGTTTATTTATGGATTTTTCCATTTAATATTTTCAGACTGCAGGTGAGCACAGGAGTCTGTAATCACAAATATTAAAACCAAAGAGAAGGTAGTATTACTATATTTATGCATGTTCTTTAAGAAGGTAAAAATATATAAACTCTGTAGTATACAGTTACCTGTTTACTGGGTCAAGTGATGCTAATTCAGTGATGACTCAAATCAGACCAAAGCAGTCTATTTCAACAAAATGATTTTGAACGTGAATGATAATTGTAGGAGTATTAAAATATTTCATTTTTAGTATGAGTATCTTCTTAGCAAATGCAAAATTCCAGGGTCAAAAATACCATATATTCTTGAAATTTGTTATCACCAAGCAACAACTGTTTCTTGGGCATCTGCTCCCTATTTGTCATAATTTTCAGGCTCATAATGGATATAAAGATGAATAATACCTACAGTAAAAAGAATAGGTATTATTACCTTTGTTATTTAGATGAGGGAACTAAAGCCCAGAGAAGTTGCTCACCTAGTAAGTGGTAGAACCAGGCCTCCATATCAGGTGTTCTGCTTCTATAGTGTTTTTATAGCCCCAGGTTACCTTTATCAAGTACATAATCTGGCCGGGCGTGGTGGCTCATGCCTATAATCCCAGCTCTTTGGGAGGCCGAGGTGACCAGCCTGGGCAAATTGGCGAGACCTCATCTCTACAGTAAATGAAAAAATTAGCCAGTCGTGGTGGTGCATGCCTGTTGTTCCAGCTACTTGGAAAGCTGAGGCGGAAGGATCACTGAGTCCAGCAGGTCGAGGCTGCGGTGGCTGGGAGCATGTTATTGCCCTCTAGCCTGGCTGACAGAGTGAGACTCCTACTCAAAAAAAAAAAAAAAGTACATAATCTGAGACAAGAGAAAATAAATGTTTCGACAGAGAGATAAGGCAACTCTCTATTCAACTATAGTTTGAAGAGAACTGTGCATGTGCTAATAATCCCAAATGACAGATACAATTGACTGTATAAAGATTGTGACATTGTTGCTTTTTACTTATATGAGTCACTTAAGAATGTGCCATGATTATACACAAATTCAAAATACAAATAATTGACTATAGTATTTACCAAAATTATTTTTCCTTTTGATGGAGTAAAATATCTTATTAGCCAATGAAGTATACATGTTGCTAGCTGGTGACTTTTGTGATAATTAGTGTACATTCATATTGCCAAAATAAGCTATTTTGAGGTTACCTTTGATCATTAACTTGCCTTCATGTTTCAATTACTATGTGTTGAAAAAAAATGAACCTGTTGAAAACGTTTCTATACAGGTGTGTGACTAGAAAGATCACTTTGTATACACTCTTTTTGCAGGACTTTAAGAAATGTGTTGAGCTCTTACTGTGTGCTGACCATTAAGCAAAGTTTCCGGTATAGTCACAGTGTATACCACACAGTCAGTTTGAGACTCTTGTGCCAGAGTTCCTAATCATATTCTCGTACTGTCTCCCATCTACCAGCTAGTTGCACCTCTATCTTTTTTGCTCAGCACTTTGCAGGTTGTCCAGCACTTTTGAGAGCCCTTGCCAGCCAGACATCATAATCTTCTTTGCTGCTATCTGACGACAGCTGGTATATTCATTCCATAATAGAAAATGTAGTAGAGTATCAGGTTCAATTTAGGTGCCATAATTAATAATTTTTTAAATGAACTTCCTCCCATTACTCTACCCAAACACATGACCCCAGAGCACTGCCTGCTCTGACTTCTGATGTTTGTATATTTCTAACCTCTTTTGCTTCCTGAGCTAATGCTGCCAACTCTAACTACTAATAGGTTCTTGCCAAACTTCCCAGTTTCGCAACCCACCGGTAACCCCAGCTTTACTTCCACTCAGAGTCCCAACATGATATTTTATTGTAAACAAAACATCCCCTTTCTGATTAGTTTATATCAAGTTGAACTTCCTGCTTCTGTTGCCCACAATTAAACTATGCCATCTAATATTATGATCAGTAAATATTGCATTAATTTGCAAGAAAAATGCATTAACAGCACTACTAGAAAATTAAGTCAAAATTGACTCTATGTGGCCCAAATTTGATTTCTCAGTGACCCAAGAGACAATGAAGACAATAGCTCAGACTTAGCATAGACTGTAATATGGTGGGTATAGTGGTGAGAGTAGATTTTAAAATTATATAGATTATGGTTTGAATCTGGACTCTACCACTAACTGTGTATGACTTTGAGCACATTTATTTAAACTCACTGAACCTCAGTTTCTTAATCTTTAAAATGGAAATAACAACCTAGTAGTGTTGTTGTGAGGATCACATGAGATATTGTTTATAGCACACTAGTTACTGTGCCTTCCACTGATAGAGAGGTAACTTGTTCAAGATCACAGTGCTAGTAAGAGGCAGAGTTCAGTCTTGAACCTAAGTTGGCTTGATTCCAAAGACCCATGCTCTTTCTACTGTTTTGTTTTGTTTTACCATTAATAGGGCATTTGAACTGTTATTACTTGGAAATACAGATGCACAGGACTAGAAGGAAATCAAATGTCACGTATTTTACCACTGATCAGATATGTGAATTTTCTTCACAGCATATGTTACAGAGTCCTACCAAGACTTTATCAAGCTTCTCTTGAACACCTCAGCTTGTCTATAATTTACTTAATCTGTGTTGAGATTATACTCTGTGGTAAAAAAACAAACAAAAAAAACTGCTGTCATTTAAAGTGTCTAAACATGTTTGTGTTTCTGAAAGGGACTATCAGAAAAATATGCAGGTAGAATGGGGGCATAGTTTAATGAGGAGAAGGCCCTCACTCCAAAGTGTTGTTAGTAGGCTAAAAAAAAAAGAAAGAAAATCCTATGGGGATTGGACAGTCATTTATTACCATAGTGGAGACAGCTATAACTTTACACTTTGCCCAGAGTTTAGGTGGCCTACCATTCTATTGGGCTTGTTAAGCTGTTTGGGTAATTTCCTTTTTAGCTTCCTTTAACACATATTGTATTCTGGGGGGCTACCAGTCTATTTCACTCTTCATTACCTTTTGTTCAATACCAACTCTTAAGGAAATCAGGGTGTATGTTGCTGGAGTCCTGGTTTAAATTCTCATCATTTGGGTTACACAGCTGAGTCAGTCCTCTGACTTCTAGTAGTTAGACTAACTCTGGAAACACCCAGCTGCTTTTAGACCAAGGTGCGAAGGTGAGTGGTCCTCCATTCTCAGCTCATTTCAATTCTCATCTCGGAGAGAATGCAATGCATTCTTGTTGGATGTCGTAATTTTAAACCACTTGGAATAATATTCTCCTTTGCTTTAATGTTATACATCCTTGTGCATGTTCTTCAGTAATTGAAAGGGATATCGGGCAAATTTGATCTGTCTAGCTTTGACTTATGCTGTCCTTATCTTGGCCTTTGTGTCATTAAGAAAAAAATTGGTATTGATCTTGGACCATACCACTACATTGTGCTGCAATTTTTCTTCCTTGCTAGTGGAATATAAATCGATAAAAGGCAGCTGCTTTAGACGAGGGCCAGATATGGTGCTGTCATTTATATATTGTAAATCCAATGATAGCTGATCAAATCAGTGCCTCTCCTGTTCCAAACTTGACATGATTGAATTGTCAATAAAAAAGATTTTACAGTAAGAGAAGGAGAGCTGACAGTGTAAATGTCTGAAAAACCAATGAAGCTCAATATAAAATAAAACAATGAGCTAGGATATCATTTTATAATTTCCAGTGGGGGGAAAATATAGTGAATTATGGCTGAAATTAGGGATGATCAAAGGAGGAGGGAAGCAGACATGAAAACCTAGTTAACTTGCATTGTAGTTTTTGAGAAATCTGAAATGCAAATTTGCGGATGCAAATTTTAGGAATTATGCATCATAGTCACTGAGTTGTTTATTTACAGAAATGGTTCAAATACTCTCCACCTCCTTCCTTCTCTGTGCACATATTTTCTTGTGATAATATCCAGTTTTTGGGGAAAATATAAGCATATCCTTCCCCAGGAGTCCTGCTGACTTGTAATAAGTGACTCAGAAATAGATCTCATAGAACTTCTTATCCCTACATTCTTAAAGTCAACCAATAGAGCTCTCGTTTCATTTACTAGATTCCATAAGTAGTTCGATTTGGTTTTTTGAAAGGAAAAACTATAAATAAGAAGCTGCAGAACTTTCTATGAGAGATACATCTCCTTTGGGATGTAGCTCACTAAACTTAGCTTAGGAAACTAAAAAAGGAGTACCTCTTGCAATTTGAAGCAATCCTGCCAGTTTTTCAAGAGACCTGATTTGTCTGTTTGCAAATATAAGAGCATGGCACTTATTTGTATGTTGAAAAGCATATGAAGTCCCATAGGGAGAACCAGGATGTGAACTGATAAGGGAATGCTGTTTCATTTGAAAGCTGACAGAGCCTTGTTTGCATGAAGTTGTTGCCTCAATAGTTGTTCTAAATTCACGGGACCTGATTAGAGGGAAATTAGCTTCTGAGAGATGCATGACTTCTAAGTTTTCTGCTTGGAAACGTATTTTTGGAGGCATCTCTAAATTCAAGTTAAAGTCAACATTATTCCCCTCCTCCTTGTGAAGATATTACATCACTAACCATCTTCTCTCTTTTTCTGTGAAATGCTTTTCTCTCAGGAAGCTTCTCTAATATTGCTCTTTTTTTGAAACTTCTCAAAACCACTTTGATAGCTTGCTCTTTGTTTCATTCAACCAACTCCTTTAATCATTCGTCCTGACAGTGGAATTTTTTTAGGGTTCAATCAGTTGCTCTCAAATTATTATCATGGCAATTATTTACTAAGAGCTTTTTACAAGCCAAAGACTGTGCTGTTCAAATTGCATGTACGATTTCATTTAATCCTCACAAAATCTTTATAAAAATCAACCAACTGAACCTGTGGAGAAAAAAAAAGGGGACCAATAATATTCTAGATTCTTGATTAACATCCAATTTTACTGGACAGAGAAAAGAGTAGGAGTCAATAAAAGAAACGGATAAATAGTGATTGGAAAGAATGGAAAGGAGCCAGTTAGAGCAGAATCCTAGAAGCCAAGGGAAGTTCATGTGACACTCACTATGAATACAAATCTTCAATCTGTATATTCTATCTTCAATTTATTGCTCATGCTCTATACTAACGGCTTTGTAGGTGGATTTGGGGGAGTCACTAATCCTCTGAAATGTGATACAAAATTTCATGTAGATACATGTATACATGTTCTGAGAAATAAGTTCATAGATTTAATTAAGGACCCGTAAATAAAACAAAGGTATATCTTCAGGCTCATACCTTCCATTTTCTATTGGACAACTTCCATTGTACCCTCAAAGTCAATATGTCTAAAACTTAATTTAGCATCTCCCTGCCTCCCTGCAAACTGGTTACTCTTCTCACCCACCCCCCCCCACTTTTGCTAATACCATTACTCCTCTCCAAGCCAGCCTTTGCTTTCCACCACACATCTAGTACATGAGTACATGACCATTGTCTCTACAATTTATCCCTCCTCTTTTATTACTTTTAGCATCTTCCCTTGGGATTTTCCCTCCTAGTGTCTGGATTTGTGAGGTTGTTCTTTTTTTTTAGATTAGAAAATATAGTTTATTTAAAAGTAAATTAGAGAGAGAGAGAGAGAGAGAGAGAGAGAAAGATTCACCTCCCCAAGGTGGCGGAAGGGGCCAAAGCCAGGAAGCACAGCTTAAAGAGCACATGGCCACACCAGAGTCTAGCAAGGCAATGGCCTTGGGGTTGTTCTTATCCAGTATCCTTTCTTCCTATCCCTCTCTGTATTACCATGATGCCGATTTTTTTAAATTGCCTTCATAGTATTTATAAGCAGTGGGATCAGACATATGTAGGTTTTAATCCTGATCTCTATTTGCTGTGTAACCCTAGTTAAGTTGCTTAATGTTTCTGATCCTTATTTTCCCCATTTGAAAATAAGGGTAATGATAGTATTGCCTCATAGACTTGTTGTGAATATTAAATAAGATAATCTATGCAAGGAGCTTGGCACAGTGCTGGCACACTGTAAGCTTTCAGGAGAGAGCTATTTCCTGATCAAGAGCATAAAATCTCTCCCTAATGCTTACCTCACAGGACATAAAAACCCTCTAAATTTCAGAAAGTGACTCCAGAAAGTGACTCCTGCTGTTACCTCTTCAATCTTACCTCATTCCCAACAAAGAATGTACATCAAGTCTCTCTGTCCTAAATGTCCTCTCACAGAACATACACCACTCCAACCTCTAAATTTTTGCTCATGATACTTCCTTGTTCTGGAATGTCTGATCCCACTCATTCAGTCTTCCTTCAATAGCTGCTGTACTTTCCCTGCTAGCTGCAGTTCCCAGGATCTCGCCATTTTGTAATTTGAAAATTGCCTTCATATTATTTATAAACAGTGGAATCAGACATGTGTAGGTTTTAATCCTGATCTCTATTTGCTGTGTAACCCTAGTTAAGTTGCTTAATATTTCTGATCCTTATTTTCCCCATTTGAAAATAAGGGTAATGACAATGCCTTATACACTGCTCTGCATGGTTTGTGCTTTACGTACGGGTTTATAGTGTTGCAAAGTATGAGGCTGTCTTGGTCCCTGCTCATTTCATATTTTTATGTTTTTTCTATTCAATCAAAGCACTTTGTGGACAGGGATCAGTTCTGGCTCTTACTCTCTTTTCCATGACTTCTAACAGTTTCTAGTTACCACGCGATTACATGGTATATTTGTTGGTTTATTTGGTTGGTTTATCAAACGATCAAAGTTTAGAGGCAGATGTGTTATGAAAAGCCTGCTGCTATAAATTATTTTCTGTGGACTCAGTATTTGGAAACTTGGACTCTATTGTCAAGTTGGGTGGCTTGGGGAAAGCCGTCTCCCTTCTCTGATGCCTCATATTCCTTATTCCTAGAAATATTTTTATTAAACAAGAACATCAGGCTCAGTGAACTTTCTAGTCTCTTCCAACACTAACATCCTAGGACTCTGGAACTCTGATAAAACTAAGAATCTGCTCCAAAGACCTTACCTAACTTTGCTATCTGCCTTTGCCCTGGCTTACTGGGATTTTGACGGAATGTAGCATCTTAAACAAGGCTTACGTGCTGTCCTAAATTGAAACTGTTTGTCTCTCCTAGTGAGTAGACAAGCCACAGTTTTAGGAAACCACATCAGCAGATTTCATTCCAGGGTGGGGAACAATTACTGACAAGGAGCCCCACAAAGTATGTGTGCTTCAGAGAAAAGGGAAAACTGAGTAAACAAATACTCCCTTTGCTAAAGGAGGATGTGGGTTGAAAATCATATTATAGAGGAGGTATCCTGGAGTGTCCTGGGTAACCAGCCAAAAATTTGATCTGGTTTCTCTTAGCATGGGGTAACACACCAAGCCAACTGACATATTTCTCCAGTGACCTCTACGTTCGAAAATGTCCCCAGAAAGCACAGCTGTCTGTTCTCAGCGTTCCAAGCCTCACTGTTTGCCCGAAAAGCCTGCAAGATGCCATTCTGCAGATGTTTCTTTGGCATTTCTTGATACAAGGGTATATTCGGCTCCTTTACGTTTCTTACATTTATATAACTGAATTCCCTCCTTGAGCTCTGGAGTTGCTTTTTATGGTGCAGGCCATCTATGCTTGAGAAGCCTGGACCTTGTGGAGTGGCGTCTTAATGCCATTCATCCACCATTTCCACTGAGAGCCCAAATGTGGGCCGACATTAAATTGCAATTTGCTTTCTCAGGATATTCTAGTGAGCAGAATGGAAAGAAGAAACATTGGCGTGTCCTCCAGAATTTTAAATAACAAGAGGGCTGTCTGCTGATGGGTGCTCCGTGCACCACTACCCCCAAACACTCACTAATTATGCAAACTCATCAGGAATGTCACCTGATGTTCTTCCACTTAATGGGTGGTTGTGCACCACACTTCTTTCATTCTGCATCAGAATTATTGATATGATATTGACATTCACGGGAAGGCTGATTTTCTAGTGCTGGCCAGAGAATCAAAGTTTTTTTTATTAATATCCTGATTTTACCTATCCTTTCAGAAAACCTGATCATGTCATTAATACTTAATGCTGCATATAGTGTTTCCACCAATAGTATTTTCCCCAGAGGTTAGTCCTCAGAGTACATAGGACAGGGTAATTAGGTCTATTGATCTTTGCTACAGCCAGTGTTATCGGAATGGTAATCAACATTATAAGTAAGATGTGGATATTCATTTTAACTAAGGAGCTACGACAGCTCTTGTTTCTTGAACATTCTTTGCCCTAACAGAGGCATTGCTAAGCAGCTGCCAGGAGATCCTAAGGAGCTGAAAGCCCTTTTTTATAGGCCTGGTATTAGAGGCCAGAATGAGTGGGCACTGACTGCACTAAGAAGGGGAAGACCTTCAACTTAAACTTTTTGATTTGACCCATGGGGCAAGTTTTATGAAGACAAAAACTCTGTCAGGAGCTTCTACACCTGCCATTTAAGTTGACAAGTGAATTCTCTGAGAGTTTATCAGGTGAAATGTTCAGCAAAGAACCCTTCTCAGAAGACTTTTCCCTCACTTCTCCAACCCTCAGAGTGGGGCAGGTAATAGCTTGTGGCTGGAGATGTCTTAAAGCAGGTGGCTTTAACAATCATATCGTAACATAGAGAGGTAGATAGACATCTACCTAGAGACCTAGAGAGTTCAGGTATTGGGTAGAATTGCTATCTGGATTGTCTGGTGTGTAATTTCTAGATTCAAATAACGTGGGCTTGCTGAGCCAGAGAGAGGCTCACAAAGAGCCAGGACAACTTTTGTTTATTGCATTTAGTAGCCAGCCTGAGCTGTTTTCTATTTAGTTTCCCAAAGAGGGCCCATTCAAAGGAAACGGAGGCCCACATATTCAGAAGCAGTATATTTAGTTATTTGGCTGACAGGAATGGGGTAGGTGGAGGAGTTGCAGACTGAACTGCCAAGTATGTACATGGCCAAGGAAGTAAGAGTTCAGTTACAAGAGAAATGGTCTATTGAAGAAACCTGAGACAAGTCCCAGGCAGCAAGATCAATTTGAAGTCAAGCCAAGAAGATCTAGACTGAGGTGCATTTTTTGTTTTTGTTTTTTTAAGCCTCCTTACCTGTTTCACCTCCGAGTTTTCCATAGGGCTTATGGAAATCATGGCCGAACACATTTGTATATCTGTGTACATAATCTGAGTCAACTACAGAGTGATCCAAACTCATTTGAGTTTAAATATTAACAGTATTTTGTTTCTCAGATGGCTTTGGAATAAAGTCATAGATCCCTCTGGCTAGAATAGTGAACGGTTTTGGGACTAAACCTGTCAGGTACCTTCTTCATCAGTGTAGCTAAGTATTTTTATGTGATGAAATCTGTTAGACTCATTTATATCTGTCTCTGGCTTGAAAAAAAATTGAAATACTTAGATTCTGATTAAAGGTCAATAAGATTTTATCCAAATAATATGAATGTTTGTGACATTTTGGACTATTTCATGTGTTTAAATATGACTTTGGGTCTTCACAATAGCTTGCTGTAGCCTCTTTCGGTTCCAGAAAGAAAAAAAAAAGATTGGGTTTTTTTTTCATCGCTATTTTCAATATAATCTCCTTTCCTTATTTTGTTTTTAACTAATACACTTATGTAAGACATACATTTTAACTCAGTCTAGATACCTGTCTAAGGATTTCTTTTAAGCAGCCTCAAAATTAAGAAGTTATTGCAGCCTGGAATTCTCAAGACAAGTTTAAACTAGTACCTAAACTCTGTGATTAGTCTGGTGGGGATTGTTTGTGGAGACCTGAGGGTAGATTTTGGCCTACATGAGCAGCTTTGTTTGATTATGTGATTTTAAAACGTCTAGTTTTCAGAATTAGGCCTTTTTTTTCTCAGTTTAACTTATATGACTTGACCTACACTGTATGCAAATGATGTTTGATGATAAAAGGGAGTGAGTCACACTTAAGCAGCAACATCAATGCCCATTAAACAGAATATAAATAACTGTCTCTAGATATGCAATGGAGATTTAAAATGGTCCCATGGAAGCTGAATTACATAGGAGAGTTTCCTGTGTAATTATTCTGAAACAAACAGAAAACAAGCAAGAGAAAAAAAGTCTCCACTAACTTCAGTTAGGAGAGTTCTTGTATCTCTTTAGCCAGACAGTTGAATCTCAACTGTGGGCTCCCCTTACATAACTTTGTTTCTCTTTATCTCACTGGTTCATCTGTATCTCTTTATATCACTGGACATTTTCCCTCCCTCCCTTCCTTCCTTCTTCTTTCCTTCCTCCTTCCTTCCTTCCTTCCTTCCTTCCTTCCTTCCTTCCTTCCTTCCTTCCATCCTCCACCCCTCCCTCCTGTTCTCCTTTTCCTTTCTTCCTTCCTTAAGGAATGAAGCTCTGTAATTTTAAGTATGTTAGCTAGAAATTACTGTCCAAACAGGGACAATTTTGAGAGTAAAAGGAAGTGCTAAAAATAATTAATAGGTTAGTTGCTCTACAAGGTATAAATCAGGATCCTAGCAGGCTAATCAGATGTATGGTCATCCTAATCATGCATGACTAGGATGCTAAGGTGGAAAAGCCTTCAGAAAGCATCTAGTCTACTCCCCCACTTCACACACACACCTCAGAAGAAGAAACTGAGACTAAAGCCACGATGCTCAGTTCTGATCTATGTCTTCTGACTTCCAGCCCAGACCTCTTTCAACTACTCTCCCTGCCTTACCACTCTAGCAAGATGGAGGGACATATAGCATAGAGGTGCTTTACTCATGTAGTTTTTTTCCTTTCCAATGAACAACTTTTAGACATGAAACTACAGTCATACTGGTTGAACCCTCACTGCAAACACATTTGTGGTCTTTCCCCCACCTTTCTGTGTTTAGGAATTTATGATAAATTCATAAAACCCAAGCTAATGGACTATAGAAAGATTCTGAAAATTTAAGTCTAATAATAGTTTTCTTTTTAAATTGGATGCAAGTAAATCCTTAATGGATTTTGAGGCAGTTTTCAGACTAGCCATACGTGAGTCATCATCTGCTAACCAACATTGTTAGAAAATGGAATACAATTTCTTTTGAGATAATGAACTTGAGCTTGTGCTTCTGGGTGAGAGGTGAGAATGAATGAAACTCTCAGCTGTGACTGACTTATGTTTTGAGGCTGAACAAAATATAGCTGAAATAAAATGAACCAGAAACTAGGATTAAGTTAATGAATGTAATGCTCACTGTCTTCTCATTGCTGTTATCCTGTGTCTTCTTTTGTCTCTCTTCACACACTAGATTCGTTTGCCCCATTGATAGACAGGCAGCATAGTGATTCCCTCATTAATGAAGAGGATGGGCTCCAACAGCACACTTTGTTGTTAGAAACTTCATTACCAGCAATAGAGATGACAGAGAAAACATACAGATGAGTTTCAGGACACAGGACAACAAGGACTTATAGAATAAAAATATTGTCAGATCCTAATGGAAATATGGATGTGACTGATACAAGGTTCTTAACATTGAGATCAATATCTCACTCCCCTTTTATGTATAGCTCAATAATCATTTGTTGACCAAATGGCATTGCTGGATGCCACCATTGATTCTCCAAGCCAATGTGAGTTCTTCCTTTTGTTTGTCTAATGACTCCAAGTAGGAGAATATTCTGTGGTCAGCAGTAATACTGTTGATATTTGTTTTATCAGTGACTGAACAATTGAATCACAAGGATCAACTAAGGCTAAGAGGCTGGGAAACTGCAAACCACCAAACTTGAACCAGCTAGAGATGGGGGGACAGAGGTATTACCAGCTATTTCTCACTGTCTCCTCCTTTTCTTCTTCCTAAGCTGTTTCTTGCTAACCAGTGAATTGACCACCCTGATACTTTTTCCTTCTCCTCAAATAAACCTCTGAATATTCAGGCAAGCTAGACACTGGGCTTCACAAGTGATAAATTTTAACACGTGACAAAAAAGGAGCACCAGCATAACTAATTTCAATGTAAGTTAACTTCCTAGAAAGTTTGTTGATGGAGGTATATGAAATTGTGTAAGCATAGCTGTGGGTTGGTCAATTATTTGTTTGTGCACTCTTTCTATTCCCTTTGCATACACTGTTTAGTTGACATTTTACTACTTGGCCCTCATTTTAGTTCATTTTGTCTCCTTACGCTTGTATAATTGCAGTATACTCCATTTTCTGTCTCTTCTCCACACCATTGACCTTGTAACAAGGATGCGAATAGGAAAAAGAGAGTAACTTGAAAGATAGGGTTAAAAACAACTGTTTTCATGCATTTGGAAAATCTCATCTATATACGTGTCCTGTGTTTGTATTTGGGAATACCTGAAGCCAAGAATTATATTTTTTATTGTGTATGAAGTTTCATTTTGTGCATTATGCATTTTTGTGTGGGAGAGGATATTTAGGAATATAGTAGAAACTGTAGGTGGTGGTATTATAAATGTGCAGAGTTAGAACAGGTATTTATTTGTTTTCCTGGTTTTATAATACTTAGGTCCTGGGCACCTTACACACATGAACTCATTTAATTCTCACAATTAATGTGGAATCTTACCCATATTGTCTCAGCTAGTAAGGGGTGGAAGTAGAATTGGAATGCAGATTTGGCTGGCTCCAAAGCCCCAGTGTCTTTTTGTCATACTATTCTGCTTCTAAACATAAATAATTCTGGGTTTTCCTACTTTCTGATATTATTGCATATAAGGACCAGGCATATTTCCCCACTGGCCTCAGTGTTCTTATATTCAATTTCTTTATATCCCAAAGTCCGTTGGATAATTTTTCTATTTACAAAGCATTCTAAGCTTTGATTCGTATTTTGGGATTGGATGCTCCCCCCCATTCTCTTTCCCCAACACATACGGATTTCTTTGAAAAATCAAACTGTCATTTGAGACTAAGATGGAAAGGAAAGGCAGAGTGTGTCAAATTTCTGCTTGTCTTGAGGGCATGGTTTTTATTAAGCTCTCTGCCTTTCTTGTAGCGAACAACCCTGTGGGCCTGGGCTTATGTTTAATGTTAGCTTTTTTGTGGACATGGTCTCCTTCCTATTCTCGGGGTCTTTTCATGATTGCTTCATAGTAGCGTACCCAAGTCATGGCAATGTCCTTGTAGTGCCTTAGCCTTCAGCACTTAGTCAGAATTGTTAACAGAGTTGCCTTCTGTTGATTCTGATGTTGCTTTGGACCAACAGAAATGCATGGGAGACGGAGAAGTTAGAGAGGACAATGCATTAGAACAGTGGTTCTTCAACTTGATCTTGCTTCAGAAGCCCCTGGAGGCTTGTTAAAACACAGATTTCTGGGATTTATCCCATATCTCCTGATTCAGTAGGTTTGGACTGGGGCCAAGCAATTTATATTTCTAACACTTTTCAAGTGATACTGATGCTGCTGGTCCAAAGACCACACTTTGCAAATCATGGCAATAGAGAATGAAGGAAAATTAGCTTTATCACTCATTATTTTTTGCAGATTTATACATCTCTTGAGCAGTGCCTGGCCACACAGTTACTGCTCAATCCATGTTAGTAATGCATATTTTGGTTTGTATACAGTGATGCTTATTCGTTGTGCCTTTCCCTTTGCCAGCCTGTTTCACTATAGAAAGAATTACCTGTGTAAGAGCACTTAACTGCATTTGCCTGGTTTAGCAAGCTCACGCTCTAGAGACTCTTATTTCTTTCTTTGTCCTATGCCTGTGATACAGGCAGCTGTGTCAGATTTCTACCTGATGTCTTAGCTCATTTTGTGTTGCTATAAAGAAATACCTGAGCCTGGATAATTTATAAAGAAAGGCGCTGGTGTCTGTTTCTGCTGAGGACCTCAGGAAGCTTCCACTCACAGTGGAAAGCAAAGGGGAATAGGCATCACGTGGCAAGAGAGAGGAAGAATGAGGGGAAGGAGGTGCTAAGCCCTTTCCAACTGTCAGCTCTAGCAGGAACTAATAGAGGGAGAACTCACTCATTAGTGTAAATAGTACCAAGCCATTTAGGGGTTTGCCTCCATGACCCAAACACTTCCCACTAGGCCTCACCTCCAACATTGGGGATCCAATTTCAACATGAGATTTGGAGGGAACAACAATTCCAACTGTATCAGCAACAATCCCAACTTGTCTTGGTGATCTGAGATCATGCAGTAGGATGCTTTTTACACTCATTTATTCTTTTTTGAAAATGAACCTTGAGACTTCCTTTAAAATAGGTGATCACAAGTTCAACAAATCGCCTATTACTTTGTTTTTAAAATCTGCATAATTTACTGATGTATAAACGAAAGCAAAAACTGGGGTGCTAAATCAAGACCAAGCCTTTCTTTAGGCTTCAGTAGCATCTACTTAACTTGAACTTGAAGAATGACTTAAAGTAACACATCAAATGAAGAATGTTCTGCTTTGGTCACTATTCTAACACTTTGACTTTATCTTCTCTCCCAAAATAGGGCCAAAAACTTCTAGCTTAGAGATAAAATTATAAGTTTTTTGTGATCTGATTATTCCCAATTAATTCTGAAAATAGTCTCTGTGACTCTTTTCTGTCTTTGTTTCAAAAGAAGAGCGAGGAATCATATTGTTGTAGGTCTTTGTTTAACCACACCAATAAAAATGAAAACAGGATAGAAAATCTTCCACATTCTATTGTTGTTCCCTGTAGCATGGCATAACAGGTACATTATTAAGCTGCACTGAGTGCCAGATATTTGTTTTTCACTTGCATGAAGTAATTTACTTTCCTTAATTCTAGAAGACCAGGTTGTGTCTTTGTTACAGGTGTTAAACATAGTGTATGCTTTCCCCAAGATGTAATTTCTAAATGTTAGGTTGTGTCGCATAAAATTGCAAATATTTGACTTTTTAAAATCAGCAATTTGATATGATTCAACCTAATACTTTTAAACAATATAGTTTAAAAATAGAAATATAAAGTGATTTCTTAAGGCATTTGATTATGATGATGATGATGACTAGCATTTATACAGGGCCTGCTATGTGCCATATACTTTACATGTGATTTCTCATCAACTCCTTTTAACAACCTTAGGAGGGACCAGGCTTTGTGGCTCAGCCTGTAATCCCAGCACTTTGGGAGGGCGAGGTAAGTGGATTGCCTGAGCCAGCGGGTTCAAGACCAGCCCGGGAACTTGGCAAGACCTCGTCTCTACAATAAATCAAAAATTAGACGGGCTTGGTAGTACATGCCTGTAGTTCCAGCCACTTGGAAGGCTGAGGCGGAAGGATCGCTGTAGCCCAGCAGGTCGACGCTGGGTTGCCGTGAGCATGCCCCTGCACTCCAGCCTGGGCGATGAAGTGAGACTCCAACTCAAAAATAAATAAATAAGTAAGTAAACAAATAAATAAATAAAACCTTAGGAGGTAGGTACACTTAATACTGATATCCTCTCTTTATAAAGGAAAAAAATGGTATTTCAAGAACTTGCTCGAAGTCATATACATTAATTAGCAAAGCTGAGATTCCAATCTAGATCTTGCTGATTCCAAAGCTAGGGGTTTTTCCAACTCTGTCTCCTATACCTTACCATAAACAATCGGAAAGGCATAGGAGACAGAGTTTACTGGTGACCATGTTCAAAGGTAAGCTATCTTGCATCCAGCTGTAACTTTGGCATGGAACTTGGTGTTATATTCCACTATCCCCTGGTTCTAGGGTGTCTTGCCTCCCTTTTACTGTTCTATTCATTTTTGGAGGAATTCTGGAAGAGGGAGTACTAGGACGAGCCACCTACATTTATTTTCTTCCTAGTGTAAGCTGAGGGAGAATAGGTAGAGGAGTGGGCCTGAATGAAGCCCTGTAGATGGCCCAGTCTGCAACATTATGACAACTTTCTGTGTTTTATTTTTTTCTTTTTTATATTTCCCTTTGATTTGCAAGACTAAATAATAGATCTGATAATCAAACAAGGGCTACAGCTTAAATTCTGTTCTCATATACTCAACACAACTCTAGGGCCAATTTTGACCCAGATGTGCCTGCTTCTGTGAAATCTGGTGAATAAGCAATTTCTCTGAAAAACTGATGGTGGAACTTGCTTCTTGAGGTACCAATGATACTTTAATCAGAACCTATTTTAAATGGACACCACATAAGTATATAATGGCTATATCCCATCCTGTGTATAGATAACAATAACATACCTGTTAGATTTTTGTAAATAGAGCATATGCTAGGATTCATTACTTTTTTTAAAAAAAAGTATGTAGAGTGAAGAAAAATGGAAAATGCAAGGTAAAGATTTATAGATTTTTCTGGTCAATTTTTAAAAGTGGCCTTTTCATTTATTTATTTATTTATTTATTGAGTCTGAGTCATACTCTGTCACCCAGACTGAAGTGCAGTGGCATAATCACAGTTCACTACAGACTCTACCTCTTGGGCTCAGGTAATTCTCTCCCCTCAGCCACCCAAGTAGCTGGGTCTACAGGCGTGCACCACCATGCCTGGCTAATTTTTTGATTTTTTGTAGAGACAAGGTCTTGCTATGTTGCCCAGTCTGGTCTTAGACTCCTGGGCTCAAGCAATCTTCCCATCTCAGCCTCCCAAAGTGCTAGGATTACAGGCATGAGCCACCACCTCCAGCTAAAAAATTATTTTTAAAGTAAGATTGAGGCATAAGGTAGGAGCAAGCTAGAATTCTAGTTCATGGAAATGCAAGGGATTCTGATATAGGTCTATTTTTGAAGCATCTTGTTAAGAATAACAATCTGAAATTAGACTTAAAGAAAGAGAAGGTTGGAAGAGGAAATAGGCAGATTCAGTAGTTTGAACTTTATGCATTTGAGGTACCCTTGAGACATTCTGTGGGTTTGTCTGGAGCTTAAGACAAAGGTCATGACTGGGGAGAGATTTGAGAATGCTCAGAAGAAGGCAGAAATGAAACCTGAGGGTGAGATGAGCTAGTACAGCTGTTTTGAAACTGGTTAATTATATAGATTCCTTGGTCCTGCCTTTGGAGATTTTGATTCAGCACATCAGGGATGAGGCTCTGTTCCCCCAGCCCCCTTTTATTTAACAAGCTCCTCAGGCCATTCCGATGTGCAGCTAGGTTAGTTCATGGGTTCATCCATCAACTCAGGATTTGGCTGTTGCTTTGTTGCCTCTAAAGGGGATCATAAAATGTGAAATAGTCTTCTCCTGTCCTTTCAAAAGAGGTTAGTTTTCAAAACAAAGCAAGTGCTAGAGATACATTTTAAATAAATATTTATAAAAACCCCAGAAGTAGTGGAGCCATTTCCATTGCAATCCTGGGTTCGATTTGTTTGTCTTTTTAACGAAAAGGGAATTATTTTGTATATGTGGATTTAACCCAGACATTGAATGGGTAATTTCTGCATATTTTCTAAAGTCACAAACGGAATAATAATTTTAGAAGTTCAGAGTGCTGGGCTAATTTTATTTCAGAAGTAGAATATCCTTAGCAACTAATGGTGGCTTCTGCACTAAAAGTGCTATTTTATTCCAAGAAATAACAAGAACAGATTTTGTGTTACTCAATTCTCACCATAGCCCTATGAGATAGGAAGGGTAGGGCAGGTTTAATATCACCATTTTGTAGACAAGAGACCTGTGCTTGGGATGATCTCAGTCCAAGGTCCTTGACATTCAGTCCTCCAGTAGAATCAAGAAGAGGAGGAGTGATGGATAAGAGATATATATGTGCATGGGCTTTGAAACAGTTTTACAAATTTGCAGGCGGATGGTCATCATCATTACAAGTTTTCCCATAAGGGGAAAATTATTAAGCACTGTCTTGAGAAGCACATCGTTCATGCAAAACTGTTTGCAGGCTGGACTGACTCACAGAGTTGGCTCTTAATATATTGTGTTGTTTTCAATATAATGCCTTCTCCTAAAATAGTATTAATTTATTATGAGCTGATGAGGGAAGGCATGTGAGTGTGTATACAAACTAGATTTCCTTGACTGTTCTTTCAGTGATAGAGGGCTTTTACACTTAAAAATGTACTCATTTTATGTACCATATTTAAGATTAGAGTACGTGATCCCATGAAATGATGTTTGTATCCAGGCCTTCAGCAAGTTAGTTATTCATCTGCATGTTCTATTTGTATCAACTCTGATGTTGGGGAAGGAGTTATAAGGCTTGGGATTTATGATTAAGAGTATTAAAGTGTATAATTAAGTGTTTGGGAATGGCAAACAGAAATGAGGGGGGCAACAAAGTTTTCTTTTCTTCCCCAGGCTCATTTTCTGTTTCTTAGTTAATTGCATTATCTCACTATCTTTAAACATACACACATACAACACACATGTGTGTGCATGCACATACACACACACTTAGACGGTTAATTTATTAATGTGCAATTAAACTTAGAATACACACTTCATGGAGACAACACATAAAAAAAAACAAGGCTTAAGAGACCTATTAGTGAAGTTCATTTGGGTGCCTGAGGTATAAAGAATCTTTACAGCCTTGACAAAATGTATCTCTAAGTGTTCTTTGTTTAACTGAGATGTGCTAATACATGTTGTATTGTATTTTCGTGTTCTTGACCTTTTAATTAAAATTCCTTGAAATGAAACCTTCAAGAGATTACATAGATTTAGTTAAAGTCACCAAAGATTGGCATTTGTTAAGGGTAATGCCAGTTTTGCTGACTGTTTTTTAAAAACATACTTGCTGTTTCTTTCCCTAGAGGGAAGGAAGGAAGTGGTTTTTTTCTGCATGATTTTATAAAATAGCTTTAGATTTTATATGACCATACTAGATTCCAAAGCAGAAGGATATATGTATAAACACATGTCAGCAAGCATATCCTAATGAAAAATAAGACCTCTGAACCTTTATTTTTATCAAAGTAAGGAAGGAAACAAGCAACAACTTCATTGCTTAGAATACTCTCAGTTGAACATGACCAAAAGTAGAAGATGTATTTCAAAGAGTTTCTCTGCTGGGACCACCCATCTATCTAATTTCTATGTCTATTTCATATGGAAAGCTCATGATGGTAGACATTTCTCTTTGAATATAAAAAAAATCCCATTGTGAACTCTGTTGCCACAATTTTTTTGTAAGGTGTTACAAGAAAACTTCAGAATTTATTGATTGATTCTGCTTTTCCTACTTTGATTACTAGTGGTTGAATCACCTAGTTCATTTACTGGGGAGATTTTTGTTTATTCAGTTAGTTGCTTGTGAGGGAAGATGTCTTACATGAGTAGAATTCAAATGAAAGCAGGGATGACATAATTGCAGCTTAGACTATTGGAAATGGGCTAGATGTGCTTAAATAAGACTTACCCCTCATTAAATGGCTGTTTAATGCTCCCCCTAGCAAAAGAGGTAGACTTCAGTTTGATTTAGCAGTCCTTCTCACAGACATTGGTGGTCTTCCATGATGCTTTTTAATTTATTTGAATTCCAGGCAGACTTCTGGCACTGTTTTGTTATCAAACTGGACCTTTCTACAGCACATAAGAAGTAGGCTCTTCTAAACACTCTTTCCAGAATGCACTTCAGAAATGTTCTGTTTTTGCTTTTTGAATCTGCAGCTTATGCTATTATTTGCAAAGCCTTTCACATGCACTTTTTTATGGTTTGTATGTTTCTCTTTTTAAATGACCACCAAAAAAGATTTCAGAACAAATGAGCCCAAGCAGGCTAGATTGACAGTACTCATCAACTTACTATCCAGCTCCTAAAGCCATAATGACCATACTTCAGAGTTGTGCATGCTTGATTGTTACAATGCAGCAGATGAAATCAGATTTAGAATGGGGCTTGGAATTCTTTGCTCAAGTCTACAGAAATCTGAATACCTGGTTTGTAATCTCTAATATCCAGGCTGGTCTGTAATTTATAAAATATTGCCTAGTCTCTGTGTTGAAGAAACAGATATTTGTGTGGGACATCCAGTAAAGCCCTTTAGCTCTGGAAAGTACTTGGATGGTGAAAGAGGTCAGGTGAAGTCAAACTAATTTTCCAGTCACATGACAAGATAATTATTATTATCTGATTCAAATACTGAATTTGACTATTTGAGTGTTGTGTGTGTGGTTTTTGTTTGTTTGTTTGTTTTGGGGTTTTTTGGTACTTTCTCAGGTTCCCCAAGGCAATCAATCTTTGGGGGGGCAAATAAAGAAAGGATTGGAGGTGCCACAGGTCAAAGAAAGTACAAGGTTAATTGGCCATCTCTGTTTGGATGGTGCTGCTATTCTAGGTAGCTGCTTGTACACCAGTCAGAAATCAGGGGCTTCTCTCCAAAGTCATTTATGTTCCTTTGTGTTGACACACTGACTTATCAGGGCACCTGGAAAGCAATAGAGTGTATCGTTCTAGACTGAGGGGTAGAGGAATGGTTGAAGGAAAACTCTTATTCTTTCTGCAGTCTCAGACTTTTTACTTTTAAGGCTCTGGAGAGGTTACAGGTATCTGAACTCCCTCATGAATATAACATACATTCCCAAAGAAGAGATACAGGAGTCACAATCTTATCAGAGAGAACCGTGCCAGCCTTGCATGGGGGTGAGGGAATAGGTATCAAGGAGAGCTTCCAGGAGAGAATATGCCGAAACTGAAGCTTCAAGGGTCAGTAAGGATTTAGCATGTAAAAAAACAGACAAGAAATACAAAAAGAAAAAAGAAATTTCAGGTATACAGAATAAGTAGCATGTACAAAAGCTGTGTGGCATACATACTAGACTTATAAAGATGAATATGATATAAGCTCTGCCCTTGTGGAGATCAGTCAGTATGCTACCTGTTCTGACTTGCTTTCTCAGTAATGATGATGACTTTCTCCTGATGTACTCAACTTCAAGTCTTCTGCCCAGGGTCAGCTTCAAGACTGAGCAACCCATGCAGTCACACAAGACCCTACACTCAGAAGGGCCCAAGACTTGGTTTAATGTTCTGTTGTTGCCATCTCTATAAATTCTTAGTATTTTTTTAATAAAGGGGTCACAGTTTTGTTTGGCACTGGACTCCAAAATGATTCAGGTGGTCCTGCTGGTGTCCTGTACAACTTTAATGAGTGTCAGCCCAAGACAAAGCAAAAATATCCACTGCCCTTTCTGGTACCCTTTTGTCTTTTAATTGTCATCCCAGCTCTGTCCCAGTGAAGGAAGCTTCAAATAGACTCATCCTTACCCACGTTTAGATAACTTAGTGGCTTTCCCTTCCAAGAACTATTGATCTTCTAAAAGAGGATAGCAGGCAAAGGATAGTGTTCAAAGGAATTGTTTTTTTGTTTGTTTGCTTGTTTTTTTGAGTTGGAGTCTCACTGTGTCGCCCAGACTGGAGTGCAGTGGCCGCTCCTGGCCACCGCAGCCTCGCCTACTGGACTCCAGCGATCCTTCCACCTCAGCCTTCCGAGTAGCTGGAATTACAGGCATGGGCTACCACGCCCGGCTGATTTTTTGATTTATTGTAGAGATGAGGTCTCGCTGCCCAGGCGGGTCTCGAACCCGCGGGCCCAGGCAATTCACTCACCTTAGCCTCCCAAAGGGGCGGGATTACAGTCTGAGCCACTGAGCCCGGCAGGAATTGGTTTTTAAGGTGGACTTTTAAAAACATGGTGTTTATCACAGTTATAACAGCAATGACAGCAACAAAAACATTTAAACTGTGTTGTTACAAAGCTCATTCTTGCATATTATTTTATTCACAAGGCAGAAGCACTCGGGTGGCTTCTGAGTTCTTTTCATAAAAAGGTAAATCAACAACCTAAATGAATGGGCTAAGCTCCCCAAAACAAGCATGTTCGTCATGTGATCCATGGGGGTCAAATACTTGTGCTCAATAGCTAGTAGTGTTAATGCTGGCTGTAGGAAAACTGAACCCGATTCTTCCTTCCTTGCCAGCATCAATTAAGGGGAAAATTTTGAGAACCAAATCATCTAAGTCCACTGGCCCCAAGAGGCATGGACCAGGCTCCCTCTCTCATGAGCACCATCATTACACCATCTGCCTGACTGGGACCTCTTTTAATCATTTACAATCTGATATTTCAGAGAGAGAAAGTTGGCTTTCTCTGTTATTTTAGCTAGATCAATTTGAAATGAAATATGAAATCTTAATGTGTTACTGAGCTCCAGATGAATTTAAAATTGACCTTTACTCACTTGTGTTAAAGAAGCATTATAAAAAGAGATGTCTTGAAGTTTTGACAAACAAGCATTATAAAAAGAGATGTCTTGAAGTTTTGACAAACATACTCTACTGAGAAAAGATTGTCAACTTAAGACTTCAGGAAACTTATTGTAATTTTTCTTCAGAAAGAGGACTTTTTTCTTTTAATAACTTTTGGGGGATTGAAAGAAGGCTGAAGAGAGATGGAAGAAATTAGATTTAGCAATCATTTATGCACTTAAAAACAAAAACTAATAATACACGTGTTTCCTAGTCTTTAAAGAGACTCAGGAAAGTGGAACTTGGTCAGGGAAAATTCCAGGGGCAAGTAATAGGAAGAAGTTTTGTCGGAGCAATACCAGGTTTGAGCAAGCATGGTAACAGGTGATAAATGCAGCAAGTCTGCTCATTCCATCTCTTCTAGATGTTCTATATGCTGGAGATTGTGCTCTAATCTATGGATTAAAGATGAAAATAATACAGCTTTTGCTCTTGAGTTCAAAGTCTGGATGGGGAGACGTGTACCCAATCAGGACATCTGATTGTGGCTGAGGCCATCTGATGAAAGTTAAGAACTTGGATTCCTAATCCGAGGCTCATGGACAGGATTCTAAGAATGAGCCACAAGGCAGTCCAGAAAAGCCCGAATTCTGGCCAAGAAACCATAAACAAGGACTCAATCAGGCAAAATAGAGTATCAAGACAGGGGCAGGATTGCTAGAACTGAGTAAGGTACACAAATCACGAGGAATTATGAAATATTCAGTTGTACAACTGGGTAAAATGTCAGCACAGAACTAGAAGCCGGGGAGACTTGACACTGAGTGCTGTGCTTCCTAGGAGCTTCCCCAGCTTTGGCGATTACCCCAAGTCTAGGGAGGGCTGGAATACGAGGAGGAGTTTATAAGGAGGCCTTGTCTATAGTCATTTAAGGAAATAGTGGCGATGAAGCTGAGTTAGTTTAACTGTGTTATGATTTCAAGAAGACTGAAATATCAGATTGTAAATGATTAAAAAGAAAAAAAGGAAAGGTTATCTCTGACAGTTTATACATTGCACCACTTAAGCTGATGGTTATTTTGGAACAGTGTCTCCTCTAAAATTCGTATTTGGGTAGTGGTTCCCCCACATAAATGAGGCAGTGGGTGCTAGAGAAAACTCAGTCTAAATAAGTACTGAGCTGACCTATAGGAATAGAGAATGTTCCAGACCTAGAGAAGGCTGCCTTTTAAGTAGTTTGTTTTGAGTCTTAGATAAGGTATACCCAATTCCTAATTGCCGTGCTCTAGCTTAAAACCATGTGTCTTTTCCCATTTCACCCCTTTCTTAGTATTACTGTAGCCAAGGTCTAACTTGTCAGTACATTTCTCTTCAGGCACGTTTGGGGATTTGTCATACATGGTGGAAAGTCATATTTTTAAACTGTAGTACTTTTAGCTGTATCTGCATAGGATTGATTTTTGTACTTATACCTCAGCATACAGAAATGTTGATATATGTTGAAAATGGCTCTTACAGACTTTTAACATTAAAAGAGAAAAGTCTAAATTAGTGAAATATTTAACAGTGAAAAATGGTTTTAATCATTACCCATGAGGACTTTTGCTCCGTGGAATATACTGGAGTTCATGTACTATATTGATGATGATTATTTACTTGGAGACTCTTATGAGAGGACTGGTCCACCATTTTTCATATTGTAGCAGTTCAGAAAAATAGCATAATATTTTAGCAAATAATGTGCTTCTAAAAAGCTTCAAGATAATTTATATTACTTGTAATATAACCTTTTGAAAACAGATTTTAAGTCCATAGGTATTTAGATACATACACAAGATAGTAAACTTGTTTTATTGTTGTTTTTTCTTCTTTTGGAGATTTGAATGAAAAATTACACTTCACTTGATAGTTTTCATGACAATCTATCTTATCGGACTTAAGCCAGGTTGTTCAGAATAGAAACTGGAAATTTTCTCTTGTCTCACCCCACCTTGACCAGGCATTGCAACATGAATTTGGAATTGGGACCATGTGTGACCCTTATCCATTTATTTAATATCTAATCCTATCAAAGCATAAGCAGACTCTCTGCCTTTGTAGTTTTTCATGGCTATGACCACTTTATGTGAATTACCACAAGGGGAGAACATGGTCCCTGACAGGCGGATAAAGGATAGTCTTTCCAAAAGACATTGTTCCTGAAGAATATAATGGCTTTTCAAATGTTCCTTGTTTCTTGTGATTATATAAGTTGTTTTCTGGTTGTAATAGCAATATGTATCTTAGCTACTTCGTTTTCAAAAACATTCCATGATCCACACATCAGATTTTTTTTTTTCAGGTGGCATGGCTTAGACTGAGCCCACCATTTTGGTTGACTGTTGATACAGAGCTTGGTTCAGTCAAACAAATGCTTCTTAAATTTCCCCTTCTATGTCAGTCTCTGAGGTAAATAATGAGGCATGAAGGCGAGAGAGACACAGTCCCTACCTTCTAGAGCTTCACAGTATGGTGAGGAGGACAAATAGATAAACAGATATTTTCAACATATTGTGATAGACTCAGAAGTACACAAAACGTGGTGTTGGAGCCAATTCAAAAACACTGACTCTGCAAGTAGAATACTTGTTACTTACTAAATAAATTCGTTTTAAAGAATTCTTCCTCAAAGTAGCCTGGGAAGCCATTGGCCTTCTCTGCCATTTAGTAGCCAAGGCATTATCACAGGGAAGAGCATTTACAGTGAGGGTTCCATTAAGATCAGATAGATTTAGGCTCTGAGATGCCTGAGGCTGATGTGGAGGCAGGTTTACAACCCCAATTCATAGCAGTTTCTTTTGGTCTTTCTCTACTGCCCTGTGGAGAAGGAATAGACAAGTGGAAACTGGAAGAAGAAAGAAAGTCACCAGGAGGAAGGAGTAGTGAAAATATAAGGACGCATATGGCGCTCTCTCCCTCCCCTACCCCCAGCCAAATATGTGCCTTCAAGGCTAAAAAGGTAACTGACCCTGGTGTAGACTTTATGTATTTTCACTAAACTATATTTAGCAATCTACTTTTTGAATTTCTTCCTAGCAACTTACAAGTGAGGCCTCCATTGTGCTTAGGGACATTCTCAAGCACTTACGTTTTTTCCTTGGAATTCACAGGCCCTGCTCTGTTCTGTGTTTTATTGCTTTCAGCTTATTTCCTGTTCTCTTGATTGAAAACTAAAGCCTCTGTAGAAATGATAAGTTAAAAACAGAACAGACACCAAATGTTGCTTATTGGTATCCACACCCTGTCCAGGTGAAGTGAATCCAGGGCCATTGGGATAAAAATCACTAAACAGGACCAGGCTTTTGCACAAGTCTTGTTCAAGGGAAAAAGAAGTGCTTTGGAGGGCTTGCTTTTCCAAATTCTCTGTGGAGTAATTTTGATAAGTTTAGAACTGTTTATTTTTTTTTCTTTCATTCTGTTGTCTCTTGTGTAGATGGAGACGAAGCCTTCTCTATGAGCTCTGTTTAAGTGATGCTAAAAGGGATACATTTGCTGGCTCTATCGGGGGGCCGGCTGAAAATGATCACCTCCGACAGCACAAGATAGACCAGCTTTTTCTTTTCACCTCCTGAGGGTTTAAACACTCTCAACTTTATTAACAGGAACTTGCAGGGACAAGCCTGCTAAGCTTATCTCATTCCAAATGAACACTTTAATTCATCAAAAGCTTACAGTGAGGCTATGCAGGTTTATAGAAGAAATACCATACAAAAGCCTTTCGGAGGTCCAAGGCAGTGATGTGGTTCTGAAACTACAGCTTGTTGGTTTTACACACAAATATATGGGCTGTTAGAATTGTGAGCAGCCGTGCAGTTGTGGCCTGAGGGGTTTTGTGCAAGGTTGGAGTTCATAAAAGGATGTCACCCAGGGAGCAGAGTTAGGATATTTCTGGGTTTGGTGACTTAGGAAAAAATATATGAGGAAAATCTGTTTTGTTTTAAGGGTTGGGGTATACTTTCTGAGAGCATCAGACCTTTTATTTCACAAGGGGGTATTGTTAAACTGAAATGTATATATCACAGTAGCCAAAAATTCAAAAGTAATAGAAAATGCCATCACAATTTTTAAAATCGCATATTGAATGGTTTTGGATAGTCATTAAGCCCTTAAATTTCTTAATAGAAATTACATTCATATGCCCATACATGTTAACTATAATAGGTTTTTCTTTATATATTTCATGCATACCTTTAATACTGTAGTAGAGTATTCAATTTTTGGATTTAATTATACTTTTTAAAAAACTACCCAACTTCTAATGTGTATAGAGTTTTAATTAAAATGCATTTTCACCAAGTCACAATGATAAATTTCTTGGAGAGGCAAATAATCAGCTTGTAACGTCAGCTTACTTTAATGCCAGGGGTTGGGTTTTTTTTTGTTTTTGTTTTTTGTTGGTGTTAATTCAGGATAATCATAAACCAAAAGATTATCATTATAATTTTATTACATTACTCTAGTTAAAGAGAATACATCAAAAAGGAGATTGCATTTGGCAGCCCTTTGCATAATGGTCTTTTGTTAGAAGGAAACGTGGCTCCCTTCCCTAGTGTGTATAGCACAACCCAAGACAATTCTGGCAGCTGGCCATGGAGTCCGTACTGGCTTTGACAAGAACAGATGGTTTTGGGGTCTGTTCACATTTGATTTCCACGTTACAAATTTTGAATGAAGTCTTTACTAAACCCTTTGTCCTGCAGTCTGCAGCGCCTCACATCAGGGGGCAGTTAGGCGCCAGTCCTGACATGCCAATTTGACACCCGAGTACAGCCACTTCTCCAGAACTTGGATTCCTCCTACCTCTGGCCCTCTACTGGATGAAAGCAGTAAGTGTGGGTATACTGCCCTCTGGTGTCCAGCTCAGAGAGGTGCCGAAATCTGGAGTTCAGAACTCTAGGAATTTGAGGGGAGACAAATTTGAGACCTGAGCCTTCTCACTGGTACCTGGGAACAGCTATAGACGTGCCTGTTTGAATGCCAGATCCTGATCAGAAAAGGCCTTGATGTGTGAGTGCCATAGCCCACAGACTTTCAACTCTGAGAAGGAACTTGGGGCTTTTCCATTTCATCACCTCCCTTGTCTCTATACCCATTTATTGAGAATCTACTATGTTATAATTTTTAATTCATCAGACATTTATTAGTACCTACTGACTGTGTTCTAGGCACTGTGCCCTGAAGCAAGAGATACAACAATGAAGAAGATGGGCAAAAATCCCCACCTTAATGGAACTTGCATTCTATTGGTGGGGTGAGGGATGGAGGGCAAGGAAACAGCAAACAAGAAAATAAACAAATAAGGCAAAATTAAATTTATGGTAAGTGCTTTGAAGAAAAAATAAAGCAGGTTGGAGTTAAAGAGAGATGCAGGCAGTGGTGATATTTTAGATGGGGTTGAGGAAAAGCCTCTCCTGAGTGGAGTGAGGAAATCAGCCATTCAGAACATGTTTAGGGAATTGAGGCCAGGAAAAGGGAAATACTTTCCTAAAGTGTCACAGTAGAAGTAGAACTAGAATGCATGTTCTCTGTTTCCAAAGCCAACATTCTTATCTCTGAGCTGCATTCAGGTAAGATATCAGAAAAAAAGTAATTATTAAGCTTCTTCTATATATTGGGTAGACAGCTAGAACTTGGGTCAGCAGGAGACACACAAACATGAATTAAGGTGAGTTCCCTGTTGCTAAAGGGCTTAATGTCTAAATGTATGTGTTTGGGAGGTATCTTTTACATAGAATATTCAGCAGTCACCTGCACAAATGGCATTCTGTTGCTCAGATCTGATGTTTGTAAACCTGTGGTGCCTGGGATTAGCCAGTTGAGTGCTGGGTGGCCTGTGTAGCAAAAGATGAGTTTCCAGGGAAGCTACAGCATTAGATCACTTACTATCCTCCCAGCCCTGTCTTCCCATCCCAGAAGAATGGCTGTTCTTTGTTTTCATCTGGATTTTCTGTTGGGATTGGGGAAGGGCTATCTTCGCTTACTTTGAAAGAAGAAGCTGAGATGGAAGAACTCTGTGGTGGGAAGACCTCTATTATTCACAAAGTGGCAGTGGTACTCAAAGGTCATCAGATACAGAGACAGAATCAAAGCACTAATGAACGAAACCCTCATCCACATGGTAGCCCAGTCACTTAAAACACTGAGAAGATGCTGTCTTTGTTGAGACCTCACCACATCCACACTATCTATCATGCCCTTGGCCCTCCCAGCTTATAACTCCCAACTCCCATTCCTTTCATTGAGCTATCTATACTGTGCCCAGGATCTTTCTTCAAAAAAAAAATGGCTTCCTGTCCTCCTTTCTTTTTACATAATGGTTCAAAGATTGGATGGGAATATTTCTCTAGTTGGCTTTTAAGGCCTGATTTTCATCTGTATAAAATCTATTATCTTATATAAATATGATGTCATATCTGACAGCCTAATTGTAGACATGCATTTTAATACACACCGATAGTCTGCACAGAGGTGTAAGTAGGCAACTAGTTCAGCCTTTATTTACCTTTGGTTTTTCTACCACCAAAGAGAATTGTTTTTAATCAGCATTTGGGGGTAAGGAATTTTCTAGCAAAAAGTATCATCCTTTGAAAGATAAGTGTATTTCACCTACTACAATAACATACCATTTTCTGTCTGTCTCCCCCACCTCAGAGAAGGACATATATGACAATAAAAAAATGAGACTTTGAAATGAAATATGATGAATATAATCTGAGGCCAATCTTTACTATGGCCTGTGTGAGTGTAATCAATCTCCTGAGGAAATGATCACCTCCTCTTCCCAGGGAGGGAACTGCTCCATATGGTTGATGGGAGGGAAGAAATTCTTTCTTTACCTCCGGTGCTTGCTGCCTGCAGGGACCTCTTTGCTTTGCGGACTTCTTTCTCTGGGCTTTCAAATTCCTTCTCATTCTCTCTCCCCCTCATCTTTTTCCTCTTTCTCTTTCATAATTCAGCCAGTATATCTTCTTTTGGCTGAATTCCATTTCTTCCATGTCAGCCAGCCAATTGACTCCTCATTTATCAGTTAACAACTAATTGTGCACTGATTACCCTAGCCCTTTCCCAGCCCAGACTGGGGAGGAACCTGCACTCATTGACCTCATTTCATTGCATATCTTGCATCAGCACTGTTTTGGAAGTAAGTGATAGCCTTGGGGAGCTAAAAGGGAAAAAAAAAACAGTAGTTAAGTAGGAGTTCCCCAAGTTTTTAACTGACTGAGAATTTTGCCCTTTTGGAAATTCTTTCACTAAGTGCTCTCTGCTCTCGTTTACCACTTTATTTGGGAAAGTTGAAAGACAGCAAAATGATCCATTTGTGCTGATTTTAAAATGATACTAGAGAATAGCTTATATTTTCACAGTACTTTAAAAGCATTTTTGCATTTGTCTCATTTTTCTCCTATAACAATCTTGGGAGGGATATGGGATCATCCCTGTTTGATGGTGAGACAACAAGATGCAGTTGAAAACACTGCAGACTCAGAATCAGAAAACCTAGCCATTTTAGCAGTCTAGGGAGGTGACAGGTGTCTCCCGAAGACCCTGGAAATAAGATCTTCTCTGATAATTAAACCTAAGCATGATGCAATAGATCAAAGCAGAGAGGTGTTTCTGAAAGGTATTAACATAGTTAAAGAAGTGACGGCTCAGTGAGAATGGAGACTGGAGAGAGTAACAGAGGTCACTTTGCCGGACCTGTCCAGTTCTGTCCGAGAGCATGGATGTCTAAGGGCCAGTACCCATGGCAAGTTTAGTTCCATTGTGGAAGTGGTTCATTACATTACAGGGACCTGATGTCACAGCATGCTTACATGATTTAACTAGCTCACCTGGTAATGCTTTCAAGTTCACCAATCAACCTTTTGATTATAATTCATCTTTTCATGTAGCTGGCCTATGGAGAGAGAGATTGTGACCAGAGAATTTATGAATTTAGATCCCTTACTAGTAATATTTTATACTGCAAATGAATATCTTGACATTGTGGCAGCCTATGACTGTCTCTTGACAACTTATGTAGTGTGAGTTAGATGAACACTGGGACATTGACAAAATCAAATTTCTGAATGGGTTAAACTGAGGATCAAATTTTGGACCATAAAAAGTCTGCCAAAATGAAGCCTTCTCCTTTATGAAGACTCATAGAGTCTTTGCTTGGTGATACCCTTCATTATTGTTAAATATGTGTTCTTTTGAACTTCTAAGGATTCCTATTTTCATAGGCTATGTAACTTTGGGGGAAGTTATTTCTCCTCTATGATTCTCAGTGTTTGCATCCTTATAGGTCTTTGGAAATGGTATAAATGTAAGATAGTAGTGTTATGAAGAAGAAGAAGGGAACAGGTTTGAGGTTTGGAATCAATCACAATTTGCAGCCAAAAGTAACCTGGGAAACTTCACTGTATTATTTTCTACCAATGGAGGTACATAGGGGTGAGAAGTAACTATCTTGTAAGGTGGGGATAGGAAGGCAAGAAAGGGAAATCTCTTGAGTAAATATGGGGGGGATGTCGTTCTCATGTCAGAGATCAGTGAGGCTGAAATCTACCTGAGAAGAGGGGATTGGTCACATATCATTGGAGAATTCATAATAGTGAGAAAGCACCTAATACCACTAGCGAGTCTTTTGATGCTCTCTTCAAGGACCTCACCAACAGCCCCCTAATTTCAAATTTTCCATTCTTTCACCTTCCAGGTCTTTTTCTAGAACCCAGGAGCTGTTTTCACCTTAAATTTCGGTCAGAAAATCCTGTCTAGTTGCTAGGTCTCTTTACCTAGAAAGCTGTATGCGGTGAGTGTATTGTGAAGCTAATGACATTGTCTTGGATCACTTGAAGGTATTCCAGAGATTGAAGCCACTTTCTGAGGTTGTACAGTTAATGGCAGAGATGGGACAAAAAGCCAGATCAGTTGATTTAGAATAGAATAGGAGGAGTTGAGCAGGAGACTGACTTCACTTCTACTTGGGAACTTGCCACTCTCTGTTGAGTCCAGTCTGCCAGACATTTTTTGTTTTTTTGCGTGCTGAGGGGAAATGGCTAATTGAATTGCTAAGGGTTCTTCACCACCTGTTCAGTGTTCCTCCTGTCTAGAACCAAAGCCTGATTGCTGGAAGAAGTAAAGACCACCCACAGCTAGTGGGGAAAATAAATCCTAAAAATTAATAATTGCTTCATACAGTCATGGACTTTGGCATGAGATCCCAGAGCCTAACTAGAGTTCAGAAATGTTTCCTTTAGATGATTGTTGCTAATGACTGGGGGGAGGAGTATAAACTCCAATATCAGGTTAATGACACCCAATTGTGTCGGACTCCTAATTGCTTTTGGCATTGGTAAATGTTAGACGCTCCAATCTGTTCTTTCTGGAAATCATTTCATGAGACTCGGGTGGTGTCATGGACTAGGGAGTCTAATGGCCCATTTTTTTAAGACTATAAGAAATCTTCTAGAAACAGAATTCTGCTGGGAACCTGCTGCTTTATAATTATTTTCTATTGCTGTAAATAGTATTAAACATCAAGTTATTAATCTATCAAGCTCAAGAAGTAGTTAAATATCTACTTTAGGTAGAGACCTATGGTAATTCCCTTCCTTTTGTCCACCTACCAGATCGACTCTGTGTGCTGTGATAAAATATTTTACTTTGAACTTTTTATTAGGGAAGATAGATGTTTGATTGTGTTTAAAAATCCTATCAGGGTTTCACACATACTTTATAAAATATGTATTCTTTATTTTGACAGGATTAAAGTAGCCTTTTGATGAGAGACATTTATCTTTCCAGGTCTTTTGTCCCTAGTGATTTGCTGTAACTTTTTATAAATCAAAGGGTTTATTGATCTATAGATTTCATATTATACTGTGCATAAATAGCTATTGCTATATTACTGAAGAAACTGACTGCCGTATAGTCAGGGTGAAACACTGATTTTCATGAACTATAGTATTCTTTGCAGAAAGAACACGTTGGATTTTAATTTCCCGAGAATGTCATCTCGTCTTGCCTGTCAAGAAATTAATCTGGGGCTAGTGTTTACTGATGTGATATATCAGTCTCACATACTTGATTAGACATCATGCCATTTTATTACATCAATATCTTTCAGAGAAAGTGCCAATCCTTGTATTCAGAATCCCATCTTTCCTTTCGATGGGGGTACACTTAGCACTAGTAGGTAAGCAACCAGTAAATACAAAAACCAGTACCTGACACAGAATAGACATTTAAGTTTAGATATAATCTGTTGGGATCTTATTAATACCTGGCATGGTATCAAGCTATCTATCTTAATCAATATTTATATTGATCATTTATCTGTATCTATATTTATATTGATTATCTATCTACCTACTGACCTATCTGTCTCTCTCTCATTTAGTCCTCAAAATAATTCCTGTGTGGTAGGTACTATCATTTCTCTTTTACATGTGAGAAACTGAGACTCAGAGTGGTCACATAACTTGACCATAGTCACACATCCTGTAACTTTCAAAAAGTGGTAAGATTATGGTTTGAAACCTAGTTTACCTGACTTTAGAGTCTACTCAGCTATACTGCTTCTCACAAACAAGCTGGAACTGGCTTTGAGATATTCAGATCTGCCCTGTCTCTGGCAAACAGCAAACCAAGATTCCCTAATTCTCTAACCAAAGGAAGAAGAGAGAATCAGACTTAGTGTGAAAGTCTGTGCTCAAGCAGTGCTGTCAGCAGCTCTATATATCCACAAGTAAAGACCTTAAGGGAAGTTTCTTCCAAGAAAGTTCCCAGTCTGGTTTATTCCAAGACCTGAAATTTTAATGGAACCACCTCAACATTTCCAAAGACCTGGGTGACAAAGTGAGACCCCAACTCTAAATATATATAGATAGATAGATAAAGATAGATCTCTTATGCAAAAAGAAATGATTGTCCAGAATAGGCAAGTCCATAGGGAAAGAAAGTAGAGTAGTGGTTGCCCAGGGCTAAGAGGGATAAAGGAGAAAATGGGAGTGACTGCTAATGCACACAGGGCTTCTTTTTAGGGTGATGAAAGTATTCTGGAATCTGATAGTGGTGATGGTTGCACATCTTTGTGAATAAATCAAAAATCAATTAATTGTACACTTTAAATGGGTGAATTTTATGATTTGTGAATTATATGTCAAGTATTTTAGGAAAAGAAATGATTGTGCCCCTCTTCCTTTTCTAACAATGGCAGCTTTCTTAAATTTTGGATGTTATGAACAGTGCTTGTTAAGGGGAGAAGCACCTAGAAATGGCATGCCTGCTTAAAGCATCCAAGTCCTTGGGGTTCACAGTGCTCTCAGATGCCATTTGTGGCCTATGACCTTTCACTAAAGAACAGTGGTGACTTTGAAATCAGCTCTACCCAAGATCTGGTCAATATTGGCTCTTAGTTACCAGTAGGGATTTTTAACTCCCTGATTATAAATTTCCTATGAAAGTAGGAGAGCCAGTTTGGATCTCTGCCTCTCGGCAGGATACTCAGGTAAAGGCTGTTTTTCCCCCTTAGGAGAAATGTGGATAGTTAAAGTATAACTTCCCCCAAATAACTTGGTTCATCTTGAAGTGCAGCAATTTGCTACACATGCGTTTTTCAGAAAGTACTAATCAATTCCAGGTCAGAATCAGTTAAAGCGCCCCACAAATTGATAGTGAGGTCTTAAAAAGGCTCAGCAGCTTTGAAACGTTAAATTTACTTGCTGTAAATTTGGAATAAGAACATAAAGAATCACTTTCCAGCAAGATGATGAAAATTCATCATGTTCATTATGTGTTTCTTCAGAAGCACACTCCATTAATTTTCCAGCTCAACTAAGTAGAGGAAGTAAGGTTTCTTGTTACTAAAAAGTTGCTCTGATGTTTAGAGAGGCGGTCCAATTCCATTAATGAATCCAATCTGCTCTGACTTGAAATACTATTCAATGTATCCTAAAAACTCTAATATGGATAAGTGTCATACAAACCAATATCAGGCTTTCTCCCCCCTAAAACAATGGCCAGAGGTGTTTATAAAACTTATTTTTGTTTTCCAAGGACTTAAATGTGGTAACGTGCAGTCAGCTCTTGGTTATTCATAGTAATAGGGAAGAGCTATAATACACACACACACACAGAGAGAGAGAGAGAGAGAGAGAGAGAGAGAGAGAGAGAGAGAGAGAGAGAGACTCATTTGACTCTAGGGCATGCATCTGAATGAAAAGAGGAGGAAAATAAAGTAGTCTTACTGGTCAGCATCTCCTCCTCAAAGCCTTCTTCGGACATCTATCTCACTCTTAGGCATGCTGGAGAATGATAGCATCAACTCACAGCCCAAAGGGGCCTTTTGCTAGCTAGATGGAAAGAATAAAGTGTTTTCTTGTTAAAAATAAATAAATAAATAAAAACCTCTTGCTCAGCTGCAGGCCAGCATGTAGAAGTGAAAGGAAAAACAAAGCAATGAAGTGCATTCACATAAAGCCCCTGTCACCTACTTTGCTTAAGAACTTGAAAGCAAGGTCACTCACCCGAGGATACCTGAGCTATGCTGGCTCATCTGTCTAGGCACTGTAAAATACACTTTTGATCTCATCTTAACCTCAAAAAGCTTTGCAAAGTACACAGTGGTCCAGAATTGCTTGACACCTCCTGAAATGCAACCTATGTTGTGAATGGTAGCAGCTGTTAAATAGCTCCCAGAAATGCTGCCTAGAAGTTCAGATCAGGAGGAGGAGGTGGGACCTTGAATTGCTGTGGTTCCAGCACTTCCAGGGCTTGGGCCCCTGGATCTTTGTTTAGCCTCTCTCTGCTTGGGCTCTCTTGATCAAGCTGAGTTCTAGGGTACCTGAACGTTGGACACCTTTTTTGGCCCGATATCTATTGTGGTCACATATGCTTTTCTGTCTATCCACTGCCTACTGACCTCTTGACAACTGGAAAACTTTGCTGGCCTAATGAACTATAGGAACTGGCTTCTGCTAACCCCCTTGCTGCCTGAATCTAAAGCTTTGGCAGCCTGTTTGTGAGATAATACTTATTTTTGTGGCAGATTTCTATCTGTAACCGTGGGAACCAGGCACAGAAGTTTATACAGTAGGCGTCCAGTCTAAATCTCTATGGTCATTTCTCGGTTGCCAGTGCTAATGGAGGGGGAAGAGGCATAGGTAATTTGATAGAGTGAGTGATCAAAAATTCATTTGTATTTGAAGTTGCAATGGACATGCACACTTCATCAGGCAGCCATTTATAAAGGGACTGCTCAGAGTCTGGTTCTGGCTTCTGTTTTATAGTAAGGTGCTAGAAAGAGAAGGAAGTGGAAATGGGGGAAATGGAAAGAACAAGAGGGAGGAAGACAGGATAGAAGGGAGACCGAAATGTAGAATAGCAAATGTGAATAGACATACTGAGAGCTAAGTGTTTCTGTGAGTTAAAACAGGTGAAACATTGAGTGCTTCCAAAGGTAACTGGCTCGCTCTGCTGGGCTTGCCTTTTCCTTCTGTTCATTAAATGGTAACCTCAGATTTGCATTTCTATCACAGAGTTTCAAGCTTGATTACTCTAACAAGTGCTTCTCAGATAGTCACCTTTTGGCTATTTCGCAAGTGGTAATAATTACAGTGAAGGTCTTAGCTCCCAGGAGAGAATGTGAGCTTGCAGGGTATATGATTAGCCATGATGTTGCTTTGGTGCTGGGTGAGGGGTTTAGGGCTAGTACTCTGTCTCCCACAGAGAAGATGGAAGGGAATGTCTGGGGCTTTCAATAAGTAGAATCCTTCTGGTAGCATTTAGGCCTCTTTTTGGAGCAATTGCTAGTTTAGGAATGGGATCTCTGATGAGTCACTGCGGTTTCCATGAGTCATGGAGGTCTTTGCAAATGGCCATACTTCTGACCCAAAAGAAGTTACAAATTTTTGTCCTCAGAGGTCCTGGGAAGATTAAAGCCCCAGGAACCTGAAATAAGCTGTTGAGTGCATAATAGCGATTGGATTTCACACCAGAGAGTAAGTTCCTTCAGGACAAGAATCATGCCTGACTCTCTTTCAAGATTCTGGCACCCTTAGTACTGTGTCTGGCACAGAGTGGGCACTCACTGAACACAGGAGAGGAGCCTAAACAGGTAAGGGTAGGAATGGAGGCTAAAGAAAGTGTAGCTGTAGTCACTGCATTTTACTGGCCTTGTGCAGTTCCCTCGCTTTCCAACTTGCCTCTTCCCTGCCTTCCTGCTGGGCATGCTTACACTTAGTTTCTACTTCATCAACCTTGTCCAAGTCTTTCAGAAAATGTCTGTTCCAATGTATCACTTCTGCCAATCTGAAGTTCACCTCTGCAAATCGAAGAAATCAACTAGTGAAGATAGTGTTGCAAGTTATATTCTCAGTTTGTAGAAAAAGTGCTTTACTGGTCTCCTGTCAGACTGGCCCTAAAGTCATTTCATGGAGTCCCTAGCTGCCTCATTTTGAGCCCTAACACCTGGATCATCTCTAGCTTCTGTGATCCTGGCAGTGTAGCCAACCAGCTGTGACAGTCGCCATATGGCCTGGCCTTTCACTCTTCCTGCCTCAGGATTGACTAATGTGGCAGAAAAACATTCCCATTACATTTTTGTGGATGAGGCAGAGAAGTGGATTTACTTTTGAAGTGAAGGAAATGAGACTGAGAGAGATTTCCTTTTAGCCTGTATTGCCAGAGAACTCTTCTTCATCAGTGAGGCAGTTGGGAAAGAAAATACAGAGCTACCTTTGTAGATGCAAAGGATTGATTCAGAGAGAAAAATAATAAAAATACAGAATTAAAAAGAAACAAAATGTAAGAGTGTTATGGGGAGAAAATATAATATTTCACATACAGAGAACATCGTTTCTGAAATAATTTTCAGTAAGTCGGTGAGAACAGTGCAATCTCATAGGGCTTGGAAAATGAGAAAAATAAAGTAAATATTTGGAATAAGCCATTCTGAAGAAAGGTCTCTGATGAGCTGCTATCCACTATGACTATACTATAATGATACTAAAACAGAAATCCTTTGGTGCCTCCTATTTGGAAGTTTTTATTGAGGTACTCAAGATCATTGTTCTCTTTCCTTTTGGTATAACAACATCCCCAGCAGACTGTGCAGAGTTTGATTGAGGTGGCAATGTTGTCCATTGATCTCCTTCTAGACCACTAGTTATAAAACTCGCTTTGTTCCTTGGCTAGGGACCACATTTCTGAAGGGTGGCTGTGACTGAGACTGCAGGTCCAGCCTTGTGAAAGCACGTAGGTAGGTAATTATATGTTCCGGTGAGTTACTTTCAGTGTTGGGTAATTATTGTGAAACTGACCAGCTTGAACTACCACCACCTTTGAGTCAGGATGATCTTGAACACAAATCATTTCTCTTAAAAGTTATAGGAAAGAAAGGCATCTAAAATGAGAAATGGCTGGATCCTCTAAAAAACCAGAATCTGTTATTAAAACCTAGCTAAAAAGCAAATATTACACCTTTAAAGAAGCCTACTCATGAGAGGAACAATTAAGAAAAGGGATACCCTAACATAGTTGTTTCAGGGGATGTTTCAAAATTTAATATAACTTTAGATATTTCTCTTTTTTACCTGGTTTTCTTTTTATTGTTACTGTTGTTCTTAATATAACTTTAAATATTCCTTAAGGTTAAAGAGAAATGAGCTATACTATTGAATGATTAGGAAGCTATAACTACTTTTCTAGCCTCCAACTAGCTTTCTCTTCGTTTCTGCTTTTATGAAAACAGAAAAATTTTGTGACTCTTCATAGTTTACAAGATCAAACCTAAACTCCTGTCATGATGTCTAGGTCCCTTCCCACCCTGGCCCCAGCCTGCTTCCAGCCTCTTCTTCCATTTGGTTCCCACAACCATTTCATTTCAACCATCCATATGGCATTTAGAGAAAGTGCCATGTGCAAGACATTGCTAGGTGTGTTGTGATCTAATGCCACATTACTCCACCTTGGTGGGGACTTTATAAGTTCACCATGCTCCTACTTGGGCCCCATTAAAAAAATTATGATGTGCTGAGAGCCTGGGTGAGGATTGTAGCAATGACTTGAGGGTGAAAGTGGGAGAGGGCCAGGATGTGGTGAGAGTGGGAAGAAAGACATTGGATAACAAAAATGATAGATGAGAGTCACCTCCTTTAAAAAAATTTCAGTGATTTTTCCAAACTCTTGTGAACTCATCTAAAATCATGCAGGATGACTGACTAAGCAATGTGTGACATATTAACACAATGGAACATCACATAGCTACATGAAAATGTGTATATGACATAATGCTATTAATAACAGTTAACATTGTCTATGGCCATACCACCCTGAATGTGCCTGACCTCATCTAATAACAGTTAACATTGATTGAGAACTTATTATATGCCAGGCACTATTCTAAGTATTTTATATATATTTTATCACGTAGCCTTCACGACAACCTTTGAGGGCAGATATTATAATTATCCCAATTTTACAGTAGAGAAACCAAAGTACAGAAGATTAAGTGACTGGTCCAAGGTCACACATCTAGCATGTGGCAGAACCAAGATTTCAAAAAATGCATTCTGGTTCCAAAATGCGTGTTCTTAGCTACTACTACAACTGTCTCTGTACATGAAAAGGAACAACAAAAAGTACGTAAACATAGCTGCCTACATATAAATACATTGTTAAAGACAATTTGCAGTGATACAAATGATTAGGTTTCATGTTAGTTTCATTTTCCTGTAAAGAAGCTTAAATTCATAAGAAGAGGAAAAGAGTGAGAATAGGTTAGTGTTATGGAGGCCAAGGGAGAGCAATTTAGGAAGAAGAATGTCAATGGTGTCAAATGTTAACTGAGTCAGGAATTAACTTAATAACTTTAAGCAAGTCACTTAGCCTCCTTAATTGTTTCCTCATCCGTAAAATTTTCTATTGCCTTATAGCTATCTTTTGAAGATTAATGAGATAATGGTAATAAAGCCCTTGTAATTTTCTTTTTTTGAAATTAAAATTTTATTTTTTTAGAGTTTCTTTTAAAGTTATTTTATTTTAGGGTTGTAGGTTATAGTGGGGATTTACTTCATAAGTAAGTTGCATGCAGGTGAAGTGTGGGTTCCTAGCTGTCCTCTCCCCTGATAGTGGACCAGGTATCCAATGTGTTGCCACGTGTCCTCCTCCCTCAAACTAAATTATTTCATTTGATAATAAAGACTTTTTAAAAATACTGAGAATAATTGCAGACCATATTTCTAGGGGATAAGAAACTAAAAGCAGAAAATATGAGCATTTTTTAAGTGTTGTACAATAGTGTAAAAGTATTTCATATCCTTCATCTCTGGTTGGGTAGCAACATAACCCAAAATGTCTTGATATCAGGAGGGAAAAATATCCACGGACCCTGTATGCTGTCACTATATCCAAACCAAGCTCTCAGAGACATCCAGACAGCCCCGGGTCAAGAAGACAACCTGATATTTCCAGTTGACAGTCTCTTGTAGGTCTTTTGCTTCCATATTTAACTAAGTCTAAAGTGACCTTTTACATTTTTGCCAAGAGGGAGATCATGATAATGCTATAATAGCCTTTATGTGCATCTTGCTCAGGCCAAAAAGTACTTGAAAACTATCTTAAATTCTCAGTTGTTTATAATATCTAATAATCACACTGCTGCTTCAATTAATATCAGTTGCTCAGTGGGTCCATTACTGATTTTGTTTCCAAAATGTCTGTAATGGAAGAATCTTGTGAGACTCTATTCTGATGGTTACATGTAAGTTATAACTCAACTGTAAGCAACTAAAGAAGAGGGCTGTCGGGGGGGGGTCAAGACCTATCAGTTATTTCGTTATTGCTTTTTTTCCATTCTACTTTTGACTTTTTGGTTGACCTTCTATAGTCTTCATAAACAAAGGGTAAAAAGCAGTTCAGGTTGCTCAAGTAGTCACTCAATATAATTTTCTCAAGCTCTAATGATTGCTGAAATGTTCAATAGTCTCTCCTGCTTTTGATTCATGTAAGTTTTTTTGGTGGGGGAATCATAAACCTTCAGTAGTTAATGCGTGTCACCATGTGATGACTGTCTTTGGTAATGTGCAACCCTTTTAAAAGTAGGGTTTTGAGCCGGGCTCGGTGGCTCAGCCTGTAATCCCGCGCCTTTGGGAGGCTGAGGTGAGTGGATTGCCTGAGCCCGCGGGTTCGAGACCCGCCTGGGCAGCGAGACTTCATCTCTACAATAAATCAAAAAATCAGCTGGGCATGGTAGCGCATGTCTGTAATTCCAGCTACTCGAAAGGCTGAGGCGGAAGGATCGCCGGAGCCCAGCAGGTCGAGGCTGTGGTGGCCGGGAGCGGCCACTGCACTCCAGTCTGGGTGACAGAGTGAGACTCTCACTCAAAAAAAAAAGTAAATAAATAAAAAATAAAATAAAATAATTAATTAATTAAAAAATAAAAAAAATATATACACCTAAGCCAGGCACGGTGGCTCGTGCCTGTAATCCCTGCAATTTGTGAGGCCAGTAGTTCAGGACCACCCTGGGTGACATAGTGAGACCTCCTCCCTATAAAAAATTAAAAAATTAGCCCAGCATGGTGGTGCATGCCTGTAGTCTGTTACTCAGGAGACCGAGGCGGAAGAATAGCCTGAGCCCAGGAGGTTGAGGCTAAGGTGAACTGTGATGTGATCATGCCACTACAACTACAGCCTGGGCAACAGAGTGAGACCTCAACTCAAAACACAAAAAAGAAAAGAAATATCTATGCCTGAGGCTGGTAATTTGTAAAGGAAAAAGGTTTATTTGGGCACGTGGTTCAGCATGGCACCGGCATCAGTTGGGCTTCTGGTAAGGCCTCAGGAAGCTTACAATCATGCTGGAGGGAAGAGAGGGTGCATGCACAACCCACAAGGGAGCCTGCACGACAACAGCAGGAACAAGAGCTGGAGGAGGGAGATGAGGTGCTGCCAGGCTTATTTATTTATTTACTTATTTTTTATTTATTTTTGAGTCACAGTCTCACTCTGTCGCCCATGCTGGAGTGCAGTGGCACACTCACGGCCACCTGGCCACCGCAGCCTCGGCCTGCTGGGCTCAGGCGATCCTTCTGCTTCAGCCTTCCAACCATGCCCTGCTAATTTTTTTATTTATTGTAGAGATGAGGGCTCACCATGTTGCCTAGGCTGGTCTCGAACGAACCCCTGGACTCAAGCGATCCTCTCGCCACCGCCTGCCAAAGTGCTGGCAGATTACAGGGCTGAGCCACCACGCCTGGCTTGCCAGGCTCTTTCAAACCATCAATTCCCGCACAAACTAATAGAGCGTGAGAACGCACTTATTACCGCGAGAACATCACAAACCATTCATGAGGGATCCGCCCCATGATCCAATCACCTCCCCCTCGGCCCCATCTCCAACACGGAGGATCACATTTCAGCGTGAGATTCAAATGGGACAACAATCCAAACTATATCACTGACCCCGCTTTATATTTGCCTAATTTCCATCTGGTTCTGCACTCTTGGCTCTGCAGTTGGTAATGTCACCAGCTGAATTCCACTATATATTCTCTCTTCATTCTTGATCCTCAGCAATCCCTCCAGGACTTGATTGCAGTCACTATTCCAGCTCTTCTGGCTTTTGAGCACCCTGAACAGGCCTTGAACTCAGCGCTGAGTTCTTTGGTTTTTGTTTGTTTGTTGGTTGGTTTGTTTTTGAGTCAGAGTCTCACTCTGTCACCCAGGCTGGAGTGCAGTGTCATGCTCATGGCCACCGCAGCCTCGACCTGCTGGGCCCACATGATCCTTATGCCCTAGCCTTTCAAGAAGCTGGACACACAGGTTTATGCCACCATGTCTGGCCAAATTTTTGCTTGGCATGTTACTCAGGCTGGTCTCCAACCCAAGCTCACGCAATCCTCTCACCTCTGTCTCCCAAAGTGCTGGGATTATAGGCGTGAGCCACCGCTCCCGGTCGCACTCCATTCTAATCATCACCCATAATCTCAGCCAACTGAGAGCCCCAAAATGATGGATTTGGAGAGAAGCTGCTTGGTAATTGTGAACAATGCAAAAAGAAAGAATTCTGCTTTAAGTGAGTTGAGACATGATATAAGCAAAAAAACCGGAACAGTAAGCAGGTAAGAATAAAGTAAGTATGAAAAATGAGAGCCGAGCCGGGCTTGGTGGCTCTGCCTGTAATCCCGGCGCTTTGGGAGGCTGAGGTGAGTGGATTGCCTGAGCCTGAGGGTTCGAGACCCGCCTGGGCAACTTGGCGAGACCTCATGTCTACAATAAATAAAAAATTAGCCGGGCGTGGTAGCACGCGCCTGTAATTCCAGCTATCTGGAAGGCTGAGGCGGAAGGCTCTCCGGAGCCCAGCAGGTCGAGGCTGCGGTGGCCGGGAGCGGCCACTGCACTCCAGTCTGGGTGACAGAGTGAGACTCCAACTCAAAAAACAAAAACAAAAAACCTATAATCCCAGCACTTTGGGAGACTGAGTCGTGTGAATTTTGCTTGAGCCCGCGGGTTTGAGACCTGCCCTGGCAACTTGGCGAGACTTCGCTTCTACAGTAAATAAATAAAAAAGCCGGACTCGGTGGCTCAGCCTGTAATCCTGCGCCTTTGGGAGGCTGAGGTGAGTGAATTGCCTGAGCCCGCGGGTTCGAGACCCGCCTGGGCAGGTGAGACCTCATCTCTACAATAAATCAAAAAACTAGCCGGGCATGGTAGCGCACGCCTGTAGTTCCAGTTACTTGGCAGGCTGAGGCGGAAGGATCACCGGAGCCCAGCAGGTCGAGGCTGCGGTGGCCGGGAGCGGCCACTGCACTCCAGTCTGGGTGACAGAGTGAGACTCCAACTCGAAAAAAAAAAAAAGTAGGGTTTTGAGAAAGTTCAAAAGATAGGCCACTGTGTTCTTTACAAAATGAGCTTTTATTGCTAATGGACTTTATAACTAGCTGTTATTCAAGGCAGTTCCAACATACTTCTCCCAGCAGGAGAGAAAGTGGTATGATGGAAAGAACAAGAGAGTGGGGCTCATGAGACTTGGGTTTATTTCCTGCCCGATCGGTTTCCTCATTGTGAAATGATGAGCTTTGATAATCAGAGTGCATAGACCTGGATCTGCATCAGATTTGCCTGGGAAGCTTGTTAAAATATAGATAGTTGGGACCTATGCCTAGAAACTCTGAATTTATAGGTCTGTGGTAGGGCTAAGAATCTGTATATTTAACAAGCACTTCAGAAGATTCTGACATATAGGTTTGCAAAACAACAATGTTGAGAAGTTACTGAATTGGATGATTTCTAAGATTCATTTCAGGATTAAACACATGTAATTCTAATAGCAGAACTGATAAGGGAAACATGCATTAATATTTTCATACTAGGTTTTCACATTCTAAACTCAGAATTCTGGGCATCACGTCCAGCTAGAAGATGTTGACAAGGCTATGGATCTAGCAAGTGTGCCGGAGTCAGGGTTCAGAATTCTAACTTGGGAAAAGGAGGTGGGCACATGAGGTCATGATCTCAAGTCAAGAATTTGGGGTCCAGAGGTCCGGGGGAGGTAGGCAGGCATAGATAGGAGCAGAAGCCAACCAAACAAGAATTGCTTGTGATTTGGAAATAAAGTAAGAATGGAATAAAGAAGGGGTGGAAACCAAGAGAGAAATGGAGAAAGAAAACTTGAGACCAGTAGAATAACAACAAGATCTCGGTTCTTGGAATGGCTGTGGCCTATGCATTAATAAAGAAGTTATGTGATTACTTATTTTCTGTACTACTTTTTGAGTATGCTCATTGCTATAAGAAAATGAGAGCAAGTGCATGAACTGTGATTGGAACAGAAATGTCTCTTAGAGAATAAGGTATTGAGAATACACCTGACCTAGCATTCTTCTGGCCTTTGGACTACCATTGCAAGGGATAAGGGAAATGGCTCTGACTGGAAAGAGAAGAAACAGGAAAATGGAAGTGAAGCTGAAGGAGCCTGGGAATTCCAGCTCGAATGACTCAGAAAGCGTTAATAACAATAAATAATAGCAAACTGTTCTTGGTATCAGTAGCAACGTTTAATGGAGAGGCTGTTCACTTGATTTTCCACATACAGCAATGACTTGTATAGGTATCTCTTGCTACTCCAGTTAAAAGCCACAAATAATATGGTCATCATACAATTGATGGTTCCAAATGCTAGCCGCAGAACTAGCTGTGGATCTATACATAGAGCAGGTAGACCAGTGCTTTATGTTATTCTTGGGAAGACCAGTAGGGAGCGCCAGTCATATGGTTGATACCCTATACTGTATAATAAGATTCTTTGAGAAAGTGTTTTGATAGAAATAGCAATGAATTTAGTTTACAATATCCACTCCGTTTTCTGCTGTGCATATTATTAGAAAGATATATTTAGAGTAGATAAACTATAAAAATAACTCCATAATTACAATCCTAGAAGTTTAATGTATCACAGACTGAAAAAGGCTTTTTGGATTTGATAAAAAAAGATGTCTTTGACCATTGTTCACTGCACTCACGTGTTGATATTTGCCATGCACACCAGTTTTTTCCCTTCTGGGAGGCTTTTTATTTTCCATTAACTCTGTGGTCTTATCCTTTCCACAGATAACCTTTGAAAATAGTTCTGGGTGTGCACCTTTCTTTAACTCAATGCCCTTTTTAATTTTCATTTTGAAATAAATATATACCAAGTGTTGTAGTAATCAGATATCATGAATTATGCCTATGATTTCCAGAGATGTCCAGAGGTGCCTTCTTCATGGGTTACTTTTCTGTTTCCAAGGTATCTCTTTTTCAAAGTGATGTTCTTAATTCTGCTAAAGTCCCCCATGCAGTAAATTGTTTATGTCCAATCCTGTAATTTCCTTGTCAATATGCACATCCTTTTACTATATGGGAAAAATACTGTGTAGTCACTGACGCTTGCGCAATACCAATTTTTACAATCTTTTATGCTGAGATGGATTTTTCTGACAATTAGGAGAGTTAGGCAGCCTAGACAGAATGCATGATCTTGGGCTTTAATGTTAATAAAATGGCCAGTCTATCTGCCTGTCTATTTATATCAATCTCACCATATCCAGTAATGTGTAGTCAAGACATGGAAGCAACTTAGAGGTACCTCCCCAAGACCCTGAATATAAGGAAAATGAAATTGCCACCTAAGAGTTAAACTATAAAGTCAACAAATTATGAATGAGAACAGAGCTATGCAAATTCACTTCGAAGGGACCAAATTACAAAAGAACAATGTAGTCACATATTATTTATCTATTTTTGTAAAGTATAAATGTAGTGAAAGCGCTACTAGTAAATGGCCAAGAGTTAATTATTGTTGATAACAGTTGCTTGGAATATGAGTAACTATTTCTTTACTCCTTTGATCTTTATTTTTAAATTTTCAAATAAAAAAAGAGAAGGCAAAACTGAGACAGAGACAGACTTAACGGCTCCTAGGGAAAAAAGACCAGACAGTAGTCTGATTGACAATGTTAACACAGTTGAAGAAAGAATGTGTCAGTCAGGGAGTGGGGGTCGGGGGCTGTCAGTCACGAAAGCAGATGAAAAGGAGAAAGTCACAGAGAAAGATAGCAGTGCTGAGATCAGCCCACTCACACCAGGAGAGAAACTGCTGTCTTGGGCTCTGGGCCAGGCACAGAGGCAACATAGCAAAGTGATCGTAAGTGAGGTCCTATATCCAGTCTGATTTGGGTTCATATCTCATGGCTACCACTCCCGTTTTATGACCTTGAGCAAGTGGCTGTACCTTTCTAAGCCTCAGTTTCCGTTTCTAACATAGGACTGTTACTGATGCTTATATATAGGACCATTATGAGAATAAAATGAGATAATTCATATATTTAGCACAGCGCTTGGAACATGGTAATCCCTCAGTAAATGTAAGCTATTGTTACAATATTTTATTTATAATATCCTATTTGTAGAGACATAGTTTAATATGATGTCATAATTAGGCATTCAAATCTTATAACTTGAGTTGACATTGATTCCATGGTCACACTAAGCAAGCTTTGGATTGTAATTTGGCTTTTCGTGTTATTTAGCAGTAAGAAGATTATATGAAGATCTGTCACCTCATGAATTATATGTATCAATATAAATGGGTATGCTAGTGTTCAGTTTTATTCCAGCAGTCTTTGGAGATTTTGATAGAGTGGGTTCAATTAATCTGGGGCATTGTCAAATTGTGTTTTGAGTATCCAAATTTTGGGCATTCAATTTTTTTTCTTTCTAGAGACAGGATCTCGCTCTGTCACCCAGTCTGGAGTACAAGCGATTCTTCCCACTCAGCCTTCTGGGTAGCTGGGACTTCAGGAGCATGCCTCTATGCCCAGATTATCTATTTATTTGTTTGCTTCTTTGTTTATAGAGATGCAGTCTTGCTATGGCCAAGTCTGTTCTCGAACTCTGGCCTCAAGCAATCCTCCTGCCTCAGCCTCTTGAGTAGCTATGAATTACAGGCATGCTCCACCATGTCCAGCTAGGTCCTCGGCATTTTAAAATTTTAAACATAGCCCTCTATGAGTTTGGTTGATGTGAATCCATTCCTGAGAGAAGTATATACTCTTCTTGTACTGAGGGCCAGACTTTGGACCTGATGAAGCTTTCTAGCAGTCAGTCTGCAAGCATCCTTCAGCCAATTAACTCCCTCTGTTTCTAGCAGAAATTCTAGAGAATAAAACCAAAAACCCATTTCATGTTTCCTGTGTATGTTTGCATGAGTCTGATGCTTTTTGTGTGTGTTGTGTATATGAGTTTGTACAGTGATTTTGCTAAATACTAAAATATACTGTTACTGAAGTTGATATGTAATATGTCAACAAGTAACTATGGATAAACAGCACAGAATTATAAAATAGTATTATAATTATTATATATAATTGTATATGTTATATTATATATTATAATAATTATTATTTTTTGAGTCAAAGTCTCACTCTGTCACCCAGACTAGAGTGCAGTGGCACCATTTCGGCCACTGCAACCTAGACCTGCTGGGCCCAAGCGATCCTTCCACCCCAGCTTTCCAAGTAGCTGGGACTACATGCATGCACCACCGTGGCCGGCTAATTTTTTTTTATTAATTGTGGAGACAAGGTCTTGTCATGTTGCCCAGGCTGGTCTCGAGCTCCTAAGCTCAGGCAATCCTCTTGTTTCTCAATATGCTGATATTATAGGCATAAGCTACTGTGCCCAGCCTATTATAATTATTATAAACTATAGTGCTTGAAGGGATCTTAGCACTTAGGTAGTCCTATCTTCCTGAGGGCCAGAGAGGGAAAAGGACCTATCCAAGGTGACAGGTGGTTTATTTGAGACAGCACTGTGCTCATATAAAAGCATAAATAAATCCTCTGAATTACTCATCAAAGCAGCAATAAAGGATTGAGATAATATATCAGAAATGAAGAACGAAACACAAAGGTGAAGGGTCCACCTGATATTAATCTGCCACGTGGAAATACTCCACAGTTAAAGTCCTTCACATTGCTCTTTTATGTTCACTTTGCTGACTTTTTCCTTTGTTTTGATATTTTTCATGGAGAAAGAACTGTCACTAGTTGTTTGAAAGTTGATACTTGATGAACCAGGTCAAATTAAAACACAGTTCTGCTAATTTTCCAAGACATTTTATTCATCCTAGGCCAACACCTAAAATTCTTTTCTTTCTTCTGTTCCGTTAGAAGGTGACTTCCTTCTACATAGTTCTTCTATTTTATTTACATTTCTTTTCAATTTTAAGTTAGTTCAATTACTTCTTTATCAAGTCATTTTCTTCGTCTAGCTTTGTTCTTCTTTGTAAATTGATACTTTTCTTCATATTTGGTATAGGCTACCTGGACTCTGCCTTCATGACTAACTCATGTGCTCTTTTAATAAAGATAAAATTCTCTTACCTTCTTTTGTGTTATTTTAACTTTCAGTAATACTGAATATGCTATTTCAAACTAACTTCTTTCCTTCTCCAAGGAGAATGTCTAGTCTTTCATATGGGGCATTAGAGAGGAGTGATTAAGAGCTGACTTTGAATTTCATGTTTGCACCATTTGCTAGTTATGTGGCTTTGCACAATTTGCTTCTGCTCTCTGAGCCTCAGTTTTTCTCATCTATAAAGTGGGAATAATAATCATACATATCTCATAGGGCAGTTGTGAGAGTTAAATGAATTAATAAAATAAAAATTAATAAGGGACACTTAGTGCATGGTCCAAATGAATGTGCTATGCAGGTATTAGTTCTTATTACTATTGTTATCATCATTGTTACTGTTATTTAGTCATATGATAAAACTGGTCTGCTGACATCATGTTAACTATGATACTCAACCTGAATTGTCAATATCGGTACTGTCTCCAGCAATGCCATGACATTTTTAGGACAAAATAAACTTTTATTTTAATTTAATGAAGAAAGGGCATATAACATTTATAGGGGCTGGAGTGGGATTATAACAGCAGCCCAGATGAATTGATGAAAGACATGTGGTTCCAGCTAGGTTGGGACCAGTCATGGTGAATCTGTTTACCTGGTTGCTTGTCAGCAGTAGATCTTTCTTGATGTTGGTATGTGTTAGCATGATTCACCAGCATTTTTGTTTATGATCAATACTGACATATATCTTCTCAAATAAATTAACACTCTCATCTGGCACAACTAATTTTGTGAAAACAGGTTTTCAAGCCAGTATATGAGCTGACCCACATAATCCTTTGGCTAAAAAAAAAAAGTACTGCATTCTATTGTATTCTTACTCTAATAAGCATTGAGAAATGGCAGATAAACTCTTCTTATTTTTTATTTTCTTTTTATGGCAACACTGACTGACCTCTACTTAGCATTCTTTGAGAGGCACCTGGAAAAGAAACTGAAAATTCAATACAGGAGAGGAAAAGGGCACAGGGAAAAGAGCCATATTAGAATTTGTCAGCATTTATGAGTAGTGGTAACTTGTTCCCTAGTAAAAACTCAGATCTGAGCAGTTCTGAAAAGCTTAAAGACATAGTATAGGAATGGGGTAAGTTAATCATGGGTCTTTCCAGGGGCAATTTGAACATCATTTACGTTAGCATTCCAATGAAGCACTGATATCATGGTATGCCAAGACCACATGGCACCAATATTTTCTTCTCCTCTCTCTGCCCGGAGAATTTATAGCCTTAGGAAAATAGAAAACAATTCACTTCTATAATTTGGTTTTGGTTATTCTGAGCCAGAGGCTTTGACTTTAGTGACTTCCACATGCAGATTTTGGAAAACAGCAAAGTTTAATTTTAATTCATCTCTTTGTGGCACATGTTTCAAACTGGAACAATAACATTTTGAGGGGTTTGGCCTCATATTTATTTAAACAGAATTTTCAGTGATGTCAACGCCACTATTCTAGATCTCATGAGATGGAATTTATAGCGTGGGTCAAGCAAGTGAGGTCAACTGAGGAGGACACAGTGCAATTGTACTGTGTCTTCCTTTGCACTAGAATCAGGGATGTCTCCAAGCTCACATAGAGGGCCCTCCCAGACATGTTTAAGGAAAGTGCTAAGCAACAGGATCAGAAGACCTCTTTAAGTAAAGCGACTGTAACTTGTATTTTGTTTAAAATGCCCAATCTCAAAATCACCCTTTTCCAGGCATATTGCCAAATTACAGCAATGGATCATTTTAAAAACGCCCATTCAAAATAAGCCATCTTGAATGTAGCACTGTGACAAAGGTCCTTCTGACAAAAAGTCACTTTAGACATCAGATCACTCCAAGCATTATTTTAAAATAGTGCCTAGGCCTTTTAGTAATTCAGGCAGTTTCCTTTGAACCCAGAAAACGTCAGTGTGCTGAAAGTAGACATAAATGGGGCCAGCCTGGCCAACAGCTGGATTTCCTTTCCCCCAGATGTTCTCTTCACATGGATTGAGCCTCGAAAGTGTATATTGTCCCTCGTCTACTGTCCAAATGAAGCTATCTTACCTGATTCACCCCTTTCCCCCATTCCCTTGCAGATTTAAATGTTAAATTGAGTTTGTGGGAGTGAGAGATGGAGGAGTTAAGAGTAAAGAAACTCATTGTGCAATATTGAGGGTGAAACTCCTAGAAGAAAATAGAAAAGCATTTTACTGTGAAGAAGATTCCGTGCTCATTTTCTCCTCATCCCCATCTGGAATAGCAATGGGAAGTAGTGACAAGGACTGCCAGAGGTTTGCAAAAGAGAATTTTGAAATCATGGGTTTCGGTCTTGTGCAAATAAAGACTTGTAGTTTGTTAGGACCCCGGGGACAAATGGTAGCAAATGGGCAAATGGTCCTTGTCTCTGATCCTGCAAGTAGCCAAGGTATCACTGGGTGACTTGCTTCCTATTTCTAGCTCAGAATCCAAAGTTTTGTCAGAGACTGTACTATTGCATATGAAGCTTGTCAGAGATTTCAAACCACACAAAATAAGGAAGCTGGCTTAAGCATTTATTCGTTAATCAACTGTTCAAGATTGTTCAGAAGGTCCAATTTCATTGGGTCACCTGGTCCTTCATCATTAACCTCACGTGTGATTGTTTTATAGTACAACATAGGCAACCCTTGTGGCCAGCAAAGTCACTGCTCTGTGGAGGAAGGGGATATGCTCTTACGTGCAGGGTATCTGTCATTTCCTACACAAAACTGTTGCATGTCTTTATATATTTAAGTCTTAAGAAATCGTGTCCCTCACTTTAGCACAAGGGAGGGTGGGAAGTCACTAGGCACTTCCAGGGAAGGGAGGAGGGCAAGGGGCACATGACAACACAAAGGGTACCTGATCCACTACCAGAGGGATTTGGAGCCAATAAGAAGCCCAGACTTCAGCCGGGCTCGGTGGCTCAGCCTGTAATCCCACGCCTTTGGGAGGCTGAGGTGAGTGGATTGCCTGAGTCCACGGGTTCGAGACCTGCCTGGGCAGCGAGACCTCATCTCTACAATAAATCAAACAAACAAACAAAAAAATCAGCCGGGCGTGGTAGCGTATGCCTGTAATTCCGGCTACTTGGAAGGCTGAGGCGGAAGGATCACCGGAGCCCAGCAGGTCGAGGCTGCGGTGGTCGGGAGCGGCCACTGCACTCCAGTCTGGGCGACAGAGTGAGACTCTGACTCAAAAAAAAAAAAAAAAAAAAGCCCAAACTTCACCTGTATGAAGCCAACTTATGTAGCGAATCCTCACTTATATCCCGCATCTCTATAATAAAATAAAGTTTTAAAAAATGAAGAAATATCTTTAAAAAAGTTATAAAAAAGAAATCATGTCACTTTATAAACAAATACAATTAAGTTTTTTAATAAAAGAGATGTTTCTCTAACTTTTTTCTTTAAATTTGCATTCAGTTTTAGGCTTTTCAGATAATTGATGGGGCCCCTGACAATTACTGCTGGTCAGAATTAAGGTGGTAGCCAAACCTCAGAATTTAGTTGGTTTGGTGCAAAGAGGTACCAATTAATATTTCATTCAGGCTTAGAGAGATTAGATGACCTGCCTTCTAGATCATACTTGTACTGTAGTATTTTTATTCTACTTTATTGAAGTATAATTGCCATACAAAAAGCTGTTTGATATGTGCAACTCAATGAGTTTGGAAATGAGTATACACCAATGAAGCCATGACCACAATCTATGTTATAAACCTATCCATCCCCTCCAAAAGTTTTCTCCCATCCTCTTAATTTATTATTATTACTTTGTGATAAGAACATTTAACATATGATCTACTCTCTAGGCAAAATTTTAAGTATATACAGTATTATTGACTAAAGGCAGTATGCTGTACAGTAGCGCTTTAGAATTTATTCATCTTGTGTAACTGAAAATATGTACCCAAATAAATAAAGTAGCTACCAAAAATAAAATAAAATATGTACCCACTGACTAATATCTCCCTGTTTTGCTCTCACCTCAGCTTCTAGCGACCACTATTGTGCAATCTGTTTATTTGAGTCTGACTATTTAAGATCCCTCATATAAGTGGCATCATGTAGTATTTGTCCTTCTGTGTCTGGCTTGTTTCACTTAACATAATGTTCTCCAGGTTTATCCATGTAGTTGCAATGGCAGGATGTTCTTCTTTTTAAAGGCCGCATAATACTCCGTTGTGTTAAATTTATATGTTGCATTTTCTTTGTCCATTTGCCCACTAGCAGACACTTAGGTTGTTTCCATTTCTTGGTAATTATGAATGATGCTGCAATAAACGTGGAAGTGTGGACATCTCTTTTTCTACTATATCTCACTATTCCAGATGTCATTAGAACTGGTTCATCATTCAAAAATTAAGGTGGGAGAAGAAAGTGCAGTGGGGTATGAAGTAGGAGAGAAATTAATAGGTAGTACTTAGGTAAGTACACACAGTCATTTTGGATACATGGCAATAATTTTCTTTATAAACAAAACAAAGGCAATGTCATAAAAAGGTTGCTAAACACCTACTGGAAAAGGATGAAAACTTTGATTCATGCGAAGGTCCATGGAGTTATTTTTACTTACTCTAGAGTTCTTCCTAGAGAAATAATTTTTTTTTTTGTATATTGGGTGCTTGATGCTCAGTAAATTGTGAAACACTTTTCCCTTTGTATGTAGACATTTAGACTTTTTGAGATGCATTCTGCAACATTTATCAAACTCTTTAACAATCAAATCATAAATTCAACTCACAGTGGATGCTTTAATGCTTTGAAGGCCTTGAAGGAAAATTGAGGGCAACAGAGACAAGCATACCCAGCTAGGCCAGGGACTTCTTCAGAATAACACTACTATTTTCCTACCCGCTGACTTATTTTGTCAGGTTATAACCTTAATCCTGGAGATTTATCCTTCCTCACACCTCATTCTCTCATGCACACTCATAATACACACACACACACACACACACACACACACACACACACACACACCCCAGACTACTCAGTTCTAATGTGAAAGCAAAAATCATTTACTAAAGTTTATAGAATATAGGGGCAGTTTACCAAAGGTAAAACATTGCTTTTTTAATTTTTTTTTGGCAAACTCAGGGGAAAACTACATGGTTGACCTTGATTGTGTACCACCCCTTCCCACCTGCCATGGAATTTGGCTGGAGTGGTGGTACTTGCCTTCCTGTCAAGTCTTTTCTGCTGCCAGAGCCCATTGAGTGTATCTGAGCAACTCTCTCCCCTGAGTTAATCATGCTAGTCTTCATGAGTCCCCTGGCCTTCACCTTCCATGTTTCATGTGCTGGAATACCCTGCAGGAGACTGAGTCCCAAGAAACTGTCATGATCCTGGCCCTTGAGTCCTGTCTCTGCCAGTAGCTCTTTGAAGGAACCATGGCTCAAGGGAGAGCCTGGCCTTTTTGCAAAGGCTAGCTTTTCAATTAAATAGCATACTTTTATGGTTAGAGCTGAGAGTGCTGAGATTTTATACTCATATCAATAATCTCTAGGAAAAGCTCAGTATTGACCTTTTTCATTTATTTTCTTATAATTTCCATTTCATCATGACTCTAAGGCACCACAGGCAATGTATTTTTGTGGAATTATTGTTCTTGATAAGTAGCTGAAATCAGTCAGATTTTTGCCTTCTTTCTCACATCTTACCCAAGTTGTGGAGTCATTTTCCCAAACTATTTAGTAGACCCAGTGTAACCAAAAAGCGAAATATTAAGTTTACTTAGAGTTGAACCAAAAGGAAAAGAATAAAGAAAAAAATAGTCAAGCAACCCATAACTTTACCATTATTCCATAGTGGTTTAGTGGGTAAGCTGTGGATCCAGACTGCTTATATTTTGATCTTCTACTTACTGATTGTATAACCTTTGGCAAGTTGCTTAACCTCACTATGCCTCAGTTTTCTTAGCTGTAAAATGGAGACAATAGGATACTCACCTCATAGGATGGTTCTGGTAGTTACAATTAATTCCCATAAAATGCTTGAAACACTATCTGGCAGGTAGTAAATGCTCCAATAATGCTGATTCTCATTATACCTAAAGCTAATCTTTAAGTGTTATGAAATGTTAGCATTTGAAGGGGATGGACATAATGGAAAAAGGTGCTGGACAGATAGTCAGGGATCCTGTATTCTATTGGTGCTTCCATCCACCGCACACCTATATAAATTGGAGCCAATCTTAGTTTCTGTTAACTCATCTGTGAAATTGGGATAATATTTCCCTTAGCTACTGTTGAACGCATGCGCACGTACACACGCGTGCATGTACACATGTGTGTGCGTGCACACATACACACACACACACACACACTCAACTTTCAACAATAAAGAGAGGAGAATTAAATTAGAACACAGCCGGGCTCGGTGGCTCAGCCTGTAATCTCGCGCCTTTGGGAGGCTGAGGTGAGTGGATTGCCTGAGCCTGAGGGTTCGAGACCCGCCTGGGCAGCAAGACCTCATCTCTACAATAAAATCACAAAAAAATCAGCCGGACGTGGTAGTGCATGCCTATAATTCTGGCTACTTGGAAGGCTGAGGCGGAAGGATCGCCGGAGCCCAGCAGGTCGAGGCTGCGGTGGCCGGGAGCAGCCACTGCACTCCAGTCTGGGCGACAGAGTGAGACTCCAACTCAAAATAAATAAATAAATAAATTAGAACACAGATTTTAAAATCTGAAATGACACGAGGAACTTTACAGATATGTTATGGCAATCTGTTGCATGTATGCTATGTATACTTAAGCTATAAGAGATTATCAGTACAAAATGTACTTTCATATCTATATGGTATTTTATACTTTTCAAATGAGATAGGCCATCTCATATTTTGTCACAGTTGGCTATTGCAAGCCTTTAGGGCCTAGAGGCCATGTCGTTTACATGTTTTATTCACAGTCTAGCAGATAGTATATATTCAGTAAACATTATATGGAAAAAATGTATTTTATATATGCACAATCTAAATGAGACAGCTAAGATACCTAAAAATGGTATTTAAGTAACTTTCTAGCAAGATTGTTAATGTTGCTGACTTCATATAATGTCAGGGACCTGTGATAATTTACATCTCAAACAACTTGAAATTTGGATTTGTCATGTCTTCCGAGCCTGTGAGATGGTTCAGCAGGTAAAGCAAAAACCCAAACCTTTGGGGATTGGGATCTCTTATCTTGTCTCTACCTTACCTTTAAAAAGAAAGAGGCAGCCGGGCTCGGTGGCTCAGCCTGTAATCCCGCGCCTTTGGGAGGCTGAGGTGAGTGAATTGCCTGAGCCCGCGGGTTCGAGACCCACCTGGGCAGCGAGACCTCATCTCTACAATAAATCAAAAAATCAGCCGGGCGTGGTAGTGCATGCCTATAATTCCAGCTACTCGGAAGGCTGAGGCGGAAGGATCGCCGGAGCCCAGCAGGTCGAGGCTGTGGTGGCCGGGAGCGGCCACTGCACTCCAGTCTGGGCGACAGAGTGAGACTCCAACTCAAAAAAAAAAAAAGAGGCAACTTCCTGGGGTCCCCTCCCACTGTGGGAGCTCTTCTATCCTCCCAATAAATCCTGCCTTCTCACTAAATAAAATAAAATAAAAAGAAAGTAGGCAGTGAGTCTCATGTCTACTTGCAAAAAGTGAAAAGAAAAATGTTATAATGAGTGATCAGCGAGTCCCCAGAGGTTTGGGTTTTTGCTTTACCTGCTGAGCCATCTCACAGTGATCAGCGAGTACTTGTTGAGTGTATGAATGAATAAGGCCTTGGGAAGGGGTGTCTGTGTATACATTTTAAGCCGATTCAGATCTGATGCATCTCATTAGTAAGAGGAAGAAGGACAGGAATGTATCTCCCAGTAATTATGAGGAAGAGAAATCTGTTTCTTTTGTAATTACTAAAGCTTTGGCTGTGAAGCACTTACAGAAACACAAAATACTATGGAAATCCTCAATAACAGACACAACTCTCCAGTAACAATGGTTGCATAGAATACTGGAAATTTACCTTTATTAGGATACTAATTAAATGTCTAAGTGGTTAAAAGGGGGAAAAAAGCAGGTGAAAGCAAGAGTATGTGAAATGTATGCATTAATTGTCCTACCAATAACATAAAACATCCCCTAGTTATTTTGCACTTCCTTTTCTTTTTTTTTTAACTTTTAAATTTTTTATTTTAAAATTGTGGGGTACAGTTCAGGTTAGGTAAAAAAATATTCATTATACAGGTACCCTTGTTGATGAGGTGTGCCCCACTTCCCCAGGCTGATTTCCACTACTGCCAATCCCACCTCCCTGCCGCACCCGCGGCCCCCCCCACAACTTCCTGCTACTATCAATCTTTTACTTAAAGTATTACGATAGTTGTTCATGGTCCACTTATGAATGAGAACGTGTGATACTCAGTTCTTTGTTTCTGTGAAAGCTCACTCAGTATTGTACACTCTAATTCCATCCAGGTTGCTGTGAAGTTCATGATTTTGTTCTTTATGGTTGTGTAATATTCCATTGTGTATATGTACCACATTTTTTTAATCCAGTCCGTTTTTGATGGGCAGCACGGTTGGTTCCATGTTCCTGCTATTGTGCACAATGCTGCGATAGACATATGTGTGCAGGTATGTTTTTTATAGAGTGATTTGAATTCTTCCGGGTATATTCCCAGTACGGGGGTTGCGGGTCATATGGAAGGTCAATTTTTAGAACTTTTAGGAATAACCACACCGTTTTCCACAGAGGCTGTACTAGTTTATACTCCCACCAACAGTGTAGAAGTGTTCCCTTTCGCCATATCCTCTCCAGTATCTGTTATTTTTTGAGTTATTGATGATGGCCATTCTGACTGGAGTTAGGTGGTATCTCAGTGTAGTTTTGATTTGCATCTCCTTGATGACTAGTGAGGCTGAACATTTTTTCATGTATCTGTTGGGTGCTCGTACATCTTCTTTTGATAACTTATCTATTCATACCTTTTGCCCACTTTGTAATGGGGCTGTTAGTTTTTTTCTTTTCAGCACATTTGAGTTCCTTGTAGATCCTAGGTGTTAGACCTTTGTTAGACATACAGTTGGCAAATATTTTTTCCCAGTCTGTCTCCCTGCTCTCTTGATGGTTTCTTTGGCTTTGCAGAAACTTGTCAGTTTTATGAGGTCCCATTTGTCTATCTTATCTCTTATGACATGGGCACTTGGAGTTTTGATCAGTAATTGGTTACCAGTTCCAATTTCCATAAGAGTGTCTCCTGCATTTTCTAAGGCTCTAATAGTTTGAGGTTATATGTTTAGGTCTCAGATACATTTAGAGTTGATTTTTGTGTATGTGGATAGGTAGGAGTCCTGTTTCAATCTTCCACATGTGGTCAGCCAGTTTTCCCAGCACCATTTCCTGAATAGGTTCTCATCTCCCAGTGGCTGGTGGTGGAGGCTTTGTCGAAGATGAGTTGGTTGAGAAATTGAGGTTTTGCTTCTGGAATCTCAATTCTATTCCATTGGTCTATATGCCTGTTCTTGTACCAATACCAGGTTGTTTTGATTATTGTAGCTTTATAATAAAGTTTAAAGTCTGGAAGTGTGATACCTCCTGCTTCTTTTTTTTTTTTTTTGCTGAAGATTGTTTTGGCTATTTGTGGTCACTTATGTTTCCATATGAATTTCTGTATTGTTGTTTCTAGATCTGAGAAGGATGTTACTGGTAATTTGATGGGTATTGCATTAAATCTGTAGATTGCCTTAGGTAGAATGGACATCTTAACAATGTTGATTCTTCCAATCCATGAACATGGAATATTTTTCCACTTGTTTGTGTCATGTTTGATTGCTTTGAGCAGTGTTTTGTAGTTTTCGTTGTAAAGGTCTTTCATGTCTCTGGTTAGGAAGATTCCAAGGTATTTCTTTCTTTCTTTTTTTTGTGGCTATTGTGAATGGAATTGTGCTTTTCATTTGGGTTTTTGTTTGTTTATTATTGGTGTATAGAACTGCGATTGTCTTTTGCACATTTATTTTATACCCTAAGACTAATTAAAGGTATATTGAAAATACCAGTTTTTATTAGATGAAGACACCATCAGAATGTTCGCACTAAACTTTTAGATGAAGTCATTCCCTCATTGTTGTGCATAATCTTTTATGCAATATGTTCTCAAAAGCCTATTTTTATTTTCCTAAACTCTGATTAGTAATAGTAAGTGGTTAAAAGAAGAAACTCCTTAACCTTGATTTGTGGAATTATGGTCATACACTATAAAATTTAAATTTTACAAGTTGAGAAAATACTAGCCAGATCTGAAGTATATCTTAGTGACTTTCTTTTGATCTAGTAGGACATTAGCCATTCTTTGCATGACTGTTTGGAGTAACCCATGTCCCCTCCCCATAAACTCTTTGGAGAAGGATTTTTTTTTTTAAGAAAAGTGTTTGCATGAAAAAGTGCTCAGCCTCATTAATCATCAGAGAAATACAAATCAAAACCACATTGAGATACCACCTACCACCAGTAAGAATGATCATGATTAATAAAACAAAAAACAACAGATACTGGCAAGTATGTGGAGACAAGGGAATGCTTCTACACTGTTGGTGGGAATGCAAACTAGTTCAACCTCTATAGAAAACAGTGTGGTGATTCCTAAAAGAGTTAGAAGTTGACCTTCCATATGATCCAGCAATCCCCCTTCTGGGAATATACCCCGAGGAGCTTAAATCACTCTACAAAAAAGATACCTGCACACACGTTTATTGCAGCATTATTCATGATAGCAAAAACATGGAACCAATCCTGCTGTCCATCGAAACTGAACTGAATTTTTGAAATGTGGTACATATAAATGATGGAATATTACTCAGCCATAAAGAAGAACAAAATTATGAACTTCGCAGCAACTTTGATGGATTTAGAGTCTGTAATACTCAGTGATTTATCACAGAAACAAAGAACTGAGTACCATATGTTCTCCTCATAAGCAAACCCTGAACATTTACCATAATACTATAAGAAAGGAATTGCCAGTAGCCAGAAACTGATGGGGGTGCATATCGCATTAATAAGAGTACCTGGTCTCAAACCAGGCAAAGTGGGGACCAAAGGTAGGCCCAAACTTTACCTGTATTATGACTGCTTGTATGCCTAATCCTGAATTGTGCCCCACATCTTTAAAATAAAATTAATTGGTCGGATTCGGTGGCTCAGCCTGTAATCCCAGCACTTTGGGAGGCCAAGGTGAGTGGATTGCCTGAGCCCATGGGTTCGAGACCTGCCTGGGCAACTTGACGAGACCTCATCTCTACAATAAATCAAAAATTAGCCGGGCGTGGTAGTGCACGCCTGTAGTTCCAGCTACTTGGAAGGCTGAGGCAGAAGGATCGCCAGAGCCCAGCAGGTCGAGGCTGCAGTGGCCGGGAGCGGCCACTGCACTCCAGTCTGAGTGACAGAGTGAAACTCCAACTCAAAAAAAAATTTAATTTTTTTTAAAAAAGTGTTTGCAAGCCGGACTCGGTGGCTCAGCCTGTAATCCCGCGCCTTTGGGAGGCTGAGGTGAGTGGATTGCCTGAGCCCGCGGGTTCGAGACCCGCCTGAGCAGGCGAGACCTCATCTCTACAATAAATCAAAAAATTAGCCGGGCGTGGTAGCGCACGTCTGTAGTTCCAGCTACGTGGAAGGCTGAGGCGGAAGGATCACTGGAGCCCAGCAGGTCGAGGCTGCGGTGGCCGGGAGCGGCCACTGCACTCCAGTCTGGGCGACAGAATGAGACTCCAACTCAAAAAAATAAATAAATAAATAAAATAAAAAGTGTTTGCTGGGCATAGTGGCTCACACCTGTAATCCCAGAGTTTTGGGAAGTGGAGGCAGCATGATTGCTTGAGGTCAGGTGTTTGAGACCAGTCTGGGCAACATAGCAAGACCCTATCTCGAAAAAAAAAATTAGCCAGGCATAGTAGTGCATGCCTATAGTCCTAGCTATTCAGGAGGTTGGTGTGGGAAGATATCCTAAGCCCAGGAGTTGAAAGCTGCAGTGAGCTATGATCATACCACTGCACTCCAGCTTGGGTGCAGAGCAAGACCCTGTCTCTGAAAAAAAATTTTATATACTTAATTACATGAAATTATTTGGTGAGTTCTGGGGGCCTTTTTATTTTTAAAAAATGTTTTTAATTTTAGAGTTGTTGATTACATGTGAGGCTTTGCTACATAAGTAAACTGTGTACAGGTGAGGTTTGGACTTCTAGCGAGCTCTCTGTCCCTGGTAGTGGATATGGTACCCAGTGGGTGATTGTGTGTCCCTTATCCCCCCTTTCTCCATTAACAGTGCCCAGCATCAGTTGTTCCTGCCTTTATGTTCTCTTGCCTACTGTTTAGAGCCTACTTATGAATGAGAACATACAGTATTCAGTTTTTTGTTTCTGTGATTGTTCGCTTAGAAAGACAGTCTCCGGCTTCATCCATGTTGTTGCAAAGGACATGGTTTTGTTCTTCTTTATGGTTGCATAATATTCCATTGTGTATTTGTACCACATTTTCTTTATACAGTTCACTTTCAGTGGGCATCTGGGTTGGTTCCATGTTTTTGCTATTGTGAATAGTGCTGCAATGAATATAACATGTGCAAGTGTCTTTTTGGGAGAGCGATATTTCTCTAAGTATATTCCCAGAGTGGGTTTGCTGGTTCATATGGTAGCTCAATGTTTAGTTATTTGAGAAAACGCCACATTGCCTTCCACAAAGGTTGAACTGCCTTACATTTCTACCAGCAGTGTATGAGCATTCACTTTTCTTTGCAGCCTCATCAAGCACCTGTTGTTTTTGTTTTTGTTTTTTTTACCTTTTAATGATAGCCACACTGTCCAATGAGACGTAGTATCTCACTATAGTTTTGATTTGCATTTTTCTGGTGATTAGTGAGTCTGAGAAGTTTTTCATGTGTCTGTTGGTTGCTTGTATGTCTTCTTTTGAGAAGTGTATGTTCATGTTCTTTCCCCGCTTTTTAATGGAGTCCCCCCCACCCCCCCGCCCCATCGATTCACTTGAGTTCCTTACAGATCTTGAATGTTAGGCCTTCGTCAGATACTTGCTTGTAAATATTTTTTCACATTCCATGAGTTGTCTCTTTACTCTCTTGATAGTGTCTTTTGCTGTAGAAAAACTTTTTTAGCTTGATAAGGTCCCACTTGTCGATCTTAGCTTTTGCTGCATTTGCTTTTGCAGAATTTACCATAAAGTCATTGTCTACTCCAATGTCCAGGAGACCGTTCCCTAAGTTTTCTTCTGAAATTCTTATGGTTTGAAGTTTTACATTTAAGTTCTTGATCCATTTTCAGTTAAGTTATTATATAGTGATAGGTAGGGGTCCAGTTTCAGTCTTCTGAATGTCACTAAGTATTTTTCCCAGCACCCGTTTACTAAATATGGTTTATTTTCCCCATTGCTTTGTTGAAGAGGAGTTTGTTGGAGGTCTGTGGTTTGATTTCTGGACCCTCTATCCTGTTCCATTGGTCTACATGTCTTTTTTTTTGGTCCCATGCTGTCTTGGTCACTGTTAGCCTCATAGTAAAGTTTGAGGTCTGGAAGTGTGATGCTTCCAGTTTTGTTCTTTTTGCCGAGGATTGCTTTAGCTGTTTGGGCTCTTTTTTGCTTTCATATGAATTTCTGTATTGACATTTCTAGGTCTGTGAAAAACCATACTGGTCATTTGATAGGGATTATGTTGAATACATAGATTGCCTGGGGCAGAATGGACATCTTGACAATATTGATTCTTCCAATCTATGAGCATGGGTTGTTCTTCCATTTGTTTGTGTCATCCTTGATTTCTTTGAGCAGTGTATTTTAGTTGTCATTGTAAAGGTCTTTCACCTCTTTGATTAGATGGAAGACAAGATATTTTTTGTGACTATTGTGAATGGAATTATGTTTTTATTCGGTTCTTAGCCTATCTGTTTTTGGTGTATGAAAGATTCAACTTTTTTCACATTGATTTTGTATCCTGAGACTTTACTGGAGTCATTTATCAGTGTGAGAAGGTTTTTGACAGACTCTCTAGAGTTTTCTAGGTATAGAGTCATATCAACTGCAAAGAAGGATGATCTAACTTTCTCTTTCCTTTTTGGATACCCCTGATTTCTTTCTCCTGCCTGGTTGCTCTAGCTAGGACTTCCAGTCCTTAAATAGGAGGGGTGAGAGTGGGCATCCTTGTTCCAGTTCTTAATGAGAACTTAATGAGAGTTCTGCCTGTTAAGCAGGATGTCTGAGGGTCTTTTAGTTACTCATTGTGTGGATTATTGGAGGAACTATAGAACTTTACTTCCTTGGTTACCATCACACTTTCTTTTATAAAGAATGAACTATAAGATCCAAGAGTGTGACCCTGATGCCTGTTTGTAGGTATCATTTCTTAGCCATGAGAACCTTAAGGAAGAATATTTTCCAATCAACAAAGAATTGGCTGGTCCAAATAAAGGCCTTGGAGACAGAGAAGAATGAAAAAAGACTAAAGCTTATAACAGAAATAACTCATCAAGATGATAACATGAAAAATGCTTGCCCATAAGATTATCTTATAAGAACCAGAGTTATTCTTGGTATCACCACAGTAAAATGGTTTCCAAATCCTAGTGGCCTCTGCAAGACAAATTGTTCTTAATGTTTTATCAATTTAAGAAACGAGTTTTCATCTGGGGTTCTCCTACACCGTTCTGTTTAACTACTTTTCTCGTTTGTCAAGGGCATCTTGTTCCTGAATCCAGTGTGAAGACAGACATATTTTGATCCATGATGAGAGTACCCTTATTAGTGCCTAGCTAATTTTAAAAGTGTTACATACATTGGATCCAACATTTTAAGATGTGGAAAAAGGATAAAACTAGAAATGATTTTGGAAAGATCATATATGCAGATTCAATCAGCCTGACCACCGCTGGGGAAGACAGTGTTGGACTACTCATGAGTCCCTGACAAGGTTCTTGCCCTTTATAAGCACAAACACTTTTTTTTTTTGAGTCGGGATCTCACTCTGTCACCCAGGCTCGAGTACAGTGGCAAGATCACAAGTCACCACAGCCTTGACCTCCTGGGATCAGGTGATCCTTCCACCACAGATTCCCAAATAGCTGGGACTACAGTCACCATGCCCAGCAATTTTTTAAAAATTATTTTAAAGTTGTGGGGCACATTTGAGATTTGCTACATAAGTAAATTGCATACAAGTAAGGTTTTGGCTTCCAGTGAGCCCTCTTTATCCCTGGTAATGGACATGGTACCCAGCGGGTGGTTGTGTGCCCTTTATTCCCCCATTTTTCCTCCCCCACTAGTAGTACCCAGAGTCAGTTGTTCCCATCTTTGTACTTATGCACCCAATGTTGAGGGCCCACTTATGAGTGAGAACATGTGGCATTCAGAATATTATGCAGCCATAAAGAAGAACAAAATCATGTCCTTTGCATGGATGCAGCTGGAGCCCATCATTCTAAGTGAACTATCACAGAAATAATTTTTTGTAGAGACGAAGTCTTTCTATGTTGGCTAGGCTGGTCTTGAACTCCTGGACTGAAACAATCCTTCTGCCTTGGCCTTGAACACAGAACACAGACATTCCTATAGTTGCTGCTCAAACTCACAAGAACACATTGTTGAACCTATATCTTTGTCTTCAAGTGATAGATATAGCTCTTGTGTCTTTTTCTCCTTATTTATCTATTTACCTATTTGTTTGCATCCTACTCTGTCCCTAGAGGAATTTAAATTGCTCTACAAAAATTTACATAATAAAAGTAAATAATGTAATTAAATACAATATAACTAAATGTAACATAACGAAAATACATAGGAACAATCAGGCATAGGGGAAAATACATGTAGGAAAGCAAGATGGAGCCAGGAGCAAGGTTATGACACAAAATGCATAATATTAAATTTATTATGCTTGACAGAGCAGACCATCAATTTGGCTCTAAGCTTTCTAGCAATAAATGTGAAGGAGGAAAAGTGATAAGTTGTATGAATCACAGTGTCCAGAAGCTTAAAGTGAACTAATTGTTCAGGAAACGCAATAAAGGGTACATAAGAGCTAATTTGGCTAATAAGACAAAAGGCGTGGTCAACTGTTGCAAACTCACACATTTTCTAATAGTTAGAGATACACACTTCCTATTTCTGAGAATCCTTTGAGTAAATCGTTTTAATTGTCCTCTCTGGGCTGTCACAACCTTTGGAGAAAAGGCTATATCTACCTATTCATCTACTGAATGATATATGTATTTTTATTTTTATTTTTTATTTTTTGAGTTGGAGTCTCACTGTTGCCCAGACTGGAGTGCAGTGGCCGTTTCCGGCCACTGCAGCCTCGACCTGCTGGGCTCCGGCGATCCTTCCGCCTCAGCCTTCCAAGTAGCTGGAACTACAGGTGCGCGCTACCATGCCCGGCTCATTTTTTATTTATTGTAGAGATGAGGTCTCGCCAAGTTACCCAGGCGGGTCTCGAACCCGCGGGCTCAGGCAATCCATTCACCTCAGCCTCCCAAGGTGCGGGATTACAGGCTGTAATAGTTTGTGAAAAATACATATTTCTTTTATTCTTTCTTTCACTCATTTCTTTATATCTCATCGATGTACCTTGTATCTAGAAGCCTAGTGTGTGAAACTTAAGAAACAAAACTATATAAATTTGTAGTCTGGTCAAGGGCCTGCACAAATAAATGGCTTATATCTAATAGCAACTTATTTCTAAGCTTGGTCAATTCTTGTTAAATTAATGTGAAACATAAAATGCCAGAAAAATCCAAGAGAAATTGAAGCAACACATTTAGTGTCTTCTTTATGAATTGTTTTGGAAAATGTGGGGCTTTTCTTACAACCTAAACTTGCAGCTTCTATGTGGCTGGTTTTTAAAAAATAATTCAGTATTAAAAAATAACACTGAAAAGTGTTACCTATTTGGGTGATTTGGTCCATTAACCTTTTCCAGTGGTTTTTCCAATTAAAATTACATTGATGCCATATGGCATCTGTTGTATGCGAAAACTCCCTAACTCATGAAAGAAATGTCAAAGCCGATTGAGGTGAAAAGAGAGGGAGTTACTTAACACTTTTCAGTCATTCTAGTCGCTGGTTCCATCAAGGGCTAATTTCCAAGGTTCTTTTTTCTTTCATTTTTTAAAGATAAATAGACTTTATTCATTTAGGACAGTTTTCAGTTTAAAGAAAAAATGGGCAGATGGTATAGAGTTCTTATATGTTCCTTCTATTAACAGTTCCTTCTACCACTAACATTATTAGCATTAGTGTGGTACATTTATTACAATTAATGAACCAATATTGCGATATTATTGTTAACTAAAGTCCATAGTTTACATCAAGATTCACTCTGTGTTGCAGAGTTCTATAAGTTTTTATAATGCTTAATGTCTTGTATCCTCCATTAGAGTATCATACAGAATAGTTTCACCACTCTAAAATCCCATGCTTCATTAATTCTCTCATTCTCTCCCCTTCCTTCTCAAACCCCTGACAACCATTGTTTTTGTTTGTTTGTTTTAGTGTGTCTATAGTTTTACCTTTTCCAGAAGGTCACATTATTGTAATCATATAATATGCAGCCTTTCAGACTAACTTCTTTCACTTGGCAATAGTATTTAAAATTTCTCCATGTCTGTCTGTGGTTTGATAGCCTGTTTATTTGTATTGTCTAAACTATTTCATTTTATAGATGCACTACAGTTTATCCTATTGAAGGACATCTTGTTTACTTCTAAGTTTGACGATTATAAATAAAACTGCTATAAACATTCACGTGCAGGCTTTGCGTGGACATGGCTTTTCAGATCAATTGGGTAAATACCAAATAACACAATTGCTGGTTCTCATGGTAAGAGTATGTTTAGTTGTAAGAAATTGCCAAACTGTTTTCACTCCCATTTGCATCCCCACCAGCAATGAATGAGAGGGCGTGCTACTCAGCATTCTCGTCAGCATTTGGTATTCTCAGTGTTATGCATTTTAGCCATTTTATTTAACCATTGTTATTTTAATTTGCAATTCCCTAATAACAAGATATTGAACATCTTTTTTTAGGCTAATCTGCCATCTGTATATCTCCTTTTGAGGTGTCTGTTCAGATCTTATAACCATCTTTAAATCGGACTGTTTATTTTCTTACAGTTACATTTTAAGTGTTCTTTGTGTATTTAGTATACAAGTCCTTTATTAGTTTTGTTTTGCAAATATTTTCCCTTATTTTATGACTTGTCTTTTGATTCTCTTGACATATGCTTTTTCTCTTCATTCTCTAAACATTGCAGAATAGAAGTTTTTAATTTTTATGAAGCCCAACTCCAACTGATTTTTAATTTCATGGATTGTGGGTTTTTTTGGTTTTTGTTTTTTTGAGTCAGAGTGTCACTGTCACCCAGACTAGAGTGCAGTGACACACTCATGGCCACCGCAGCCTCGACCTGCTGGGCTCAGGCAATCCTTCTGCCTCAACCTTCCAAGTAGCTGGAACTACAGGTGTGTTCTACCATGCCCAGCTTATTTTTTGATTTATTGTAGAGATGAGATCTTACCAAGTTGCCCAGGCTGGTCTCGAACCCTTGAGCTCAGGCAATCCTCTCACCTCGGCCTGCCAAAGTGCTAGGATTATAGGCTTGAGCCACCGCACCTGGCCGGATTGTGTTTTTAGTGTTATATCTAAAAACTCATTGCCAAACCCAAGGTCACCAAAATCTCCTGTTATCTTCTAGAAGTTTTATAGCTTTGCATTTTACGCTTAGGTTTATGATCCATTTTGAGTTAGTTTTCATAAATGGTAAAAAAAAAATGTGTCTAGATTTATTTCTTTACATATAGATGTCCAATTGTTCCAGCACTATTATTTGTTGAAAAGACTATCCCTTTCTCCATTGAATTTCCTCTGCTCTTTTGTCAAAGATCAAGTTGATTATATTTGTGTGGGTCTATTTCTGGGTTCTGTATTTTGTTCCATTAATTTGTTTTGTGTATTCTTTCACTGACACCATGCTGTCTTAATTATTGTAACTTCATGGACATTTTTAAATTTAGGTCATGCCAGTTCTCCAACTTTGTTCTTCTTTGGTGTTGTGATGGCTATTCTAAGTCTTTCATCTTTCCATACAAACTTTTGTGTTGATATCCACAAAGTAACTTGCAAAGATTTCAACTGGGATTCCACTGAATCTACAGATCATGTTGGGAAGAATTGATTCTTAATAATATTGAGTTTTCTATCCATGAACATAGAACATCTCTCTATTTATTTAAATTTTCTTTGATTTGTTTCATCAGAGTTTTGTAGTTTTTCCAATTCTTATTCCTTTTATTTCCATTTCTTGTCCTATTGCATTAGCTAGAACTTTGAACAAAAAGTTGAATTAGGAGTGCTGAGAAAAGGACACCCTTGCCTTCTTCCCAATCTCTGAGGGAAAGCATGTTGTTTCTCACCATTTAGTATGTTAGCTGTAATTTTTTTTTTCGAGTTGGAGTCTCACTCTGTCGCCCAGACTGGAGTGCAGTGGCCGCTCCCGGCCACCGCAGCCTCGCCTGCTGGGTTCCAGCGATCCTTCCGCCTCAGCCTTCCGAGTAGCCAGAATTACAGGTGCGTGCTACCATGCCCGGCTGATTTTTTTATTTATTGTAGAGATGAGGTCTCGCTGCCCAGGTGGGTCTCGAACCCGTGGGCTCAGGCAATCCACTCACCTCAGCCTCCCGAAGGCACGGGATTACAGGCTGAGCCACCGAGCCCAGCTAGCTGTAACTTTTTTTAGTGGACTTTCTTTATCAAATGAAGAAAATTTCCCTTTATTCCTAGTTTGCTGAGTATTTTTACTGTAAATGATGTCAGATTTTGGCAAATGCTTTTTCTGCTTCTACTGATATGATAATATAATTTTTCTTATTTATCCTGTTGATGTGATGGATTACATTAACTGATTTTTGAATGTTGAACCATCCTTGCATATTTGGCTTATTCCAGATTTGCTCTGGCCATGGTGTATAATTCTTTTTTATACATGTTGGATTTGATTTGCTAATATTTTCTTTTGGATTTTTGCATTTATGTTCATGAGACATGTTGGTCTATAACTTTCCTTTCTTGTAATATTTTTATCTGGTTCTAATATTAGGATAATGTTGGCCTTATAGAATGAGTTATAAAGTGTTTCCTCTGCTTCTGTTTTCTGGAAGAGACTGTAGAAAATTGGTATCCTTTATTCCTTAAATATTTGGTAGAATTCACCAGTTAGCACATCTGGACTGGCTGCTTTGTTTTTGGAAGCTTATTATATAATTTTTAGTAGTTTGTGTCCTTGAAGGAATTGATCCATTTCATGAATTGTATCAAGTTCATGGGGATAGAGCTGTTCATAACATTTGTATATTAGCCTTTTAATATCTGTGGGCTCAATAGGTGTGGCAGGAAGGCTAGAGGGGGCTGAAATTATCTAATTTATTTTCCTCCAGGTATATCAGGCTTTGGAAAAGTTGTGTTCCCCTTGGAGAGCAGATATTTGTTTTGGAGAGTGCTCATAATGTTTTTCAAAATGATTACCTTTCCATTCCCCTGCCTAAAATCAGAGTGTCCTTTTGGATCTTCACTCTTAGAACTTTGTATGGTCTAGAGGTGAAAACCCATGGAAGTGTGGGGGTCCGTCCGTAAGTCTGGGAGCTCAGAAGATTTTAACTTTAAAACCTCATATTCAGCTTCTAGTAATCTATCAAAATTATGTAAGTTTTCCTACTAGTTTATGGCTTCAGCAGCTTCTGTTCCAGGTAGACTATTTTTGGCTGTGATTTTCTGTATTTGCATGTCTTAGAATTCAGGGTGACAATTTGCCCTGACCCCAATTCCCTGATGAATCTAAGAAGAATCATAAATTTTCAGTTTGTTCAGGTATTTTCTTGTTGAGGATGGGGGTGACAACTTCCAAGCTCTTTTTATGTTGGAGCTAAAACCAGAAGTCTCCCAACACCCAGTTTTCAAGGATGAAGTGTATTTTGGAATTACCAAGGACTTTGATTAGATGGACCTACACTCAAATTCAGGCCTTAGAATTTAAGTAGAGGTATTACCTTCTGTGAATCACTTAACCTCTCTGAGCCTCAGTTTCCACACCAGTAAAACAAAATAATCCCAAATATATATAGTTATGTTAAAGTTGAATGAGAGGATAGATGTGAGCCAGTTTACCACAGATCCTGGCATGTACCTTGTAGGTACCTCACAAATATTAATTTTCTTTTTCCATTAAGGTGCCTGAACTTGGAAACAAGGAAAATTTTGAGTCTAGCCCATTGTGAGGCATTTATTCCAGAAACATATGAAGTTCTTAAGTATTGAACATTCTTACAGTGCTGGGAAAACTGCTTCAAGGAAAACATAAGGTCCTTCTATAAGGATTTTCTTATTCCAAAGGGCTTGAAAGGGATTCAGTGGTTGATTTATTCCTCTATTCTTCCAACCACAAGTATACTCTCCTTTTAAAAAAAATACCCAACTTGCTACTGAAAATGCTCATAAAAATACATTTCCTTCTATGTGGGTCTGAATACAGGAACACCAGCACCAAATACTAAAAAACAGTCATTTGCTACAGTGATAGACTGTGTCCTGGAAGGTAGTGGAAAAAATTATTGAATCATCTAAAAAGAGGTAATAGCCTGATTGTATACTTCACTTATCAAACCACATCTGGAGAATTATATTCCTTTTTACATATCAAAATGTGACTGGGCTCGGTGGCTCAGCCTGTAATCCTGTACCTTGGGAGGCCGAGGTCAGTGAATTACCTGAGCCCGCGGGTTCGAGACCCGCCTGGGCAACTTGGCGAGACCTCATCTCTACAATAAAAAAAAAAAAAAATTAGCCGGGCATGGTAGCGCGCGGCTGTAGTTCCAGCTACCTGGAAGGCTGAGGTGGAAAGATCACCAGAGCCCAGCAGGTCGTGGCTGCTGTGGCTGGGAGTGGCCATTGCACACCAGTCTAGATGACAGAGTGAGACTCCAACTCAAAAATAAATAAATAAATAAATAAATAAATAAATACTAAAATGTAAGGAGGACATTGTAACACTAGAGCATATCCAAATAGTGATGACCGGGATGGTGATAGAGGCATCTAGAAATCTAGAAACCTTTACTTAATTAGGACATGTATTGACTCAAATTTATTATATCTACTTGTCTGCTTCATTTACTTTTCCATATAGTGTAAAAATAGAATCATTTTTATTCAGCGCCAAATATTTCATGATAGCTATGATTTTACATTGTTTGTTTCAATTTTTCCTCGACATAACTCTTGACTTTTTCACAGGAAAGAGACAGAGAAAATCCTTCCCTAGCTGAAGTGTACATTATTATCTGACCAAAAAAATCAATGAGCTAAACTTTCTTGCACTAATTCTAGCCTTTGACTTCATTTCATGAAACCTCAAGTTGCCAAGAAAAGCTGAGCATCACTTTTCACCTAGTGTTGGTTTCTATAAGTCCCCCAGGAACCTTTACTTGAGCAGTTATGGTTTGGTCTGTTGTCCTGTGATACAGAAGCAAGGGGGTTGGGCAAAACTCAGAGATGTGCTAAGTGAATTCTGAGCTGTGGAAGTCAGAGCAGGAGCACATGCGAGCTTGAGGTTCAATATGAACTTCTAGCCCTTTTCCCCTGCAATATGGGTTGTTGTTATTCTTTTTTCAGAAGAGTTCATGATCTTTTGTAATTTTCTTTTTCTATTGATCTAACAGCACTAGTAACAGAAACTTTAAAAAGAAGGTTATGACAGTACAGTCTATGGAATTTTTCTGTTGTACATACTGCAAATTAAAGAATGAATATACTATACTCAAGATAACATTTGCCTTATAGCAAATTCATTTTAGGCTTGCTTGGGTGGTTGAGATCTACAGGGATAACATTCTCCACAGCGATAACATTCTCCACAGCAGTTCTCTTTCTTTTCTTCATGCTGTCCCAAGGCAAAGGTGAAAGTGCAACTTTGATTTGTTGATCTTTGGACTGCAATTTCTTCTAATACATTTCCATTTGAAGAGGGAAAACCAATGAGAAAATTATGAGGTTAAAATAGAACTATACTGTCCTCAAAGGTTTTGGGGAATCTGTGTGTTGGCTATAGGTCTGAGGGCAGCGAGAATGTAACAATCACTAGGAGACACTAGTTTGTGTAGATTGCTTCTATTTTGCAGCTGTGTGACTCTGGGAAAGTGCTTTAACTCTACTTAACCTCAATCTCATCATCTATGAAATAGGAATTGTAATACCAAATTCAAAAAATTGTTGTAAGCAGTAGATATCATAATATACTCGGAAATGTTTTATATACTCTAAATCATATAGCTTGTGAGTACTTCTAAGACAAGAATGGTGTATCATTTATCTCCATCAACCCAACACTTCCGTACCCCTAGTACCGAGCACAGAACTTAGTATATAATAAGTGATTGCTAGCTAAAATTAAAGTTAGTGCATTGTTTTCAATATCCAAAATTCTGATAATTTTAAAGAATTTATTGACTAGTCCTTCGTCTTGGGTTAGATAATCTCTTGGCTTCATTCAACTTTTAGATATGAAGGTTGAGAATAAAGTAGTGTGTGGAGTTTGGAGGATTGTTATAAGATAGATACACTTTCTAGGAATGCTTAATGTTCTAAATGAAACAAAATAAATGAACATGCAACAACTTATGGAAAGGCAAATTTCCCCCCAGTGTCACATGGCTGCAAAGGAGAAGTACAAACTAGTGCCCCCAATGACGGTTACACTCCCATTGCCCTCAGACCCACAGCTAACACACATATTCTCAAAAACCTTGTAGAAAGTTAAGTTCTGTTTTAAACTCATTATTTTATCAAGTAGGCTTGGAAGCCCAGCAGAATTGCACTGGCATCTGTTCAGCATTGCTGGGCATGTCATAAGCCCAAGGGAAGAATCTAGGGATCATGTTCTACCTTGGGAGGGATCTGAGGCAGATGGTGGTAGCACAACCTAGAGCTTACTTCTGCCACCGATGACTGAAATGTTGAATTAAGTGATCCCAAGGAACTGTTGGAGTACAGTCTTTCTAGTAGTCTGAAAGTGGTCATAATTTGATTTTTCAAGGCTCATGAACTGACATCATTTGGTGTACATCTGTCATGGACCTTTGCACTTTGGAAGAAAAAGAAAAGAAGTACTAAGTTAATTTTAAGTGTCTCAAGAAACTTGGTTATTTTTGTTTATTTTTAAACTCTGTCTTGTTTCTTAAAAAAACTATTATTGTGGTTGTCTTTTCTTTCCTCGTACAAATATGGAATTCTCATTATTTGGAATGATTTGTGTCTGGAATGTTTCAGTTTGGAGAAAATGAGATGGTGACATTACTACTTTTTCTCTCAAACCAATGACACTAATTGGGCCTTATGACAAGAGGATGGGGCAGCAGATGTAATCATGAATTTGTGGTCTCTAGAGTAGTAAAGGCCTCCAAGCCATGTGGAATATGAACTTAGCAAGGAAGCTTAGTAGTTATCCTTCCAGATGTTCAGCTTGCAAATACAAGAGGTCTTATTTTCAATACCACATGATAGATAAGTACATGGATTGTTTCTTTCCACCTAGATATAAATTCAGTTGGATAAATTCCATTTCCAGGTCTGGCAATCTGTCTGATAGCTTCCTTTAAAGTTATCAGAAGAAAATCTACCAAAAATGATTAAATTTGTGATAGCTTTTATTCTTAGCTAAGAACTTGCCTCTCCTCCAGGGCTGAACAGACTTAAATTGTTATGTGAGTTTACACAGTATATAGTTTGTTGTCAAATATTTATCTCTGTCTAAAAATAAAATGTTCTGAAATACAATTTCTTTTTTAACTGAATAAATCAATGAGAGAAAGAGAAATAACTTCTCATTCAGCCAATTTTTAATCAATATTTTCATGAAAGGCCGTAATGTTAACTGAATCCTGGCTTTTGTCATTTGAAATATAATTTGTGAGTTTAAGAATTTATGTGCACATCAGAGTTTGGACTTCGTGTTCAGAAAGGAAAATTGATTTATAGGAGCAAACAACTGCAAGAATAGAGGCAATGCCAGAAATGAATGAGAGTCAATTATTTAAGGCAAATGGGACTTTAATCAGCACAGCAATAAAGAAATCTCAAACTCAATTACACCCTGGATTTTCATGCTTTAATTTGTGCACATTTCTATATCTCTTATTTTACAGAGGCCTTTGAAATCGTTGTTCGCCATGCCAAGAACTACACCAATGCCATGTTCAAAAACAACTACCCAAGTCTGACTCCACAAGCTTTTGAGTTTGTGGGTGAATTTTTCACAGATGTGTCTCTCTACATTTTGGGTTCTGACATCAACGTGGATGACATGGTCAACGAATTGTTTGACAGCCTGTTTCCAGTCATCTACACCCAGTTAATGAACCCAGGCCTGCCTGAGTCAGCCTTGGACATCAATGAATGCCTCCGAGGAGCAAGACGTGACCTGAAAGTATTTGGGAATTTCCCCAAGCTTATTATGACCCAGGTTTCCAAGTCACTGCAAGTCACTAGGATCTTCCTTCAGGCTCTGAATCTTGGAATCGAAGTGATCAACACAACCGATCACCTGAAATTCAGTAAGGACTGTGGCCGAATGCTCACCAGAATGTGGTACTGCTCTTACTGCCAGGGACTGATGATGGTTAAGCCTTGTGGTGGCTACTGCAATGTGGTCATGCAAGGCTGTATGGCAGGTGTGGTGGAGATTGACAAGTACTGGAGAGAATACATTCTGTCTCTTGAAGAACTTGTGAATGGCATGTACAGAATCTATGACATGGAAAACGTACTGCTTGGTCTCTTTTCGACAATCCATGATTCCATTCAGTATGTCCAGAAGAATGGAGGAAAACTGACCACCACTGTGAGTACCAGTGTATAGTTTTCAGAGGAATTGGGCCTTATTGGGGTGGAGTGGCCTGGCTAACAGCATGTGCTGATGGAAAGAAGTGAGAATAAAATAAGAGAGTGGGCAGGGATGACTAACTGATTGAATGGCCTCACAGAACTTGGCAGTGCATTAAACCCACAAGTTATGGAATAATGAAAAATAGCTTTGAATTTTAGCTCTTCCCAGTTTCTTGCTGTGGGATGTTGGAGAGTCATTTTGTCCTTAAGAACCTCATTTTTCTGATTTGTGAAATAGAAATAAAAAGTATATCTTCTTCACAGGTAATGTTTGTTAAAGCACTTAGCATGTGTCTGGTACATGGTGAGTCTTTAATAAATGTTGGCTATTGTTACCATTATTGTTGATTATTATAATCCTTGTGACATCTCTGTGAGGTGGGAGCTGTTTTGTTTATTTCACAAGTGAGGAAACTGAAGCTTAGTGAAACTGCACCTTGCCCACCGGGCCCAGCTATAGTTAGTGAAAGAGCCATGCTTTAGAAATTGATCATCAATTTAATTTGATTATCACCTTTATCACCTTTAATTTGATTATCACCAATTTTTCTGGTTCTAATTTCAGTCTTGTACTTTAAACCATGTATATATCACATTACCATTTTGAGTAGTGACTATAAACACAAGAGACATAGCTAGAGCCCACTAACTAAACCTCACACAACATAAGCAAGGAAAACACCCATGTTCTCCAATGGTTGTATCTTGTAGCCTTGATTATACCCATCTTGGCCTAATGGGATTTGTGATGATAGAAGGACAGTTCTGTAAGTGAAGTAGCAGTTTGCTTGGTTTTAGTCAGGCATTTTTAGTCATAGGACCACAGAACACACACACTTCAAATGTAGAATAGAACATACAGCCAAGAGCTACCAGCCAGATCTCCTCAAGATAGTATCTGATTCCTGAATGCTGCCAGCTTTGTAGGAGGAAGTGGCATAATAGTATGATACACTATTATTGTTGCACTTCTACTAAATACCGAAGGTGCTGAGCTGGCCAGTTTACATAATATTACTTCACAGTAACCTATAAGATTGGTCCTAATATTGTCCCCATCCTACACAGGTGGTAATGAATCTTAGATTAAGTACCTTGCCCAAGATCTCAAAGCTAGTTTTTTGTTGTTTTAGAAATATTTTATTTCTGCTATTTTTCTTTTTCTATGGTCTATAATACGTGTACATATTTTCAGGGCACATGATAATTTAATACATTTATACAAGTTGTAAAGATCAAATCAGTGTAATTAGGATATCCATCACCTTAAATATTTATCTTTTCTTTATATTAGAAACACTTGGATTCTTGTCTTCTAGCTGTGTTGAAAAATACAGTAGATTATTGTAAACTATCATCGTCCTACTGATCTGTCAAACACTAGGTCTTATTTCTTCCTCAAGGCTAATTAAGTGAGAGGAGCTGGGATTCAAACTCAGGCTTGGTTAGCTTGGTTGGCTCGTGCCCTTAGATTCTATACGGTGCAACTGCTGTGTACTTTTGAGTCGTTGCTTATCCAGAATGTGGAGGGCAGATTAGTTCATTTAGCCTTGTCTTTAAACCCTGGAAGTACAAAAAGATAGGAGTAGTTGGGATTTTTTTGGTGAATTAAACCAGGAAGGAAGACAGAAATGATGCAACCCTCAGCATGGCTACTTATGGAGCTGCTCTAATTGCTTCATTTACAATGTTCATCATTTAAAACACATTTCCTGAGAAAATATTTTATAGTAAAATGAACAGAAATGTCCTACCTAATGATGGTGTTCTTCAGTGGCTAATTATTCCCTTGACTGCTTTATAATTCGAGGTTAGATTCTGGGACCTTATGCAAAAGTAAATCTCACAGAACTAGAAAAATGGAAAGTAAGTGTGTTCATTCACCTAACACTGATTGAGGGCCCACTATGTGTCAGTCACAGAGCAAGAGCACTAGGGGTGTGGAGATGCTCTCAGTAAGAGAAAAAAATAAAGAGACAACATTAAACACAGGGTGCAGGAGTGTTTAAAGGTCGCCTCTGATATTGGTCATTTGACAGGAACATAATTAATCTTAAAAACAGATATCTTCCTCTAGTGTTTTTACACACACACACAATAAAGTAGGAAGATTATAAAGAATTAAGTGCACTGTTTTGATCAGGTGCTGGACATGAAGATTTATTTAGTAAACATTTATTAAGCATCTGCATTGGGCATGGCACTTTGCTAGGTACTAGATATTCAACACTACCCAAGACATAGTTCTTAAGTCCTGCAAAGGTCCCAGTCTAGTTGGTAGATAGACAAGATGTGTAACTGAATAAATTTCACCATAGTGAACATTTCACTATAATGTGAGTGTTGAGGGGGCTGTGAGAGATTAGTTGGTCCAATCCCATTGATTTACAAATGAAGAAATAAATTTGAGGGAGGCTTATCTAAAGGTATATAATAAATGGAAAAGCCAGAAGTAGAATCCAAAGTCTTCTACTGCTACAATCTAATGCTTTTTCCAACATACCAGTCTGTCCCCCATTAGACCCTCCCAGACTTTCTCTAAAAACTCTGTTAGAATTTTGCAAACACTTAGTGAACCTAAATTGGATAGCTATTTCAGCTTAACAAACCTGCTACATTTTAGATGCATGCACGTGCCTGTGTGTCTGCATGTGCACATGCACGTGCATGCAGGGGAGTACATTTCATGTCATTATCATTCAGGAAGAAAGGCCTTGGCTGTCAGGAGGTGCTCAGTGATGCAGTCCCTTTCTGTTTCGGTCATTAAGGGCCTGATTGCTCCCAGCTCCCAGCTGGTTATGAGAGCATGAAGTCTGCCATTCCCAGGGAATGCCTAAACTAAACCAGAAAACATATGTAAACTCTGCCTCGTTCCTGTTTTATGATCACCAACTCTAAGTAATATGTACCAAATGGTAGGGGTGGGGAAATCACTGGCCAGTTGTGAACCAGCCCATACTCTTTATGGGCCAGAAAGGGGATGGGCATTTATGGGGGTGAGGGGAAGTGAGGACTGGGCAAACTGAAAAACTTTATTCATGTTAACAAACTCACAGAATGCCCCAAAGCAAAATCTGGTTTAAAACTAAAACATTAATGAAATTCTGCTGTAGCAACCTCACTTTCCTGTTTGATAAAACATAAAACCCTACCAGTCAATCCTACTTAAGGTTCAGTTGTGGGGAGAGATCTCTTTAAAAATATGTTCTTCCTGTGCACTAATGGGACAGCATTTTAGCTAGCTATAAGTTGTGCCATGAGATCTGCCACAGAGAGACTTTGCCCAGTTGTTTTGATGACTATATCTTCCCCGGATTATGAAGGTCATTTTCATCTTCTAAATTAATGTGGCACTGTTTATTTTCTTTTTTCTTTTCTTTTCTTTCTTTCTTTTTTTTTTTTTTTGAGTTAGAGTCTCACTCTACTGCTCAGGCTGCCGGCCACCGCAGCCTCGACCTGCTGGGCTCCGGCGATCCTTCCGCCTCAGTCTTCCGAGTAGCTGGAACTACAGGCATGCGCCACCACGCCCAGCTAATTTTTTGGTTTATTGTAGAGATGAGGTCTCGCCAAGTTGCCCAGGCTGGTCTTGAACCCATGGGCTCAGACAATCCTCTCACCTCAGCCTCCCAAAGTGCTGGGATTACAGGCGTGAGCCACCATGCCTGGCCTAAATTTTTAAGCGTGGCTTGTTAGTGCTTTAGTTTTTCCTAGGATAGTTCTCAATATTTCAGACTACCAAGTGAAGGCATGCAGGTGATGTTGGGGTGTTGTTGCTTGCACCATCCCTAGAGGTAGTAAAGCATCCTGTTCCCAAGTTTACCTCATTATCACAATCACCAGAGGAACTTGTTAAACAGATTCCCAGAGACCACCCCGGAGATTCCAATACCAAAGGTCTATGTAGATAGAGGTCAGAGAATTCGTCATTTAGGAAGTTCCACAGTTGATTTGAATGTTCTATTGGGAGCAAAATTCAGCCATTTTGTTTGGAAAATGAAGAAAATAAAACCCAGAGGTTGGAAGTGAATGGCCTAAGTTCCACAGGCAGTTAGTGGCAAAGCTAGGGCCTTGAATTATTCATCTATAAAATGGGGTTGAAATATGAGGATTAAATGAAATGTCAGGTTCAGGAACATGACTGGAATTGTCTAAATCCCAGTCCAGTACTCTTTTTGACTACATTGTTCTAAGTAACAAATGAAAAATGGATTTTTCTTAAATGTATTTTTAGATGCCAAGATCTCTTACTGTTATTTTAGTCCAAAAGAAGTGAATAAAAATAGTAAGTGTGTGAAAATGTATGTGTGTGCATGCATATGTGTGAAGGAGGGGGGACAGGAAGAAAGATAAAATTTGTACTGAAAAGTCCAGAAAGTATTAATAAGACTGTAAGTAGACCCATTTTGCAAACTGGGATAAATATCTATACAAACGAGGATAAATGTCTTGGCCCCAAGTGAGTATTGACTAGATCTTGAATAGTATTTGGGTGCAAGTATCACTATTAAATTTATCAGCACATTATTGAATGCACATCTTGTACCTCGAAGCAAACTTAAATATGTAGTGTGCGCAATACATATATTTTCAGCATTGATGTTAAACCCAAATTGCTGAATGCCGCACCTCCTTTTTCAAATGCAACTTTTTAGCCTGAAAACCATTTTGATTGTTGTTACCATATACCTACATATGGATTGTATGCATAGCCATTGCATACTTCATGTATAATTAATCCATTGATTAAGAGAGCAATGATTAACATGCTGAATATTTGTCCCTCTACCAAAATTTCCCAAAACTTTCTGTAATTTTGTTTACTTTTTTCTCCCCAAAGTAATTGCTCATGTATCTTTGCACAGCTGTTTACACTTTTATATTTTCACTTGTACTCACATATGTATATTCGTTATTGATTCATCTCAGCATTTCTAAGTATTAGAGCTTTCTCTCACACAATGTCATTACTTTGAGCTTGTTATATGCTTCACTGAATGTTGTGCAAAATTGCACCCTTTACTGCCACCATTTCTCCCTTTCTTTTCTCATTGTGATATTCATTTTAGCACTATCTGAAATAGGATTAATTGCAGGAAACATTTATTGAGCATCTAATTGTACAAGAACTATCAGAGCCACTGGGAATTATAGGCAGTAGTTGGAAGGATGAGCCTGACTCTGTTGCCACCCTCAGGGTTCACTTGGTTAGTACGTGACAGAACTAGGATTCAAGGGTGAATCTGACTCCAGAGCTCATGCTCTTAACCATTACTCTGTATTGCTCTCTCAAATAGTTCCACTCTCCTCACCAGACTCTTCATTCCCCAAACACAAGCTAAGTAGGTTTTTATTATATTATTTAATATCCTGTATTACTCCCTTACTGTTTTTCCAGCTGCACAATCAGTTTTTGAATTCATTCTTCCTCCTTGGAGACTTTTGCTCTAGTATTTCCCAATGAAGTACTAACAGGCATGAGATTTTTCATCTTCATAACACTTAAAGGCACAGAGTAGCTTCAAAGAGAAGGAATATTTGTGTAAGTGAAGGAAGATCCAGTCACACAGTCAGATGGCTTTGCCTAGAATTTATGTGAGCAGTGCCAGTGGTGGGGAATAGGTTATCTTCCAGTTGCAAAGTTGGAAATCTGCTTATTGGACCAACAGATCATTTTTAATGCATCTTCTTTTGATTCTGCACATTAAAAGTACATCCAGATTTCCATTATGGAGGGTCCTTAGTAGTAACATTGCCTACCGAGAACCGAAGGTACTCTAGTATCCAAGTACATTCATTTCCTTTGCTAAAATTTCTGAAGAAGTCAGCATTTATTTATGTGTGCTAGGAAGCTCTGGGGAAGATTCTCTGTTGATCCTCAATAATAATTCACTCTATCAAACTCATATTCTGTTGTCTGTGTGAGTGACTGTAACTCATCAGAATTTTCAAGATTAGCCTTACCTTCCTCTCCGCTTTTGAAGGCTGAGGTTATTTTTCAGGTGTCAGAATGTCAGTGTTTTTCCCCTCGTGCTATCACTTTGGACTTTCATTTTTCAGTCTCAGATAGAGATACCTTGTCTGAATTCATACAAGCTGTTTTCAGTACCAAGTGATTTGAAAATGATAAAAACAAGTAAATGTCTCACTACCTAATTAGTGTCTGCGGGTCAGCATTAGAACTGTGGCAAGCAACTTTATTTGCATGAGGTCCATCCATATCTGAAAGAAAAAATGTTTACATACTGCTGTTCTTGTTTTCATTCACAGTCAAAATAATTTTGATGATTTCCATGGAGAAAAGATAGTTTTTGGAAAAGATTACTTATGGGGGGAACTCAGAAACAGTAGAATTATTTTTTGGAGGGCAGACCCCTTGTAGTATAGGCTTCCCTTGCTAGGTATGTGTTCTGGAACCCATTGGCATCAGTGTACCAGCTAGCGTTGTTGTGAGAGTCTGCGTTTGACTTCAGTGAATTTTTTTTTTAGATTCTTTTACATATTTGCCCATTTCATGATGCATAATTTGCAAGAGCACCTGCCCACACCGCACTGAGTGTTCAGCAGCTTGTGTTTGATTGTTTGTTTTTACCAAAAACCGGCATCACCCCCCTTACCCCACCCTCCCTATCCACCCAATCTCACCCTGAGTGATTCTTTTGTTTCCTCAAATGAAAAAAAGCGCACAAAGGGAAATGTTTTGCCAATGCGGAAAAGGTGAAACAAAAATAGCAAAAGCACTAAAAAGTATCAAAATTGACAAGTTCAAAAACTGTTTTGAGCAGTGGAAAAAGCATCTCAACAGATGTATTGCATCAAACGAAGAGTACTTTAAAAGTGACTGAAGTTTAAACATGTAAGAATAAATGCACAATTTTTATAATTTCGGGGTCCCCTTGGTATTTGTTGCAAGAATACAAATCAGAATAATTGGCATCACCTTTTAGGCACTAAATGTTAATTTCAGGGAAAGTTTCAAAAAGTGATCACACAAGGGAAGCATTTTTAAATGTTTTATCCTAAAATTATATATATATATATTTAAAATGAATTATATTAAGAAATGAGATGATCTCATAAATTTAGAATTGCTTATCTTTACCTTGGGATTAACTGGCAGCACAATTACTAGTTGTTTATATGCTACGAATCTTTAGAAGGAATTTTTTTTTACTTCTTTTCTATGGTCAGTAAACCGATATGGCAGGAACACATCCTCAAGAACTGTGAAAAATCTGAGATTTTTACTCTGACTGCAAGCTAACAAGTTGGTCTGCTGCAGTTTGGTGAATGCTGGTTAAAGGCACAAAACTCCTAGGGTAGAAATGAAGTTTATTTCTCACAGCAATAGGCAGCAACCAGAGTATCAGCATTTATGCCGAGTCTCCTACTCTCAGATCTCATAGGGTAAGGCAAAGAAGGCTGGGTGACTCCTGCACACACAGTGAGTTGCATTATAGGGAGGAACTTTGAGCTTAGGTGTCTCACATCTTTTATAATAAGTGGGAAGGCCTCAAAGCTTTTATAATAAGTGGCAAGCTTGCCTGCCCTTTCCTCTGAAGGAAGACACTATGTCTATCTTCCAAGGTTGTTCACCATACAAAAATACTTGCAAAAGATTATCTGGGACGAAGGGAAGTCAGAGCCTCTGTCTCTAAGACAGGTAGAAGCTCAAGAAATCCATAGAGAATTGTCTTTCAACACATACCCCCACCCTTGGATGGGCTGCAAGAACTTCTCAAGTTCTCAATGCTTTTGGAGGATCAGGCAAGTTAGTAGAAGACCAGCCTGGGCAACGTAGTGAGACCCCATCTCTACAAAATTTAAAAAACATAACCAAGTGTGGTAGCTTACACCCAGGAGATTGAGGCTGCAGTTGAGTTTGGTTTCACCACTGCACTCTAGGGCCTGGTTGACAGAGCAAGACTTCATCTCACTATAAAAAAAAAAAAAAAGAAAGAAAGAAAAAGAGAGAGAGAGAGAAAGGAAGGAAGGAAGGAAGGAAGGAAGGAAGGAAGGAAGGAAGAAAGAAAGAAAGAAAGAAAGAAAGAAAGAAAGAAAGAAAGAAAGAAAGAAAGAAAGAAAGAAAGAAAGAAAGAAAGAAAGAAAGGAGAAGGAGGCCAGGCTCGGTGGCTCAACCTGTAATCCCAGCACTTTGGGAGGCCGAGGCAAGTGGATTGCCTGGGCCTGCGGGTTCAAGACCAGCCCGGGCAACTTGGTGAGACCTCGTCTCTACAATAAATCAAAAAATTAGCTGGGTGTGGTAGCGCATACTTGTAGTTCTGGCTACTTGGAAGGCTGAGGCGAAAGGATTGCCACTGCACTCCAGTCTGGGCGACAGAGTGAGACTCCAACTCAAACCCCCCCACCAAAAAAAGAGAAAGGAGAAGGAGAAGGGGGGAAGAGGAGGAGAGGAGGAGGAAGGAAGGAAGGAAGGAAGGAAGGAAGGAAGGAAGGAAGGAAGGAAGGAAGGAAGGAAGGAAGGAAGGAAGGAAGGAAGGAAGGAAGGAAGGACAAAAGAAGGGAGTTAGTAGAAGACAGTTTACTCAGCCCCCACTGGTTGGCCAAAAGGGCTATATGCCACCTCTTGGAGGGTAGCAGAAGACACATCCAAAAACAGCACAGTGGCAGTTTTCTCCACTCTTCAGAGAATATTTTAGAAGGTATTAGAGGGGTGCCTGACTCACTAGCAGTAAACTCTGCTACTTTGGGCCTCCAGCTACATTGCTTTCTCTTTTAGTACTAAGCTGCAGTTTCTTTCTTGCTTGTTCAGGTTATAGAGCTGGGAGTTTTGTGTTACAAAGTTATTTGGCTGTAGGATGTTTTCTCTTTTACTGCACTGCCAAGGTGCAGCATGTGATAACCATAGGGCAGTAAGCAGATGTTTATCCATGTCTGCTGGGAGTGACATGGAGGACTAATCTGCCCTTGGAGTAAGTCAGATAGTTTCAAAAGTCAAAGATAGTTGTTTTGGTTTTTTGGTTTTTTTTTTAAGTCATGAGATACAATTCAGGGTTAGGTACACAAATGGTCATTATATAGGTAAAGTTTGGGCCTCACTTTGGTCCCCACTTCACCTGGTTCGAGATCAGATACCCTTATTGATGAGGTGTGCCCCCCTCCCTCCCTTGGTGGTTCCCCACTACTGCCAATCCCTTTCTTATAGTATTATGATAACTCTTCAGGGTCCGCTTATGAGTGAGAACATGTGGTACTCAGTTCTTTGTTTCTGTAATAGACCGCTCAGTATGATAGACTCTAAGTCCACCCAAGTTGCTGTGAAGTTCATAATTTTGTCCATCTTTATGGCTGTGTAGTATTCCATTGTGTTTATGTACCACTTTTTAAAAATCTGGTTCAGCACAGTTGTTCCATGTTTTTGCTATTGTGAATAATGCTGCAATAAACATGCATGTACAGGTATTTTTTTCATATAGTGATTTGAGTTCCTCTGGGTATTTTCCCAGAAAAGGGATTGTAGGGTCATATGGAAGGTCAATTTTTAGATCTTTTAGGAATCGCCAAACTGCTTTCCATAGAGGCTGTACTAGCTTACACTCTCAACAACAGTGTAGAAATGTTCCCTTTTCCCCGCATTCTCTCCAGCATCTGTCGTTTTTTGAGTTATTGATGATGGTCATCCTGACTGGAGTTAGGTGGTATCTCAGTGTGGTTTTAATTTACACTTCTTTAATGATTAGTGAGGCTGAGCATTTTTTCATGTATCTGTTGGCTGCTTGTTTGTCTGCTTTTGAAAAGTGTCTATTCATATCTTTTGCCCACTGTGTAATAGGGATGTTTGTTTTTTTCTTTTCAGCATGTTTGAGTTCCTTGTAGATGCTTGATGTTAAGCCTTTATCAGATATGAAGTTGGCAAATATTTTTTTCCATTCTGTGAGCTGTCTGCCCACTCTCTTGATAGGTTCTTTGGCTTTGTAGAAGCTTGTCAGTTTGATGAGGTCCCACTTGTCTATGTTATCTTGCATGGCATGGGCATTTGGGATTATGATCAGGAATTGGTTACCAGTTCCAATTTCCATAAGGGGTGTCTCCTGCGTTTACTAAGGTTCTTACAGTTTGAGGTTTTACGCTTAGCTCTTTGATTCATTTAGAGTTTATTTTTGTGTATGGAGATAGGTAGGGGTCTTGTTTTAATCTTCTGTATGTGGTTAGCCAATTTTCCCAGCACCATTTACGGAATGAGTTCGCCTCTCCCCAGTGGTTGTTAGTGGAGGTTTTGTCAAAGATGAGTTGATTGAGAAATTGAGGTTTTGCTTCCAGAATCTCTATCCTGTTCCATTGGTGTATATGCCAAAAATCGAAGATATTTGTTCATGTGGGCAGAAGTCCAGGAAGGCTTCCTAATGACCTGATATTCTTAGAACCCCTGTGCTCCTGGGAACAGTGAGGAAGTCAAAAATAATTTTTTAAAATGTTGATCAGTCAGGGAATCAGAGTAGAGTGAAAGGAGCCCCCTACCTCATGAGGGCAGAAACGTCCCTGGATACTTGCTTTCTTTATTACAAAAGCTGAAATGCAATAGAACACATAGAGCCATGTACACTGTGTGATTTCTCTGTAGTTCTCTTTTACCTACTTGGAATAAGGTTATTCTTGACAAATGTAATGTTACATCATTAAACAATAACACAACAAGTAACCTTGACTCAGTTTGGTATCTCACTCAGGTCTCTGGCAGAAAATGCTTTCTAGCTTGGACTGTTTCTTAAAAGACCCATTCCACCTGTCCCCCTCTTAAAAATTGAAAACATATTTTGAATATCACAGAAACATTTTTTTAATGAAGCTGCACTGTGAAAGAGTCATTTCCTTAAGGGAGGGGGCAATTTAATATTTGTGTAATAAGGAATTTTACAAATGGCCAAGATAAAGGGCTGCTGAACAAATGTCTTCTGGCATGCAGCAGCCTTTGTAAGATAAAATACAAACTTCGTCATTACCAGCAGCTACGATTTTCTGAGTGCTGAGTGCTGGGTACTGAACTAGGTCTTATAGCTTACCATTCCTTTCCTTGTTGGGGGAACGTTAATGGGGTAAAACAAATAGCCTTTGTTTTGGTGATGGTACAGATTTCTTAATGTCCTTTTAAAATGTCCCTTTGGGAAATGCATAATCCAGCAAGGCTCCTTTCTTATTTCATATGAGGGGTAGGGGGAGGGTTGATGCAGCCTCCTTATTACCCAATTCAAATCTTTTCTGAAGAATATTCATAAAATGAATTAATTTTTCCCTTTTTCATTCCACTCAGAATGCCTAAAACAGATAAAATAGAAAGCAGAATCATTATATTTGGGCGCTGTCTATTATCATTTACTGACTGAGAGTCTATCTAAGCCTTTCTGCTTTTTGCAGATAATTAATTTTGTTCCTAAATGTAGGAAAGAGTGATTGTAATCAGTATGTTTGTACTTTCAGCCACAAATAGAGCCCATCAAAGATATGCAGTACAAATAAACCTCATAAAATATGCAACCCAAGTACTGCTAGCAGTTAATATCCTATCTTTTTTTTTCAAAGAAAGCATTTTATATACAGTATATGATTTTTAAAGTAATTTTTGGTATTTTTACATGTTAATAAAGGGACCCCTCTTTTATTTAACTCAAGCCTATGCTGTGAATTATTTTTATCATTAAATCTCATGTAAGCCGGGCTCGATGACTCAGCCTGTAATCCCGTGCTTTGGGAGGCTGAGGTGAGTAGATTGCCTGAGCCCGCGGGTTCAAGACCCGCCTGAGCAACTTGGTGAGACCTCATCTCTACAACAAATCAAAAAAATCAGCCGGCCGTGGTAGCACATGCCTGTATTCCAGCTACTCAGAAGACTGAGGCGGAAGGATCGTCGGAGCCCATCAGGTCAAGGCTGCAGTGACCGGGAGCAGCCACTGCACTCCAGTCTGGGCGACAGAGTGAGACTCCAACTCAAAAAAAAAAAAAATCTCATGTAGTAGAGCTGAAGGAGACTTTGATTTGGCATATAAATCAACTCATCAGCATATACACATATCTGAGTTCTGGGTGTGGGTTTCTTTATGCTTCCAGAACTTTAAGAATGATCAGATCTAAGTTAGAGGCTCAGGTTCATGCCATGAAACCTAAGAGCATAGTGTTTGTGAAGAAATTTATCTGAGCTCTTTTGGAAAGCTTTTGCCCTTTTATTCCAGCTGCCTGTCCGGCTCAGTCATCACAGGAAGCCCATTTCTGCTTCTACTAGTTCTCTAATGTGGTTCCTCTCTTGAAACACAAGCTCACTTCACTTAGCAGAATTATTTATTGCCATAAAACTCTTCAAAGGAGTTATCAAGAAAGTATATCTCAGTCAATGTGATGGATGCAGTTGTAGAGAGAAAGATTTAAGTGTATATGAGACCTTATAAAATTACCTGCTATGCATCGTGAGATGTAAAGAACATCAATTCAACAACCAGAATTTTGGTATAGAACCTCTGCCTTGTGCTGCCACAGTCTAGTGGCCTTAGCAAAGCAGTTTCTCAGTGTGTGTTTCTTAATCTATACAATGAGGAAGATGATGGTGAGAGTGACTATTCATTAAGCTCTCACTATGTGCCACACACAATTCTAAGCTGTTTTACATGGGTGAACTCATTTAATATTTACAACCATTTAATGAGACAGGATCATCATTATGACCATTCACCTAGTTAAAAACTGAGGCAGAGAGAGACTTGAAAGTAGATGCCAGGAGCAAGTCCGCTTCACCTGCTATCTGCTGCAGGAGCTCCTGAGGCCAGGGAGGCCAGGGTCTTGCTCAGGGCCAGACCCAGTCTTAGAATATATGGGTGTGGCCGGACCTTGTCTGCAGGTGGACACAAGCTGACTCAGTTGATGGATATGAGGCAGGGTGGGGAGCCAGAAGTTGCTGTGGGCCTTTCATTCTTACCTATCCTCTCAGTTATTATTTATCCTGTTTCCTACATGTGACCCTGAGAATTGCATGGAAACTTTCAATGAGCTTAGCTTTTCTTCTCTGCTTTTCTTTATAATTGTATTAAATAACCCTAATTAGATTTTTCTAAACCTGCTTGGAGCTCAGGTATCCCCTAGGATCAAGGACTATTTTATTTACCTTTTATTAAAAACTCCATTCTTGATAAGCTTATTTTTTTAATTTTAAAGATGTGGGGTACAATTAAGGGTTAGGTATACAAATGCTCTTTATACAGGTACCCTTGTTGATGAAGTGTGCGCCCCTACCACGGCAGTTTCCCGCTACTGCCAATACCTTTCTTATAGCATTATGATAATTGTTCAAGGTCCGCTTATGAGTGAGAACATGTGGTAATCAGTTCTTTGTTTCTGTGATAGATCACTCAGTATTATAGACTCTAAGTCCATCCAAGTTGCTGTGAAGTTCATAATTTTGTCCTTCTTTATGACTGTGTCATACTCCATCGTGTATATGTACCACATTTTTTTTTTATCCAGCCCTCTTTTGATGGGCAGCACGGTTGGTTCCATGTTCTTGCTATTGTGAATAATGATAAGCTTATTTTTAAATATACTTTAAAAGATGTGTGACAGTACATTTTCTCCCTTTCAGATCAGAAATCCAAGGAATGGTGAAATGCCAAGCTCTGTAGCTATCTTATTCTGCACTAAACCCTGCAATGATCTCTTCTCAAACATGGAAGGAGTTCCCTATTAACTGAATTTCCGATTGTCTCAACTGCTCATTCCCCTTAACAAATTATTAATGCAGAATGAATGAGTTTCTTGACAGTAGCACCTTCCTAGCAGATTTTTTAAAAAATTATGAACACTTTAAATAATCTTTGAGCAGTCTCCTCACAAGTTTTCCAGATATAAAGTATTCCAGACCAAAAAAAAAAAAAAAAAAAAAAAAAACAGAGAACAAAACTAGTGTCTTTATCTGATTAAAAATAAAGCAATAATTGTGACAAATTGGTATAATCAAACTTGACAGATAGAAGCTATTGCATCTATATTAGATTTCCTACCAGTATGAAAAGAATTTTAGCAATCCCCAGATCACAGAGGGTGAAATAATGCACACTGATGGAAACATTTCCCTCACACATCTGTGTTTATCAAGTTTTAAAATCTATTTCCTCCTCCACCATTTCTCCTGTATCTGTATTACATTGATTTAAAAACAATTAATGCATTACTCAAACTGCTCTGCTCTGAAAGGCTCCATTCAGAATTGTCTCAGCTCTGGTTAGCATCAACCAAAGACTCTATGAGATATGAGGAATAATAAATAACAACCAATATTCATATTAATAGCATCATAGAGATTTTTAAGTGCAAAGCTTTCGAGATGGAAGCTGAGTCAATACTCTGCACAGGAATGGGCCAGTTTGACATTGCAAGGAGCAAAGTAAGAAAAAATGGTGTGATGTTGTAAAAAGAACACGGGCTTCAGGAGTTAAGATGTGAATCTTGACTCAGCCATTCTTTACCTTTGTGATGCTGGGCTTGTTGTATGATCTCCATGAGCCTTAGTTGTTTCATCTATAGAATGGGGATGAAAATGCCAAATTTATAGAACGACTATGAAAATAAGCAACACTGCTTAACACGTTATGTAGTACTGTAAAATCTGACATGTAGCATCATCTGACTTATCTGCTGTAAGGCAAAGTAAGCATTTTCTTCCAAGACCTTCCCTCATATTCATTTTGAGGAACTCTCATTGACCATACCATCGCTGATGAATATCTACCAAGGTCTTCTGACAAAGGCCCTATGTCAGGTGCTGGCAACACAAATACAGTAGTACCCCCTTATCCAAGACCTCCAGTGGATAATATTGAACCCTATATATACTGTGTTTTTTCCTATACATACATACTTGTGATAAAGTTTAATTTATAAATTAGGCCCAGTAAGAGATTAAAGACAATAATATAAAGTAGAATAGCTACAGCAGTATACCACAATAAAAGCTATGTGAATATGATCTCTCTCTCTCAAAGTATCTTATTGTACATTATCATTGGTAACTGAAACTGTGGAAAGCAAAACTGCAAGGGGGAACTACTGTATCAGGAACCTGTTTCAGGGAGCTAAACCAGTTGGTTTGCGACAGAATTTCTAGATTCTTTTCCTGTTGTTAGGATGGCTCTTTCAGGCGAGGCTGCTTGTCCAGGTATCCCACATTTTTTTTATGAAGTTTCTACTAGCCTTCACATTCAGAGCTTGGTGTGTCTTTGAACAAGTTTATTCAGCTTAGATGGCTGTGTTCATTTGCCCAACCTTTGCCACTAATAACCAGGAAAATCAATCATGTTCCCCCAGATGTTTGGGTAGATTGATTCCCAGCTAAGCAGACCAAGTTGAACACACATTTTCTAGCTGCTCACAGTGGTCTTCACGGAAGACTCATGAATAAAGGGCAGTGTGATATATCTGGATTCCCTATGGGGAATTTTAGCATTCATCTTCTTTTGCTCGGGTTTAGTGATGAAATCCTTGGGAGTAGAAGGAAGACTCAAGCTGTGTTTATGGCTCCTTTGTTTTGGAGTGTGAATTGTGCAGTATAATGCTAAATTGCTTTTGCTGTGTACCACTGTTAAATGATGATTAGATTTAGGTTTGGTATAAAAATGAATAGATGTCTATAACATATCTTTGGGATAATTTAATGATACCCCCTTTTTTAGATATCATCATTTTATTAGATCTCTAAATTTTCTAGTCTTCTTATCTATTCTGCCTATTCAGAGTATTTTCTCCTTCATAATGAATGACAAATACCTTTCTGATTCTTGGGATTTGAGTTATCACTCTGTTTCTTTGATGGAAGAGAAGGGAGAAAGTAATGAGGAGGGAAGTAAAGGGAGTTTAAGGAAAGTACAAGGAAGATGGGAAGTTAATCAGGTCATTCTGAAAATTTTTTTCCCAAATACATGACCTCTATAGTATTTACTAACATAATCATTGCCCCACTCATGCTAGCACAATGCAAATGTCACAAATTCTAGATTTTTAAAAATAGAGAAAAACACATTGTGTCTCAACTATGACTCACTTGCTATTTTCTTAATTCAAACATCAGTTTTAGTATGTGAGACTACTATTCTTTCTTCATCCTCTGGTATACAATGTTTACATAGATGGTATTTAATTTTTCTTTCCAAACAAGCTTAAAGGGATATGGAGTTCATAGTACTATTGAGGACACAGAGAATGTGAATCTCCACTCACAAAACCAGAAGTGTAATAAAGAATGCTATATTTTTTTGTTTATTTGACCTTTTTTGTTTTAAAAATAGACTTTATTTTTAAAGTGTATTTGGGCTCATAGAAAAACTGAGCAGACATTACAAAAAGTTCCCATATACATCCTGCCTCCCAGCACATACAGCCTCCCCCACTTTATCAACACTCCTCACAAGAGTGGCACATGTGTTGTAATCGATGAACCCACATTGACATACCAATATCATCCCAAATTTAATTGCAACCATTGTAGTGTGTTTTGAATGGTATTTCATTGTGGTTTTAATTTGCATTTCCCTATGTTGAGCAGTTTTCATGTGCTTATTGGCCAGATCTTCTTTGGCAAAAGGGCTATTGAGACCTTAATTTTTAAATCAGGTTGTTAGTAAATTCATTGTTGAATTGTAAGAATTATTTACATATTCTGGATACTAGGCCCTGATTAGATATATGATTTGTGAATATGTCTCCCACACTCTGGGATATCTTTTCACTCTTTTGATAATATCTTTTAAGGCACGAATTTATAATTTTGATGAAGTTTAATTTATCTATTTTTATATGTCCTGTCTCCATTGCCTAATCCAAGGTTATAAACATTTACACCTATGATTTCTTCTAAAATCATTATAGCTTTAACTCTTACACACAAATCTATAACCCATTTTGAGCTAAATGGTTTTTTTTGTTTTTTTTTTTTGTTTATTTGTTTGTTTGAGTTGGAGTCTCACTTTGTCACCCAGACTGGAGTGCAGTGGCCGCTCCCGGCCACCGCAGCCTCGACCTACTGGGCTCCGGCGGTCCTTCCGCCTCAGCCTTCCAAGTAGCCGGAATTACAGGCATGTGCTACCATGCCCGGCTGATTTTTTTGATTTATTGTAGAGATGAGGTCTCGCTGCCCAGGCGGGTCTCGAACCTGCGGGCTCAGGCAATCCACTCACCTCAGCTTCCCAAAGGCGCGGGATTACAAGCTGAGCCACCCAGCCCGGCTGAGCTAAATGTTTTATATGGTGTGAAGTTAAGGTATAATTTTGCTATTTTGCATGTGAATATCCTATTGTCCCAGTTGCATTTATTGAAGACATTTTTCTATTGAATTGTATTGGTACCCTTGTCAAAAGTCAATTGACCATAAATATATAGGGTTCATTTCTATTTTGCTAATCTATATATCTATCATTATGCCTCTGCCATACTGTTTTGAATACTGTGGCTTTGTAGTAAGTTTTGAAAATATAAAGTACAAGTCCTCCTGCTTTGTCCTTCTTTTCAAGATTGTTTCAACTATTTGGGGTTCTTAAAATTCCATATGAATTTTACAAGAAACTGGTCAATTTCTACAAATAAATCATCTGGAATTTTTATAAGTATTGCATTAAATCTATAGATCATTTAGAAACTATCGTTATCTTGACAATATTGTCTTTTAACATGTGAACATGAAATGTCTTTACATTTATTTAGATCTTCTTTAATTTATTTCAATGATGTTTTGTAGTTTTCAGTAACCAACCATGCACTTCTTTTGTGAAATTTATTCCTAAATATTATCACCTTGCTCAAGTTATTGTAGAATTATATCCTTAATTTTATTTTGGGGTTGTTTATTGCTAGAGTGTAGAAATACAATTGATTTTTGTATACTGATCTTATAATTAGTGACATTGCTGAGCTTATTTATTAGTTTTAAGAGTGTGCATGAGAGAGAGAGAAAGAGAGAGTTCTTGGTGTTTTCTGTACAAAGATCATGTCATCTACAAATACAGATGCAAATACAGTTTCATTTCTTCTTTTCAAATATGGATGCTTTTTCTTTCTTTTTTCTTCCTTCCGTCCTTCCTTTTTTTTCTCATTACCTTGGTGTGAACCTCCAGTATGATATTGAATAGAACTGGCAAGAGTGGACAACCTTGTCTTTTTCCTGATCTTAGGGGAAAAGCCTCAATTTCCCCTCATTAAGTATAGTGTTAGCTGTGGGTTTTCATGAATGCTCCTTATCAGGTTGACAAGTTATCTTGTATTTCTAGTTCATTGATTTGTTTATCATCAAAGCATATTGGATTTCATCAAATTCCTCTTTCAAAACTGATGAGATAGTCAGTAGATGTATCCTTTATTCTATTGATATATTACATTGATTACCAATGTTAAACCAACATTGCATTCCTGGGATAAATCCCACTTGGTCATGGTGTATGATCCTTTATATATATAGTTTTTTTGAGTTGGAGTCTCACTCTGTTGCCCAGACTGGAGTGCAGTGGCCGCTCCCAGCCACCGTAGCCTCGACCTGCTGGGATCCTGCTATTCTTCCGCCTCAGCCTTCCAAGTAGCTGGAACTACAGGCGCATGCTACCACGCCTGGCTAATTTTTGATTTATTGTAGAGATGAGGTCTCGTCAAGTTGCCCAGGTAGGTCTCGAACCCGCGGGCTCAGGCAATCCATCCTCTTTATATGTTACTAGATTGAGTTTGCAAAGATTTTTGTGAAGATCTTTTTTTTTTTAGTTGGAGTCTCACTCTGTCACCCAGGCTGGAGTGCAGTGGCAAACTCACAGCTACTCCTGCATCGACTTGCTGGGCTCTGGTGATCCTTCCGCCTCAGCCTTCCAAGTAGTCAGAACTACAGGCACGTGCTACCATGCCCTGCTAATTTTTTATTTATTGTAGAGATGAGGTCTCGCCAAGTTGCCTGGGCTGGTCTCGAACCCGTAGTCTCAAGCAATCCACTCGCCTCAGCCTCCCAAAGTGCTGGGTTTACAGCTGAGCCACCGAGCCCAGCCTTGTGAAGATTTTTGTATCTATCTTTATAATAACTACTGGTCTATAGTTTTCTTATGATTTTTGGTTTGGTTATCAGGATAATACTGGCCTTATAGAATCACTTGGGTTGTGTTCCCCCTTTCTTCTATTTTTTGGAAGAGTTTGATAAGGATTGGTATTAATTTTCTTTAAATGTTTGGTAGAGTTTACCAGTAAGGCCTTCTAGCCCTGGGCTTTTCTTTGTGGGAAATTTTGAAATTACTAATTTCATTTTTTGTTTGTTATAGGCTGATTCGGATGTTTTATTTCTTCTTGAATCAGTTTTTGTAAGTTTTTAAAAATCATTTTACAAATTTGTCCATTTCATCTATGCTATCTAATTTGTTGGGCTACGTTTTTCTTAGTATTCCCTTACAATTCTTTTTTCATATATAAGGCCAGTAGTAATGTCTTCTCTTGCATTCCTGTTTATAATAATTTGTATTTTCTTTCTGTTTTCTTGGTCAGTCTCCTAAAGGATCATCAAGGTTGATCTTTTTACAGACCAACTTTTGAACTTGTTTGTTTTTCTCTATTCCTTTCCTCCTTCTGCTTGGTCTACGTTTAATATGTTCTACCTTTTTCTACTGAAGATTGTGCTTATTTTTAAAAATAGTTGTTTATAACTATAAGTTTCCCTTTATGTATTTATTGCTTTAGCTGTATACATATTGATATATGTTTTCATTTTCATTGATGTCAAAGTATTTTCACATTTTTTGTGATTGCTAATTTGACCCCTTCATATTTAGAGTCTTAGGGACAGCATACTTGGACGTGTGCTGTTTAATTTTCATATGTATGTGGATTTCTCCAGTTTCTTTTTGCTATTGATTTCTTATTTTATTCCATAGTGGTTAGAAAATATACTTGGTATGACTTCAACCCTTATTCTTTTATTAAGGCTTGTTTTATGACCTAACATTTAGTTTGTTTTGAAGAATGTTCCATGTGCAATGGAAAAGAATGTTTGTTCTTCTGTCATATGGTGCAATGTTCTATAGATGTCTGTTAGGTCCAGTTGATTAATAGTGTTGTTCAAATCTTCTACTTCTGTGTTGATATTCTACCTAGTTTTCCTGTCCATTATTGAAAGTGGGGTATTGAAGTCTCAAACCATTATTGCTGAATTATCTATTTCTCTCTTCAATTTTGTCATTTTTGTTTTGTGTATTTTAAGGCTCTCTTGTTAGATACATGTATGTTTATAAATGGTAAATCTGATGGATTGATTCTTTTATTAGGATAACATATTCCCCTTTATCTCTAGTAATATCTTTAATTTAGCATTTGTTTTTCTTAATATCGGTACAGCCACTCCTGCTTTCTTATGGCGGCTGATTCTATCATACATATTTTTCTGCTCTTTTACTTTCAACTCATTTGTATCTTTGAATCTAAAATGCATCTTCTGTAGATAGCTTATAGTTCTATACCGTTTCTTATACAATCTATCTTTTAACTAGAGTGTTTAATCCTTTTATATTTAATGTAATATTGATAAGATAGGATTTACATCTGTCATCTTACTCATTTTTTTTCAGGTTTTGTGTTTTTATTCCCCCTCTGTTCTTTCTTTGCTGCTTTCTTTCCCATTAAGTCAATCTTTTCTAAAATTTTAATTCCTTTAATTTTTTTCACTGTACTTTTTGAGTCATTTTCTTAGTGGCTATTTTAGGATTTACAGTACATATTTTAACTTATCAGAATCTACTTCAGATTTATTCTAACTTAATTCCAGTGAGATATAGATATGCTACTCCTTTGACTTTCCTCAAATGCCATGTCCACTCTGGTGGCCAAATAACTATTGTTCTCTTATGGTTTGAAAATGATCTTTCTTGTTAAGATAGTTCCTGGGGTGGGCATTCCTTTACTATTATCATTTCTTCCAACTGATTCTGACACTTTTTGTAGCCATTCACCTTTTTGGTACTGAATCTTCATAGCAGTCTAATATCCCTCTTTCTCTATAACTCAGTGTACTTTGTATTTTCTTTTAGCTTCATTATATTTTAGTGGGATTTCTAGATTAGTACTGCCCAATATATATAAAATGCAACTCTCATATGTAATTTTAAATTTTCTAATAGCCATATTTAAAAAGTAAGAAGAAAAAAAGAAGAAACATGTGAAATTAATAATATGTTTATTTAACCCACTATGTCCAAAAATTGCCATCTTTGCATGTAATTATTTTTTTTTAATTGTGAAAGATTTTTTTTTCCTCTCAGCTTGGACTCAACAGGTACTCAGTGGTCACACAATGCAGATTGGACAATGAAATTCCAACCCCCCCCACATGGGAAGGAAATCATAGGTCACTGCGATTATCTATGCAGTTATGTATCTGAATTTCTTTGCAGTAGTGGTAGTGTCAGTCTCTTCCCAGAAAGGTCACTTCCTATAAAAATAACTAACTGTACTTTTAACTGCCCTGCTGAGAAGTGCCCACAAACCAAAGGGAAATAACTCAGAACAGAATTGTGTGTTTTTTCTTATACACAACTGCTCATACAGAGCATGTTTTTAGGCAACCAAAAATTAATTTGTGAGAACCAGTTGATATTTCAGTTAATTATAGCAGTTTTTGTGCCTATGCAAAATGTAAGGTAGAAATTAAAAAGCTCTTTCAAATTTGAAATGTGAACTCTTGATATACCAATGCCTCCAAATAACTGAACTAGAGGCCCAGGAAGGGGGAAGAGTTGCACAGAGAATGGAGGAATCTGAGCCATTTCAGATGTTAGTTTGGGTGATTCAGATCTTCCAGAGACCTCTTTCTTCTGAACAGTGTTTTATTTTCCTTTTTGGATGGAGAATAGTAAGTGAGAGATGAGTAAAGTCATGTTTACATCTGCCCCTCTCTCCTTCTATCATTTTGTCTCACTAAACTTATCATAAGGATGATTAAAGGCTTCTCAACATTTAAAAATCGATTATTCTTACCCTATTTTTGCCTTTTAAAGAAGAGTTATCACTTGCACACCCATTTAATTCTTGTTTCCTTAGTCACTCATTTCTATGCCTACCCTATTTATTTAAGATTTGAAGCTATACAGATGAACTAATCTAGACCTGCAACTTTTTGTTAGCTTATGCATGCTATCTGTTCCCTTATCCATTCCCCCAACTTTAGTTTCCACCTGTTACTGTCTAGCATTAACAATAAATGTCTAAAGACTCACATTCCATTTTTGCTAATTCCATGAGTCTGCTATTCAGACTCTCCAGATGCTGCTTTCTTCTTTCTCAGATTCTGTGATTGAGTCCCTAGGCTTATGTTTCATAGATCCTTATCTGGATCCCTGAACATTGCATCCTGATTCTACAGGCCATCAGTCTTCCCTGGATATAAATTACCTGCCTGTTTCTCCTTTCTTTCCTTCATACACTTTTCCTAATATAGCATCTAGACTTCCCAACTTAGAATATTAGCCAGAAAACTTAACCCATGCCCACTGCAGCCCATTATTGTGGATCCTGGCCTTGGATTTTCAAGTGACAGTAGAAAAGGAAGAACAAAATACTTATTAAATGTAACTTGCAAGGCAATGCACAATTTTCAAGAAGCAGCAAGTGAAGACATCTGTTTGAGAAGTGTTGCTCTACAGAATGAAAGAGGTTATTGGATAAATAAGGAAACAAGTCTATCAGCCCAGCAGGTAGGAAGGCTTAACATAGACAGGGCAGGCATTTATTGGTTTTATCTTTTCAAGCCAGAATAGGGAGATTTAGTTGGTCGAATGTAGCCAGCAAGGTAGGAAAGTGAGGGTTAGAAACATGGCAAAGTAAGCAAATGAGATATGGCTGCTTGTTTAGAAACAAGAAAAACAAACATTAACTGGGTACTTTTGTAGCATCTGTAAGTTCTGAAATCAAAGGAAAAATCTATAAATACTACAATATGTTTGTTTTGTACTGTTTGGCTAATTGAACACTCAACTTGTAGGAGGAAGTGAAACATTTAAGTGTAAAAATATAGAAAAAGAATCCAATTTAACACACATACACGTCCATAATAAGTCTACACAAATCAATATAAAAGTGTTGCTCAAAATGTGCTCCAGTTATAGCCAATTAAAGGTCAGCATATATAATTTACATGAAATGCATGGGCAGGATCAAAAGGTATCTGTTGTGCCATGAGGAATGATTCTATTTCATTTGCAGATGAGTATTATAAAGGTCATTGAAAATGTAAGATGCAAATCATTGTTGTTGTTTTTTATAAAGCATTTTTTTCTAGATTTGGTCTCTCAGCCTGTTTTATTCTCTTGTTTGCATGCATGCTATAGCCATTAGTACAACTGAATTATAGAATGACCTACACTATTAGACTGTTAGGCTTCTTGATTGAAATTATCTTTATAATGGAAATCAGAGAACACTTTTAACCTTGTTAGAGCACCACTGTACCATTGATTAATATATAGAACAAGTCATAAATTTCACAGTGAGCTATTTATTTCCAGACAATCTTGTGAAAGCAGTTTGGTCTGTATTGCAGAAACTTTCTTTATACCTTTGTCAGGCTGACACTAATGATTCTGCTTATTTCTAGGGCTTGCAAAATGTCAGTGTTAATTAAACTAATGGTTTAAAATATGGGTAGAAAAGAACATTTGAATGTTACATCTTAGATGTTTGACAATGTGTATGAAGATTCTTTTGTTACCTGGCTAATATCAGAGAACTGACTTCATTTGATAAGATTTCTTCCTGGCCGGGCTCGGTGGCTCAGCCTATAATCCTGCGCTTTGGGAGGCCGAGGTGAGTGAATTGCCTGAGCCCGCAGGTTCGAGACCCACCTGGGCAACTTGGCAAGACCTCATCTCTACAATCAATCAATCAAAAAAAAAAAACAAAAAACAAATTAGCCGGGCATGGTAGCGCACACCTGCAATTCCAGCTACTTGGAAGGCTGAGGCGGAAGGATCGCCGGAGCCCAGCAGGTCGAGGCTGCGGTGGCTGGGAGCAGCCCCTGCACTCCAGTCTGGGCAACTGAGTGAGATTCCAACTCAAAAGAAAAAAAGAAAAAAAAAAGATTTCTTCCCAGTAGCAAATGCCTGGATGACTAAGTAGCCAATATTACTAAGGTCACATACTCAATAAGTATTTGTTGAATACTTTTGATATGAACTGCACTGGATATGTCCTATAGATAGAGAATTGAAAAAGCCAGCACCTGCCCTCAGAGAGTTCATAGTCTAGTGAGGGATACAGTCACAGAAACAGAGATTGGCCTATGCACAGGCATTATGAGAACGCAGATTAAGGGAGTATGATCTAACCCCAGACTGGGAAGATCAGGGAAGGTGTCCCAGAGGAATGGAATTTTTCTTGAATAAAAGCCCTTCTCACCACTGAAGGGGTGAGTGAAGGGTCTGTGTGAAATAGATGACAGATGGCAAGGAACAACAGAAGATTAGGGCTTGGGTAGAGATTAACGAATGATGGAGGGAACAGGGTCTTTTTAACTCCAGTCCAGAACTCATCCAATAGCCCAGACATATGTTCTGGGCAGTACCAAACTACCCAGATCCTGAGCTCTTACACTAACCCTGAAGAAAGGACTCCATTATACTGCCTTCCCCCAAGCCCCACTAAAGATAGCTCTAGCAACTGGAGAGGTCAGGCCTCCCACACTGGATCAGTCACGTGCATATGGAAGTTTTGGAAACAGGAGCTTGTAAATCTGGGAGGACCTGGGCTAGTTCCAGAAAGAAAAAAAAAAGGTTTGGGAGTTTAAAAAAAACAAAAACGGATTCTGCTTTTAAAGAAACTGCTTTCTGTTAAATTGTACCTTTGCTTTTAGAGTGCTATTAGGGGAATACAGAACACTAATTAAGAGACCTGAACATCATCAGTAATTTTTCTACTTGAGTTTTATGAGTGGTAATTTTTTTAAAAAGCCTTCATGAGGTCACTGGTGGAAAACCTAATGTACAGCTTTTCAGCATATTGCCCTTCAAGACTCAGGTTATAGTCAATCATAAATTGCACACAAATAGCTAATTGCTAGTTTCCACAGTAAAATGTACTTATTGTCTCAAATTGGATTTATACTTTAAAAATCAAGCCATAGCTAATCTTTGTTTGTAGAGAACATTGCTAAAGGAGGTACTAAGCCAAATGGCCTGCATAGATATGATGCTGAGAGGTCACTAGGCTGGATAGGTGAATTTTAAGTTAGAGTGGGATAAACTCATTGAGTTAGTGTGGGGTAAACTCGTTGGTTTTAAGTCAACTATTTGCAACAGCAGAGAGTCATATGATGACTCTAATACCAGGGGGACACCCCCAAAAAATGGAATTATTATTTGGAGGGCAGGTCCCTTGTAGTACAGGCTTCCCCCACTAGGGTAAGTGTTTTAGGAACCCATCAACATCGGTGTACCAGCTAACATTGTTGTGAAAGGTTGTGTTCAGCTTCAGTTAATTTTTTTTTTGGAAATTCTTTCACTGCCTTTGTCCATTTCATAATGGATGATTTATGAGTGCACCTGCCCACACTGAGCTGAGTGTTCAGTAGTTTTTGACCAAAAACAGCATGGCCCCCATGCCCCCACTCTCCCTATTCATTCAATCTCACCCTGAGTGACTTTTTTGTTTGTTTGTTTCCCGGGATGAAAAAAGTTATCAAAGGGAAATGTTTTGCTGATGTGAAAGGTGAAACAAAAAAATGGCAAAAACACTGAAAGGCATCAGAATTGACGAGTTCAGAAACTGTTTTGAGCAATGGAAAAAACCTCTTGATAGGCATATTGCATCAAACAGAGAGTACTTTGAGGGTGACTGAAGTTTAAACATGTAAAAATAAATGCATAATTTTTTATAAATAAATTCTGGGGTTTTTTGGGGTCCCCCTTTGTACGTCCTAGAAGGTAAATGTGTTTCCTATCTAAATTCTCTCCCTTCATTATCTTCTCCTTTCCTTCACTATTTCTTTCCTTTTTCACCTCCCCCTCCCTCCTATTTCTCAATCTTCTTCAAGAAAAGTGCACTAATAGGAAAAGATTATAATTTCCTTTTAAGGGAAAACCTGGTACAGGTCATTTTTTCTCCAGAGGCTGATCTTGGGGTAATCCAGGAAGTAAAGCAAAGGGACCTGCTGGGAGTGTTGCTGTTTGCATACGGGAAGAACTGAAACCAGCCTTATACCTTTCCTTTGCCTTTAGGGTAGGTTGCTGGACTCAAAGTGGAAACTCAATAAAACTTTCAGAAGCAAATAATAGAACCTAGAAGGTTTGTTTCTCTGGGGATGGGGAGGCACCATATGTCAGCTTCATGTTTTTAATCAAAAGGCCAGGGCTTCATCTAGATTGTAGTAATCAGTGTTTGCTTTCCAGAGATTTTCATTGAAATGACAAATGTCTTTCCTTTAACTATTTCTCATGCACTTTCCCTTGATCGAAAAAAGTGCAGTACCAAAAAAAATGCCCTTAAGAATTTCCTATAAGATCCTGTGTGATGTGATGTCATTAGCTAATCTTTTTATGAGGAAGTAGTTATAATATTTGGTTACCTAAAAAGCATTGGAATCCAGGCTGTGGCCCTAGTGGCTCTGCTTGCAAGATCTTTAGAGATTGTTTAGTCCAACCTCATTCTTTTACCAATGAAGAAACTGAGAAACAAATTGAGGTGATACATAGAGAAGAAAACGGGAATCTGGAGATAACTATGGCAAGACAGAGTCAAAAGGAAAAATATGAAATATGCTAAGATGTACTCTGTGTCACTTTTTAAAATATTAAGTAAGGGTAGAGAGTGAGGTGAGAGGGTGAGCAAGTAGTAAAGATGGAATGAAAGGGAACCACTGCTTATTGAGTGCTTTGTGCTAGACACTTCATATACCTTCTTTCATTTAACACTCACCACAACCACATAAAGTGGAACGTTTTATTTCCCTCATTTTACAGATAAAGAAACTGAAGCTTAGAGGAGTGAAATATTTTCTTTCACTTTGAGAAGAAGCAGGAGACCTGGGGCCAGATAGCCGTGTTTTGGGAGCTCAAGGCAAGCATCTTGCTTCCTGGCCTATGTTGCCGATTCTGTCATCTGGGAACAAATGCAAGGAGCACATATGTGTCGTGAGGTCAATCCACAAAGAAAGGAAAATCAGGATATAGGAAAGCTAGGTCTAGGGAGACTCCTTGATAGGAAGAGCACATAAGGGCCACAGCTTTTTCACTGGTCAATATACAAGGCCACCAATTTTTTTGAGAAACAAGAGCCAACAGTAAGATTTGTGAGTATGAAGTCATGTGGGAAGAAGGGGAAAAGGAATATTTGAGCACATGGGATTAAGAATAAGAAGGTAGAATAATAGGAGAGTGAATGTCTGCTGAGAGGGACCCCATAAAAAAAGATGAGAAAGTTGGTACATCAAGTAGATGAGTGACTAAGGAAGTGAATTATTAGGTGACAGCAAAAAGACTCCAGGGAATTACTAATAGCATAGTTTGCTCTTTGGATATTTGTTCAAGGAATATTTTGATGAAGTGATTCAGACAACTGAATGCTAACTTCATGTAGACATTGCTACTTCCTTGGGCCTTTATTATCATTATTTAATTATTTGCTTTTAAAATGTTTATGATGACTCATTAATCTGGATTCCCTGTCTTAGAGTTGATATTTGAGACATGTCCTAAGGGAGCCCTATCCAGCAGCCTTTTGCAGAGGAGTTGTAACCTAAATGCTAGTGTGTTCTTTTGTTACTGAGCTGCCGATGTTTGGATCAAAACAATCCATTTTTGATTCATGTATGTTATTAGCTCTGACAGGATAGCAAGACGTGAGGCAGATACTGTTTTGTATATTACAGAAACCCAGATAAGCAAACAGAGAATGAAAAGATTGCCTTTATTAGAAAAGCAATCTTTTCTGATTTTTCTTAGCACCAAGCAATGTGTTTTTAATAAAACTGAGCAGATAAAGCACTCATGTGTCCAGTCTTGCTCTCCCTCTTTGACTCTAGATATATGTGATTTCATGATGCTAGCAAGAGGACTACTGACTTGTCAGTTAATCAAAAGTTGCTAAAGGAAAGTCAATATAATAGAAACTAATCATCATCTTGTCTTTTCCCAGTGACTCTATTGGACTTATAGTGTCTGAGCTGCCTGTTTTCCACAACAGTGTTACTAACAGTAGTACCTGTGCCCTTCTTGTAAAGGGTGAGAATCTCATTTTGTCTCTCTTTCTCTTGATAAAAGGCTAGGGGCTGACTCCTTGGAAGAGCTGTAAGAATTATTAACACCAGCTATGTGTAGTCAAGTGTTACTTCTTCACCCTTTCTTCTTTGGTCATATTCACAATAACTCATTTCTTTATCACACTTGCCCTCTTCTAGACCTATGTCTTTAAGACTCTGCTCTCACTCCCTGTAAATTGACTCTAAAATGAAATAATTTGATTTTTCTCCAAGTGGAACACTAGATTTCAGGTGTCCCTAGGCCAAATGGGATTGTGCAGCTGCCATACAAACTGTGGAGCCAGCATAATTGTGCCTACCAACATTTTGTAATAGGAATCACTAATTTTGTGCAAGCAACTCCTGTGTGGGAAGAATTTGATGTTACAATAGAAATTTTTTCTGAAAGCACCTTTCCTCCCTGGAACCAACTTGCTTTGAAAATTCTCCTGTGTTAATGGAAAGGCTAAATGATTTGTCCAAGTTGAGTCAGTAGCAGAACTAAGATTATTTCTACCTATGATTTTCTGGGCACTATAAAGGACATTTGAAATACATAGGAAAATATCTGTGACTTGACCCCCAAATCTGCTCTGGGCCCAACTGCCAGAGGTAATGTTCTCTCCTAACAGATAGCTTCCAATTTTATCTGATGGTGCTTGTCAGAAGCCCCATGTGTGGCTCCCAAACTGCTGTTTCTTTATTTTTCATTATTATTTATCACATCGCTATGCTCAATTATGAAGACATAAAAGATTGTGGCACAAGGATCGATGTTCTTGTGCAAGTTTACTCAACTTTATTATGGCTACTGACAAATCTCCAGGGACAAAATGTGAAAAGAAGGAGACATTCTCTACTTTCACAGGGTAATTCCTTCCCATTCCTTGTACCAGTCCTGCTCTGAGATCTGTAGAATTATAAGATGACAGAGCTGGGAGTGACTGTTTAATCAAATACCTTTCATTCTGTAGTTGGGGAAACTGAAGCCTAGATAGGGGAAGGGACCGAAGTCATGCAATCTCAGTAGTCTTGGTTATTCACACCCAAACTCAGAGACCCAGAAATAATGATAAATGGCTTTTAAAGTTCAAATTAGGGATTCCTAAGATACGTTTCAAGCAGACTTCTCATTATTCTTCAGCGTAAAGAAAACTCTGCCCTATTTTTAATCCCCATGTCTAACTAAAGTTTCTTCAATATAGGTACTATTGAGACTACTCAGTGTTAGAGAAGAAATAGAGAAAACACTTGGCCAGGGCTATTAATTTTCCTGTCATTATTATTTCCATCTTCTTAAAGACCACAGTTTCTTAAGTGATTAACCTTCAACTAGTTGAATCTTTGATCGTTAGTTGCTCCCAAAGAGTTTCTCAAGAAAAGACTATAAGCGAGCACATTAGACTTTGGAGTTCTAAATTCTGATTTTAAGGCCCTGTTTTGTACTTTAATAGTTGTATGGCTTTGGGCAATCACTTAAACTTCTGAAGGGCCAGTTGGTAAAAATAGGCATGATATCTTACCTCACAGGGCTAGTTACAAAGCTCCTTTGTGATAATGTAATATGGATAAGTGCTTTGTAAAGATAAAAAGTTATGCCCAACCAATGTGTTAGTTAAGAGAATGCCTACCCTACATATTCCATGAACTATTCTGGGATGCCCTAAGTTCTTGGATGGTCTGTGAAGCAATAAAATAGATATCTCTTAATTATTCACACAGTAGTGGGAGTGGGGAGCACAAATAATACATAATACTTAACAGAAACTCACCTAGATACAATTTCTGTTTTAGTTTAGAATACATTACGTTTGGAGAAGCCTCTGAAATCTGTTTGCTGAGAGAAAAATTAAACTGAGGTAGAATTTCATAAGCAGTCCATATGCAAGCCCCTGCCCTTTTCTGGGCCTTAGGTCTCTACCTCTAAAGAGGAATTGCCCTAACTGGCCACACTACTTCTGATATCCTGCTACTTCTGATATCCATGTGTCTGTGAGTCTAGACACATGGAAGGCAGCCAGGGAATGTCAGTTTTAGATGATGCTCAAAGTATATATAAGGGAACTGGAGTTGTACAAATACTAGGGACAAAAAAATCACAAGCTGCCCAAACGGTATCACCTCATTAATAGAATAAGCAATGAGAGAAGTCAATCCTGGGTATAAGAAAACACGATTGACATTTAAGGAACTGATCAAAAGAAAAGACAGGAGGAGAGTGAAAATAGCATCTGTAGATGGGAAGGACTGGGATGCTAGCAATGTGCAATACTGCTGTCACAGAGGGAAATGCACAAGATGAATCTCTGTGCTGTTTCTGTTCAGGGGTCACACTCTTCTCAATTTTCCTGGTTTTTTCTCTCCTTTCAATCATGTCCTTTTCAAAATTCATCTCAAAAGGATTTCTGAGCCATTCTGATTATAACTTTTGCTAAAACCAATCAGCAGAGGTCTATCTACAGTGCAGGGCAATCAGCAGAGACCCAAGGCATTGGTCAGGGATGATGTCTTCATTTAGATGGACTGTGGCTCATTGGTTTGGCTGAAGTTACAGTCAGAACCATCTTGCAATAGTTCTGCTGCCTACTAGGTACACAGCTTCCCATACAGTTTTTAGAAATAGTGCTTGGTTAAATACAGTATTTTTTACTATTTGCATGAGAAATGGAGTGTGAAATTGGCATGTATTGCACTTTAGTATTTTCCCCTTTTATTCCATCTAGTACTCCTTTAGCCTGCAGGAATTTAATGACAGTGAGAAAATAAGATCCAAAATTGGGCTCTCCTGACACACTGTGCTATGTGGTGGTATCCGGCACTCTGATTCTTCTTGTAAATTGCGAAGGTAGTGATGTTGTTATATGTAGTTTGGGGTTCTGTGATAAAGTGGTATATGATGTTGTGTGATAGCCCTGGCTTTATATGACATGCATTCCCAGAAACTGCATCTTAAATAAGACTCAAATCTTAATTGTAAATAATGAATTAGAAGAAACACATGACAGTAACAAGTTATAAAAAATGAGGTACAGAGGTATCTTTGTCAGTATCAGATAACTGAAACTATAAAGAAATTTATCAGAAGGTATCCATATGTATAATAATAAAGTTATTTTATTGTTGAGTTGTAAGAGTTCTTTAGGCATTTAGAATATTAGACACTTATCAGATATATTATTTGGCAATATTCTTTCATTCTGTATGTTGTCTTTTCATTTTCTTAATAATGTCCTTTGAAGCACAAAAGTGCTTTAATTTTTATAAGATCTAATTCATCTGTTTTTTCTCCCCTTTGGTTGTGCTCAGTGTCATATCTAAGAAAACATTGCCAATTCCAAAATTATAAAAATTTACACTATATTTTATTTAAGAGTTTCATAGATTCAGCACTTAAATTTAGGTTTTTATCAGTTTTGAGTTAATTTTTTGTATGTGGTTTGAGGTAAGGATTCAAATACAGAGATATACTACTGGATTCGGCTTGCTAGTATTCTGTTGAGGATTATTTTATAGTCTATACTAATAAATGATATCGGTCTGTAATTTTCTTTTCTTGTAATAGCTGTTTAATTTTTGTATCAGGGTAATGCTGGCCTCATAAAATGTGTTGAGAAGTATTCCACCTTTACTATTTTTTGGAAGAGTTTATGAAAGATTAGTTTAGCTACTCTTTTAAATGTTTGGTAAAACTTACCAGTGAAGCCTTCAGGTCCTGGGCTCTTTAAAATTATAAATCCAATCTCTTTATATATAAATCTATTTATTTTCTATTTCTTCTTGACTCTTTCTAGGAATTTGTCCATTTCTTCTGTTATCTACTTTTTGGTGCAAAATTGTTCATAGTATTATTACTATATATTTTTTTTCTTTTTTTTTTTTCTCCTGTAAGGTCACTAGTAATGTCCCCACTTTCTCTCCTGATTTTAGTAATTTGAGTCTTCTCTTTTTTATTTTTTTTTGAGTTGGAGTCTCACTCTGTCGCCCAGACTGGAGTGCAGTGGCACACTCCCGGCCACCGCAGCCTCAACTTGCTGGGCTCCGGCGATCCTTCCGCCTCAGCCTTCTGAGTAGCTGGAACTACAGGCATGCGCTACCACACCTGGCTAATTTTTTATTTTATTGTAGAGATGAGGTCTTACCAAGTTGCCTAGGCGGGTCTCCAACCTGTGGGCTTGGGCAATTCACTCACCTCAGCCTCCCAAAGCGCTGGGGATTACAGGCTGAGCCACCAAGCTCAGCTCGAGTCTTCTCTTTTTTCTTTATCAATCTAGCTAAAGGTTTGTCAATTTTGTTGATCTTTGCAAAGAACCAGCTTCTAGTTTTGTTAATTTTCTTTATTGTTTTTCTGTTCTCCATTTCAGTTTTTTCCACTCTAGACTTAATTATTTCCTTCTACTTGGTTTGAGTTTACTTTGCTGTTCTTTTCCTAGTTTCTTAAGGTAGAAGATTAGGTTATTGATTTGAGACCTTCCCTTTTTTAAAATATAGGCATTTACAGCTATAAATTTCCCTTTGCTTTCTTTAAATACCATAGCGTTCAGTATATTGTATTTTCATTTTCATTCGTCTCATGATATTTTCTAATTTCCCTTGTTATTCCATCCTAATCCCATTAGTTATTTATGAGTGTGTGTTTAACTCCCACATATTTGTTAATTCCCTAAATTTCTTCCTGTTATTTTTTTCTACTTTCATTCCATTGTAATCCAAAAATATACTTGTACGATTTCAAACATTTTAAATGTATTGAGACTTGTTGTATGGTCTAACATGTGCCCAGTCCCAAAGAGTGTCCCACATGCACTTGAGATACATGTCCTACTGTTGTAAGGAGTGTTCTACAGACTTCTGTTCAATCTCATTGGTTTATAGTGTTACTTAAGTCTTCTATTCCTTCATTGATATTCTGCCTAGTTGTTCTATCCCTTATTGAAAGCAGAACATACTTTACACTACACAGATGGAAAGAAATCTTTTTTAAAAAGAAAGCAGGGCGCCTTTGGGAGGCTGAGGTGAGTGGATTGCCTAAGCCCGCGGGTTCGAGACCCGCCTGGGCAAGTTGCCGAGACCTCATCTCTACATAAATCAAAAATCAGCCGGGCGTGGTAGCGCGTGCCTGTAATTCCGGCTACTCGGAAGGCTGAGGCGGAAGGATCGCCGGAGCCCAGCAGTCTGGGCGACCGAGTGAGACTCCAACTCAAAAAACAAAAAAAGAAAGAAAGAAAGCAGGGAATTGGAGACTCCAAATATTATTATTGAATGATCTCTCTTTTCCTTCAATTCTGACAGTTTTGCTTCATATATTTTGGGCTCAGTTGTTAGGTACGTATATGTTTATAATTGCTGTATCTTCTTCATGGTTTGACACCTTTATTATTAGAAAATGTCCTTTGTAGTATAATTTTTGTCTTAAATATATTTTGTCTAATATTTGTACAGCCACTCGAAATAGCTTCTGATTAATTGGTATATGCTCTTTCATCTTTTTGCTTTCAACCTACTTGTGTCTTTGGTTTGTTTTGTTGTTTTTTTTTTTTTTTGAGTTGGAATCTCACTCTGTCACACAGGCTGGAGTGCAGTGGCGTGCTCCCAGTCACCGTAGCCTTGACCTACTGGGCTCTGATGATCCTTTTGCCTCAGCCTTCCAAGTAGCCAGAACTGCAGGGGTGCACCACCACGCCTGACTAATTTTTTATTTATTGTAGAGACGAGGTCTCGCCAAGTTGCCAAGGTGGGTCTTGAACCCTCAGGCTCAGGCAATTCACTCGCCTCGGCCTCCCAAAGTGCTGGGATTCTAGGCTGAGCTACTGAGCCTGGCCTACTTGTATCTTTGAATCTAAAATGTATCCCTTATAGACACCATAAATGTGCACTATATTATTTTAAATCTATTTTGCCCATCTCTACTTTTTAATTGGAATGTTCAATCTATTTGTATTTAATGTAATTAAATAAAGAATTAGGTAATTAAATAGTTAATAAGTAACAGGTAATTAAATAAGGTAGAATTCGTTTCTGTCATTTTACTGCTTGTTTTATAAATGCCTTGTGTCTTATTTGTTTCTCTATTTGTCCATCATTGCCTTATTTTTTGTTAAATATTTATTTCTAGTGAACTGATTTTATTAACCTGTTATTCTTTTACTATGTATATTTTTAGTTATTTTCTTAGTGGTTGCCCTGGAAATTACAACCAACAGTTTGTAAGATCTAATTTGGATTAATACCAACTTGATTTCAATAATATAAAATATATTTTCCTATATATCTTTATTTCCTCCCCCTGCTTGTGCTGTTATTATACAAATTACATCTTTGTACATCATATGCCCATCAACACAGATTTCTAATTATTGCTCACGCAGTTGTGCTTTAAATCAGATAGATGGAAATAAAAAGAGTTATAAGCAAAAATATATTTATGCTGTTTTCCATAATAACCTGTGTAATAAACCTTACTAGTGTCCTTTTTTTCTCAATGTGGATTTAAGTTATTAGCTGGTATCGTTACACTCCACATGGAAGTACGCCTTCTAGTGTTTCTTGAGGGGCATATTTGCTAGTGACAACCTAGTTTATATGAGAACATTGATTTCATCTTCTTTTTCATGAATAATTTTGGTGGACATAACATTATTGAGTACTGTCTTTTTCTTTCAGTGCTTTGAATATATCATTCTATAGTAATTATCAATAACTCAAAAAATAACAGATGCCGGAGAGGATGTGGTGAAAAGGGAACACTGCTACATTGTTGGTGGGAGTGTAAACTAGTACAACCTCTGTGGAAAGCAGTGTGGTGATTCCTAAAAGTTCTAAATATCAACCTCCCATATGAGCCCGTAATACCCCTACTGGGAATATATCCTGGAGAATTCAAATCACTCTATAAAAAAGATACCTGCACACGTATGTTTATCGCAGCATTGTTCACAATAGCAAGAACCTGGAACCAACCATGCTGTCCATCAAAAGAGGTCTAGATTTAAAAATGTGGTACATATACACAATGGAATACTACGCAGCCATAAAAAAGAACAAAATCATGAATTTCTCAGCAACCTGGATGGAACTAGAGTCTATAATACTGAGTGATCTGTCACAGAAACAAAGATCTGAGTATCACATGTTCCCACTCATATAGTGGACCTCGAACATCTATCATAATGCTATAAGAAAAGGATTAACAGTGGCAGGAAACTATGGGGTGGTAGGGAGAGGAAGGGAGGTGGGATTAATGGTAGTCAATATCTGTCTGGGGACGGGGAGACACCCCTTATCAATAAAGGTGCCTGAATGATACATATTTGTATACCTAACCCTTAACTGTACGCTACAATTTTAAAATAAAAAATGTTTATAAAAAAAAGGAATATATCATTCTATTACCTTCTTGTAGTTCTGCTTTCCAATGAATAATCAACTGGTAATCTTATTGAAGACCTCTCGAATACTATAAGTCACTCCACTCTTGCTGCTTTCACAATTCTGTTTTTGTCTTTTGACAGTTGATCATGATGTGTATGATGTGTCTACTGTGAATCTTCTTGAATGTGTCATGCTTGGAATTCACTGATCTTCTTGGATGTATGGATTAATGTTTAACTAAAATTTAGAAAGTTTTCAATTATTTCTCCAAATATTCTTTTTGCCTTTTTCTTTCTCTCTTCTGTATCTGGAACTTCTATTATATGTACGTTGACACATGTAATTGTGTTCCAAAAGATAGAGGCTCTATTCATTTTTCTTCAATCATTT